>JAJHSJ010000002.1:11547970-12081230 GCA_021015155.1 Magnolia officinalis | reverse complement strand
TCCATGGAAATCAAATTCATTTTCAGTATTCTCTCAGTCGAAATACAATCATTATGTTAACAAGGTTTGATAATGTCTGGATTTTAGGAGCCACGCCAAAGCTGGTGTTACAAGTAATGGACGTGAAAGGACTGACCATAGCCCACATAAAGAGCCATCTTCAGGTATGCGTTAGTCGGGATTGACGCTCAGGAAGCGTGCATTGACTCATGGGGCCCACTCTCGGAGACAATCTACTGATCAAAATCATCCATTTTATGGTTGTTGTTGTGGACGAGACACGATTGGATAATTCATGCAGATGGTCGGGATTATATGATAACATGATGCTCCTTATGGGCTGTGGCCCACCATGTTAGTGTACCTGAATTATGGACGGTTCGGATCATCCATCCAGCCCTGCTTTTGACCCCAGCAATGCTTGCTGGATGAGAGTGAATCCAACACGTGTGCAAGATCAGATCTGCTCATCAGGTGGTCCCCACCGTCTACATGCATGTCTCGAAAATCAGGCAATCTCATCATCGATCAGATGGGCCGCACGTGTACATTGAATTTGGATGGTTAAAATGTCAAATTCTCTTAAACTTTCATTAGTTTGACAGATAATCACATCAGCCTGATTCTAAGATGTGGGACCTACCAAGTGAGGATCACTTGATAAGCGGTCTCAACCTCACACACATGTTAAGATTTTACACGTGTGAGGAGAAGTGCACTCGAAAGGAATTAGATTCACCTATTTATTATTATCTCCACGTAAGCAGCTAAGTTTCAGAATTTTAATCGCGGTATTTAATGTGCAGATGTATCGCAGCATGAAGCAGGACAAAGTGGTGCAAGGTGTACTATTTCATCCTAATGCATGCACATCCACCATTATTGATGTGAGGAGACGATTGGCTGCACGTGTGTGAGATCCGGGCCATTCATCAGATGGGTCTCACAAAGAACACACTGTGGACCAGAATTCAAGTCAATCCACTCATCAGATGAAGGACACGTGTATGAGAGAAATTGAGGGTAAGATAAGAAGAAAAGACCAATGCTCTATTTCCAACAGATACACGTTGGCACCACCTAATGAGTAGACTGACCTGTTTTCTGTGCCCGCACATGTACATGGTGCGAATTTCCTAATGAATGGACTGGATGTCGCAAATGAATGTCACATGGGCAGATCTGCCGTTGATTTCCTCTTTAACATTTCTTTGCACGAATCACTTCAGCATATCTCATTTTGCACACTCAATTCAACTGGTCCTTACCAGCCATGGATTGGATGGTTATGATTGCTAATAAAATAAGCAATCCATGAAGGACATTGGTAAATAGATGGATCAAATTGTTGATCAATCTTCACCGTCCATATTAATGGCCACTGATCAAATGGTTAGTACTTGGCAAATTGATGAGATATCTACATGATAGCCAATGAAGTGTGGATTGGAACTAATGAATGATCTGGATCAATGTATTGGACTGCACAAGTGTTCCAATCCAACTAAAAGCACCCTAACTTGCATTGCAGCTCTCATATAATAAGTTAGATGGTGACATACATATATGTATTTTATTACAGAAGGAATTGTTTCAAAGAGGAATAATGAAGTAAACGGCTCATCTTCAGATTACTTCTCATATTCCCTCCCAAACCATCAGCAACAATTTCATGAAGAAAGGAGATTTTTAAAAGACAACAGCTGCAACTTCTTTCAAGCCATCAGATTAAAACGCACTCAGGTTCCATCACAAGGGTAAGGATATGATGAGCATTTTATCATGAGCCCATGTCCCATACAAAGCTTAGCTTAATCTACCACATGTGTCTAAGTGTATTGAAATGTGTACAAGTGCATTTAACTGCACCCAAGTGAAGCCTAAGTGCATTTAAGTACTGTACTTAGATAAACTTAAATCTGGTCCACTCATTAGGGGTCCACAGGTGTAATTTGGACCAGATGGGCTTTTGTCTTTTGGTTTTTTTGTGGTGTGGCCGGGTGATGAGTGGATTGGTCTGATTTTTGTATAATAGAGAAGATAATCTTGGTGTATTGCCTGGGTAGGTTAGGATATATCTTGTAGATGTTGTAGATATGTATATATAGTTGTAAAAAGTATCCTTATCTACTCTAAGAAGGGCAATTTTGGATGGGTAGAGCGTTTACACATGTCAGACATTGGCATTTATGTGGCAGTTGGATAGTAGAGTATCCTCCAACTAGTTGGGTTGCAAGAGCTTGTGGATTCAAAATGGTTATGCCTTTAAATGTTCCTTTTCTTTTGACAGCCACAAGAAACAAAGACAATATAAGGAACATGTTATTACGGGGAAGAAGCAACACTAGAAGAAGAGGCTTCACATGGAGAAATTGTCCAAGGATGCATGAGGAAACCCACATCTTATATCATCTTCAAGGGCCTTCTAAATAACAACTCCAACCCAGTAATCTCTCTCTCTCTCTTTCTCTCTCTCTCTCTAATGAAATGATATTACGCATGAGGCTTTAGAAACTTGCCCCCTCTAATTTATACACAACAAGAGATGTAGATCAGGACAATTCACCTAGAGGACCATACCATTGAAGAAATTTCTCCAATCGAAGGCTAGGTAGGCTGTCCAACCACTAAGATTTGGGGGTGTAGCTGAAATGTTTATGCAAGACAGAAGTAAAATTAGCTCTCCTTGTAGGCAATGCATGATTTAACACAATCAGAAAATTAAATAAATAAATAAATAAAAACAAGTTGGGTCCAGGCTACCCACTTCCACCCTGGGCTATAGCTGTTGCAAACTATCATCTCATGTTATCTTTCTTCTAACTTATTTTCTCCCCTTCTCTTTCTTATTGTGGAATTACAGGAGACTGCTGAAGAACCCAATAATCCTCAAACGGACGAACACCCAAATCGAGAAACTACATTCAAGCCACTTGCTTTCTAGATTGGAGGACACATCAAAGTGTGTAAATGGAGCCATTGACAGCACGTTATCCCTATCTTTGGGTGTCGAAAGATCCAACAGAGACAAGATTGAGAGAGGCCCACCACAATCGATCATTGAATATCAAAGAGTTAGTAGTAGTGTACTTGAAAACGTGAAGAATGTATCTCTGGGCTGACTTTAGATTTGAAAATGTCATATTCTTTACGTTAGTGTTTATGCAACAATCTTCAAGTTAATCTACTCTTTAACATTTCAAGAATACATCCAAAACGAATCAAAATGAGAATGGAATTTCAATGCACCCGGTCCGCAAGTGGGTCTCAATTATTCATTGATCAGCATGTTGATATGATGGGACGGCCCACAGGTGAGGATGACCCAAACCTCGAAATCCTTCATCTAAACTAGGGACCATCATATCAAAGACCTGGCTCCCCAAATCATGGCCCAATTTTAAATATAGGTGCATCAAGAGGCCATTGGCATTCCAGTACATTAAGGACTGTATAATTCCTCTCTCTCTCTCTCTCTCTCTCTCTCTCTGGGTCTTTTTTTTTTTTTTTTTGCAAACATGGGTCCGAAATATCAATAATCCAAGCCGTTGATAAACTAGGCTTCATCACGGAGCACCCATACAGCAAAACTTCCATATCGGAAGGTCATGGCTGTATGATATTTAGCCTTTTTTCTTGCTTAGTTTGGACCGTGGACTTAAATTTTTTTTCTTTAGCTCATCGGGTCAAGCCCTATTTACAGACCATTGCAGGAAAGGTGGACCTTAGCCGGGAGCACAAACAACCCATCAAACTCTTGGGCTGGGCCTGAACCCAAACGCTGCACAAATCCAGAATTTACACATTCCAAGTGCAGAGCACGCATAAGAAGTAAGATCCTTAGATGTTTGCTACAATACAACCCCACACAGCAATAGAATAAACAGGGGCCGTTGGATTGGGTCCTTTTGCAATGATCCAACCCATCATATGATGGGGAATACCGAAGAATCTAAGACCCTTTGAATATTCAAAGTTCAAGTGCAAAGTGCCAACTGATCAAATAGATGAATACTCCAATCCAAGAGTTTTTTTTTTTTTTCCCTCTTTTTTGAACAGCGACTGGAGTTTTTAACTGGGTTGTTGGACATTTAACAGAGTTGAAAGCAAAAAACAAAAACCAAAAACCAAAAAAGCCATTAATCGAAGGTTATTATCATTCAGTCAAAGCTTATTTTAAAAATTCAACTTAATTACAGTGGCCATTGTAATTTGAGCTGATGTATCCCACACGCACAATTTGTGAATAGATGCACAACTATCACAGTGCAGGTGGATCCACCTTTTGATGTTCCAAACACTTCATCTGATATGCCCAATCACCGGAGGAGCAGATTGCGTCCCCCCCCCCCCCAAGGAACAGGGCAGATCTGTGTGGGGGCCCACCGTGATGTATCTGTTTATCCATGCTGCCCATCCCCCTTTCAGATCATTTTAAGATATAAGCCTAAAAATGTGGCAGATCCAATGCTCAAGTGGACCACACCAAATAGTAAGCTTGGGTTGCATAAAATGCACATCATTAAATGCAAGTCATCTTGCATTGCATTAAATGCAAGAGTCATACGTGGTGTGGTCCACTTGAGCGTTGGATCTGCCTCATTTCTGGGCTCATGATCTGAGAAAAGGGATGGACGACGAGGATAAACAGATACATCACTGTGAGACCCCACACAGATCTGCTCGTTCCTGGCTAGAGACGGGCGAGCAGAGGATGCAATCCGCTTACGTATGAGCCATGCATCAATTTCTAGTGTCAGAAGATATTCACAGAGCCCTGCCTGTCGGCCCACCAAATGAAGGGTCTGGATAGTTTAAAGGTGGACCAACTTCTACAATTCTGACCCAAGCATAACTCCCCAACAGTTGTATTTATCCTTCCTTTCCACCTATCACAAGAACAATGCTGAAGCATAATATTGCAAATCAAAATGTCCTCTTATACAGATCACAACTCGTGCTCATCTCCATCACAAGTATAAGGTTTTCAGTTTGTAAACATGGGGCCCGCTGTTCAGTGATCCAATTATGGGCCCCACCATGAATAAGTTCATGCACCAATAATCTCCCATATGGAAAAATCATAAACCCCTCCAACAGGCAGACAACAAAATACACAGTTTCCAAAGAAGATAACAGCAACAGCAAGTGTTCAATCTGGGGGATTGTTCCTGTGCATGGGCTGTCTAAGGTGATTCTTACCATAACGACGTTTCAAACCGCCAAACCACAGGTGCCACTATTACAAACTGAAACCAGAAGTACCACACAATCCCCATCCTGAGCATTGTATAATCCCTCTAACAAAATCCAATCCATGCCTTTCCCATAGCCTATTCACAGTAGAACCCACCTCTTGAACAGTTCCTATCATTGGCACACATGACCCAATCAGCAGACTGAATTCATTTCAACAGTCATGGACTACTAGACTGGGGAGCCCTAAAGAAAGCACCTAAACAAAAATCACATGTTATGAATGGATACCCATATCTACATGCATATGGATATCCATATATACGTACCGTAATCCACTAGAGTTTCTGCATCGCTGCAGTACTGTACAGAGTATAGGTCTCTCCCCCAAGCAGCCTGCATCAGTTTTCACCTTCATCGAGCTCGGTGAAATCTTCAACAATAGTAGCCTGTATGATTTGAGTACTCCTCGAACGCATCTCCTCAATTTCAATATGCAACAACGGGTCGCAGACCACTCTCCCAGCTGCTAATTTCTTGGGGCAGCCTGAGTGAATGAAAGATGATAATGAGTAAGGCTGGATTCTGGAATGGGACATAAGCGAGAGGTGGAATCATTAGCAAATTAAGTTACCTGCAACAGGGCACTGAATGCTCGAATTCTTGGATTTCATGTAGTGGACTACTGCCTTCTTGTCGTAAATATGCTTGCAATCCATACTGCACCAACCAAAATGAGATTGAATTTCTATCCATCTGCGGCATTGAGAGTAAATAGTAACCCCTGTTGGGAGTTCCGTTATGTTTATGCACGTGTATGGTCGACTAAGGAGCCTTCCAAATTCCATATTGTCAATTGGGACCAAGTCCATCTCCCTCTTTAAAAAGGTGGGCTTGGTGAAAGGAAAACAGCGCTGGTCATCGATGCTCTTCTAATGAAATGGATTTGGAGAATCCAAACAAAGAAAGACTCCCTCTGATGCTCTATCACTGTATCTGAATACCTTAAGGGAAAATTTGATCAACCGGCTCCCTTGAAAAGAACAAGTTTCATCATATGTTGTCATTTGGATGGGTGATGGTGTACACCTCAATTTTAATTTTAGATGTTTGGATTTTGGAATGGTCCACTCAATTTTAATTTTAGATGTTTGGATTTTGGAATGGTCCACTCAATTTTAATTTTAGATGTATGGATTTTGGAATGGTCATCCCTGCCTTTCTAATATACATCTCTTGGTAAATAATTAGACCAGATGGTGAGAATCGTACCAAATAAGGCATGTGCTACTCCCATACGATAGTATATGATAGTAATCAAACAAGGGGGGTGATGCAGGACAACTAACCATTTGCTCTAAAAGCTCGAACTGATAGAGCATGGCGAATCAATCCCTTTATCTCATAGCCTAGACCCTTTCCCATGGGTTAGGGCCTCAGTCGAACCCCCCTCATGAGCCCCGCATCACATGGGTACCGCCTCACACGAGCCACCCGCCTCACATAGGTGGGGCCTACCTCACACGGGCTGCCCACCCCGAATGTGCCCCCGCATCCCACAGGCCACCCCACTCGAGACTGGTGTAAAAATGCCCTTGCATTAGGGGGGTGTTTGGATGTACGCCAAATTGTGTGTGGAATGAATATTTTGGCATAATGGCAAGCATTCTTCTGGGAATTGGGGTGGTGTGGAAAATGAGATTTTATATTATATGAAGTACCAATTTTTTGCCTTTTCTGCCATAAATATGGTCCAACTAAGGATGCGACTTGGGCAGGTTGGTCGGGTTGAGGGTCAATCCCAGCCCAACCCCACCTCAAGAGGACCCAACCCGACCGGAATTCCAACCTGAGGTGCCCAACCCAAAGTCCTTTATGCCCGACCCGAACCAATACATGTGATTATTCCTAATCTGACTGGAATTTTTGCTTGATCTGATTTCAAATCAGGTTTGAGGTTTTCCAACCCCAACCCAATCCGAGGACCTTGACAATTCAACACAAACTTGGGTTGGGTCAATCAGGTTCAGGTATTGCAGCCCTAGGTCCAACCTGAAACAAATTGAATACTTGGGCACAAAAGCTTCCACCCACCCTGCCCTCCTTGGACATCAAAACGTACCCTAAGCCCATGTTTTTACTGCCATAACCGCTGTTTGTGATAAGATTTTTTTTGTTTTTGTTTTTTTTTTTTTTTTCCAAAAGCATATTTTGCAAGAAAAAACTGCACCTGCGTACTGGATCTTCTAGTTCGATAACAGGCTTTCCGCTTAATGGGCATGTGATGTTTAGAAGGCTGCTCTCAGTGCTGGTCATTACAATGTCCTCCTGCTCTTCACCAGGCATTGGTTGACCGGCATGATGAACATTCTGTAGAATGAATCAAAGAGGGGTGATTATAACACAATATAGCATCATCATCATAGCTTTTCCCAGCTATTCCAGGTTGGCTTTAAGAATATTGTTTCTCCAATCAATTATTATTAAGTAGAAGCACAGAAGAATGATTTTTATTTATTTATTATTATTATTTTTGTAGCAGCTATAAGGAATGGACTGACAAAAGGTATATTATTGGTGCAGAACTTTTGAATCATGTGTTGGCATTATGGGGCTTTTTGTAAAAGAAACCAATAAATTCATGGCAAAAGAAGACCACCAAGTTCATCAAACACTGCATTAATTGATTAGCTGCTAAGTGAATTTCATCCTTTGGTTTCTTCATTTTGAGCTCCAAAACAAGAAATTTGAGTGACAAGGGAAAACAATCAAGATGAAGTTCATTTTGAACTGTCTCTCTCACTATGTAGCTCAGCTTGAAGGTTAAAATCAGTTTCCCTCCTCTCTACCCTAGCATGGATCACTGTAGGATCTTAGATAAGGAATCAACTTACACACAAAAGCATAGCTATGGAATTTCTCGTTAGAATTTATAGACATCCATGCCTCAAGAATAATCGACATCATTGCCAATCAATCGAAATATGCATAGAACCCAATCCTCAAGGGAAGGTTTCCGATTTCAACCAAAGGCCACCTGAACCTGCTCCAAGGATAAAGTTAAATGTTTTATTCTGATCGAATGCTGAAAATAACTTCCCTTCTTTGAGGAGCACTTCTTTCATAGCCAGATCTTCCACTATAGTCACCTTGCCCAAGGGAGATCATTTGTGACCATGGCAACTAGAACCAACAGCATACTTGTCTTAATGCTGGGGTCATATTTTCTTCTTTTATTTTAATAGAGACGCAAAGATTCCTCCATAGAGTTCATTGCTTAGTTAGGTGTAAAACAGAGATGGTTTCCTCAAGGATCGGTCCACCACAAGCTCCTCCTCATTTCATGCCTTGACCATCTCTCAAAAACAGTAAAACCAATCCATTATCCAATTCTAATGTTGATGAAGTTGAGTGCAAAAACATATCTACAACCTAACGAGTGCATGCAGTTTCATGGCTCATTGTTGGTTCTGTGATTCCTATTGTCAAAAAATACTAGATTCATATAGACTACTTTGAACCCTCCCTTCGGGAGCACAAAACCACATTAAAATCTACTAAGAGGCATGGAAACATGCAACAAATATGGAAAGAGCAAGGGAGAGAGAAAATGAGAGAAACAAAGGAAAAGGGTGTGGCCACACACATGCGTGCTACACATAGGGAGAGAGAGAGAAGGGAGCCCAAAATGGTTTCAATGTTGGACGACCCTTCACTTTTTCTGGTGTCATAGCCCACTCGAGTTTTAGATCTACCTCGACTTTGGTCTGATCCTAACATAAGTCAACGTAACATATATACAAAGTGGATGTGGAAAAGTGATCGTGGTGGGCCCTACAAAGCCTTTGTTGAGCAAGCTTCCCATAGTACATTGCCTATATGGACTACACACAAAGTGGGAGAGAGCTATTCGCATTAAAGGATTGAAATGACAAAAATGCCCTTCAGTTGAAGCGCCGAACATCCATTTTTCCTTTTGCAATGCCCTCCCTTTTACTAATTGCAGGAGTAAATTTAACCAAATGCTAGTCACGTTATATATAGAGATTATTACTTCAAAAGAACCAAGTGTCAACAAATAAGCAACCAGTTGACTCATTTCCCATGCTTTCTGAGAATTAATTAAGTACCTAGCCAATAACTAACCACACGAATTATCCTTCATCCAAAATAACACTTTATAAAAGATCTAACAAGTTTTCTTTTATCTTTTGCAAGTGATTATCAATGTTTCTGCCCAAAAGAACCAAATGTGATCACTTCCTATCAACTGGCTCAAGAAGGAAAATGGGGGAGAAAAGGAATCAAAAGAATGAAATGAAGACCTGCAAAATCTGTGTGTGACTCGTATACACACTCATAGAAAACTTAAACCAAAATAAATTATCCATTGTGAGAAATTCATGCACATGTGCGCAGGGCCTTGGTTGCTATCATGTAAAACAACACACGGGTACAGATTTCACACTTCAAACTGAAGTGGTCCAGTGGTCCTACATGGGTATGACACCAACTTCAAAGTGCCTAGATATGTGGATTAGTTGTGCAACAAACACGACTGAAATCAAGTGCATGGTTCTTCACCAACATTTTAGGTTTTGTTTGGCCATTTGTATTTCCATGTCCATCTTCTATAACACCTCATGGCCTAATGAAATTTCAAATGGAAAATTTTCTAATTGTATGTATTTGAGGCCTTTAACTCCACTCCTGAAATGAGCAAGAACCATATTCATTTACAGAGGTTCGCTTGAATACATTCCAACATATTGCAATACAATATGTTAGAACTTTAGCCTTTGAATTTGGGTAATTTTCCAATGATCCAAACTGTTTACATGCAGAGTCTCACTTTGTATGGTGGATATTCAACAAATAAAAGTTCTCAATTGGATTAGTTCAACCCTTTCTTAATTTGGCTCGTTTGTTTTGAACATGAACAGCCATCATAACCTTTGTATAACCAAAGGGTTGTAATATTCAATCCAAGAGTTTTTTCTAGGCATCCCCCGTCCAAGGGGAGCCCTATCAATTAAACAGTTTAGTCATTAAAATAATAAAAAATAAAAAATCCAATGGCTGGAGCCCCAATGCATCTTATTGCAATACGTTGGGATGTACTCAAGAAAACCTCTTCATTTACATCGTCTTCAATTACCCCATACACACAAGCATGCATGCATGAAACAAAAGGTAAGAACAACCGCTTTCAAAAACCAATAAAAATCCATAATAAAGCTTCATGATCTAAGGTTTAAAATAAAAATACCCAAATGGCTTCCTTGAATTGCCGGTATAAAGGATGGTTTTGCGGAACTGAAGGTGAATCCCGCTTCATATTTGCAACCTCATCCTCCAAAAGCTTCTTAAAATCCGTCAACTGGCATTCAAATCCAAACCGAAAGAGGGTTAAAAAAAAATAATTCAGGGTACAAGAAAATATGGGGTTTTCTAATATCCCCCACCTTCATGGGGATGTTATCAATGTTCCCAAAGCTTTTAAATGACACATGAAATTAGCCATCGTGGATTGGACTGTTCATTCATTCATTTAGCTAGATGCCAGCCATGGTGCAAAACTCAAATCAATCAGATAATCCTAAGCATCCGATCAATAACATGAAAAATGAATGGTCAAGATTGAGCAGAGAAATAAAATAGGTCCAATCATCATCTTGAAACATCAATCCAACATATCCAAATTTGCATGGTCGTGATTCAAAAGTAGCACTTTGATGTTTCTAACCAAGTGATCTATGGTTCTAAAACAAAGGATGGTAGTAACAAACTGCACCCATTCAAAGGGCTACGATCATCCAATCGGTATGATTATTGCACCATGGTTTGCTCCCAATGGTACTATTGAATGAACTGGCCCAATTGATGATTGGGCATCCCACATGTCATTCAAAACGTTTGAGGAGACATCAAAAGATAGAGATTGAAAGAGAGGGAGTGGACCTCATCTTTAGGTTGGTAATTATTTCCAACAGACTCAATCGCCGACGAGAAATGCATGCAATCGTTGGACGTAGCCAGCAACTCAAGCATGGCTTCTTCCAATTCCTTCACCTGAAAAAATAAAAGAAAGAGAAGAAAAACATATGGATATGTAGAAGAGAAGAAATTCAAATTGGGAATTAGGGATTTAGTGGTGAGATTGAGATTGCCTTTTCGGGCTTATTCCCCTTCTCAAAATCCACGGCAAGTCCCTTTATCACTGACAAAGCTTTCCGGATTTCCTGAAAAGAGGAATCAAGAGGAATGATATGAATAGAGAGAGAGAGAGAGAGTAGGGTTTGGGGGAAAAGAGGAATTACAGCGATGAGGGATTGGTTGTCGGAGTATAAAGTAGTAGCTGCAGTTGTGATTCTCGAATTGCCTCTATTAGCTGATGTCGATGCCATTGTTTTTCGATGCTAGGGTTTTGAAGAACTTCTGTAAAATCGCTAATGGAGGATTGCAAGAGAGGGGTGGGTGCGTGTGTATAGATTAGGAGGGAAATGAGAACTGAAAATTCGAATGGGGCTAAGGAAAGCTACTCGCGGGCTGCATTCCGCTGGTCGGGTTGGGACGGTCTGCGGCCCATTACCCTGCCTGATTGTAATTGGGTTGGGCTCGACCATCGCACATGTGGATTTTAGAATGGAACATGGGGCTAAAGGTAGCCTGACTAGTGAATACATGCAAACATTCATACATCATGTGGATGTATCTATACCTATTGTTTATCAATTTGTTTCGGGCTTTGGGCCTAGTCTTGTCGGGTCATCTGGTCCATTCAATTGATTAGCTAAATCCACAGCTGTACACGAGTCGAGTTAGCTCGGTCGACTCGCTCAACTCACCTTGGCTTGAAATTGGATTCTGACTGAGTCAAGCTGGTTTTTGGAGCTTGAAAAAATTTTGAGTTCAGTTCGAGCTTGCTCGAACTCAACTCGAACCTCAACTCGAATCAATTGAGATCAAATCAACTCGGTGATTGGGTTATTTTTATTTTGATGTTGCTTGCAAAGTGTTTAATGAAATGACTCAATGAAGTGTTGTTTCAGATGTGTATATTCTCTGCAGAATTGGCTGATGGTGAGGAAGGAATGGATACGAAACAATCACTAAAATAAAAAAAAAATTAAAAAAAAAAATTATATTATAAAACTGCCCCCATGTCATGTTTTTTATGATGCTTGCTGAGTGTTTGATAAAATACGTGTATAATGTTATTACTGTTTTGTATTCTGTGAGAGATTGAAGATGCATTATGTAATGTGTTTGAGAAAATGTCTCTCAAGCTCAAACGCAGCTTAAATTAGCCTGAGTTGCTGACCGAACCAAGTCAAGCCGAGTTGGCCAGTCAAGCTCAAAGACCGAGATGAGCCGAGTTTGAGCCCGGGTTAGCTGTTGGCTAGGCCAAGTCGAGCTATGCCAAGCTTGACTCGGTTCAACTCGTGTACAACTCTAGCTAAATCCACGGGTCAGGTTGAGTTAGGTAGGGCTCAACCCAAGCCCAACCCATTTACTTAAGTGGGTCGCATTTATAACCCAAGCCTGACCCATTTACTTAAACGGGTCACATTTCTAACCCCACGACGGACCCACTACCCATATAGCTTGCCCCAAACCCACCCCAAAAGCAGGTGAGGCCAGTTGACCCACAGGCCAACCCGACCCATTGCCACCCACGCCACACACATAGAGACTTTGGATGATGGGCTTTTGCAATTCAGGCCTATTATGTCGGGACGGGTACTAAATTCAACTCACATTCATAGTTTTATGACTTGGATAAAAACCGACACGCTTGCACTAGTAAAACGGACGGTTAGGAAAATGACCAATGTGTCATGTTTTTAATAAGTCATCTGAGCCGTGTAAAAGATGGATCGCACCGGGAAGATTACCTCTCATGAAACTAGGGCCAATCTACTCATTAGGTGGGCCACACTTGTACATAGCATCTGACCATCGTCCATCCATTATTTTGACAGTTGGCACGCCCAACGAGTACCAGTCATATATTTCTCACGTGAGCTTCCATCTGTCCCACTCTTTGTACGGCTAGGATGCTCTGCCCAGGCGGCGTACAGGGAAACAGGAGCTGCACGTGGGACTTACCGTGTGATCATTTCCCACCCTTGATTCGGCACCAAAACCAGAGTTATTCGCAATAAGCGTGATTTCATCCATCTCCCTTCAGTGTCCGGCATCCCGCACAAAAGCAGAGGATAGATTCGGATTGCCTGTGAAAGCCTTTCGCAGAAACTTCCAGCTACCGATAGCCAGTGGGCATCCTCATGTTTGTGAGAAATCCAAACCATCCATCCGTTTTTCCATACCATGTCCGGAGATGGGTCAAAAAATAAGGCAGACTAAAACTTGAGTAGGCTGCATGACCTGAAAATATAGGTAGCAAAATGACTAGGCTTAATCACCAACTAATTGAGAGTATGAAAAACCATGAAAAGCCTATTGGCATATGTCCTAAATTTGAACGTGCACGAACGGTCGTGGGTCAGGTTCGACTGGTCATGGGAGTGGCTCGACTAGTCGTAGCCCGCTCGACTCAAAGTCCAGCGAGCCCTGTTTTTCATGTCTGGGCCCTTCAACTAGTCGTAGGGATTGTTCGACCAATCGTAGCTCGACTAGTCGTAGCTCCCCTTGGACTAGTCGTAGTTTACGCAGATTTGTTCCACGATTTTGCAGATTGCGGAAATATGTGTCCTTTTGCAACCGGGATGCAGATGGAAAGTTACCTAAACTATAAATAGGTGTTCTTAGGGCTTTTCTAAGGATGGAAAATATTTCTTAAGCTTTCTGAAGGGGTTCTAAGGAAAATAAAGGGTGTAGGAAGGGTGAGATTCAAAGTTGTTTGAATCGGGTAAGTCCTCTCTCTTGTAATTTCTATTTTCATGGTGGAGATCCCTCGCTTTGTGCCGTGGTTTTTTCCCGCAAGGGTTTTCCACGTTAAATCTGCGCGTTCTCTTGTATGCTTGGTGCTATTGGATTGCTATCCTAGATCTAGATCTGTGTGATTTCATAGGCCAAAAATCCCAACAAGTGGTATCAAAGCAATCGTTGGGCACAAATCTAAATCTGAGGGATTAGTAATAATGGCGAGCACCAGATATGAGATTGAGAAATACTCAGGGAAAAATAATTTTGAGTTATAGAAGATCAAGATGATGAGTTCCTTAATCAAGTAAGGCAAAGATGGTGCTCTTGAGGAGCGAAAGTCTACTATGACTGATGGTGATTGGAATACTCTTGATAAGAAGGCATTATCATCGATCCGTTTATGTCTCACAGATGAGGTTCTCTACAATGTCATGAGGGAAAAAACTGTGGCTAAGTTATGGGCGAAGTTAAAGGATGTCTATGCGAAAAAATTCTCTGAAAATCGACTGCACTTGAAGCGGCAGTTGTATAACTTCAAGATAGCAGAGAGTAGAGATCTTGAGGCTCACATCAACAACTTTAATAAATTAGTTTGCAAATTGCTGAATATGGAGGAAGTGATGAAAGATGAAGAACAAGCATGTATGTTACTGAATTCTCTTCCAGCGTCGTATGAGTCATTCAAGGACACTATGTGCAACATGAATAAAACCCTGTGTGTCGACACCGTTATCTCAGCCCTTCAAGGGAAGGCTATGAGACAGCTAAACAGCGACATGGGGACATTTTCTGATGCACTGTTTATAGTAGGTAGGAATTCTTAACAAGGTACAAGTTCTTCAGGTTCTAAATCCAAATCCAATGGCAAGGGCAAAAGAAAGGTAAAGTGCTGGAACTGTAGAAAGGAATGACATGTGAAGAAGGATTGTGAAAATCCTAAATCAAAGGGAGAAGATTCTAAGGCTTCGTACAGGGAGGCCAATGTTGCCACGTCAGATGGATCGAGTAGATGTGATGGTGATGTTTTGTCTGTGTCTACTATCAGGCGGCCATACGATGATCGTAAGGACGAGTGGATGCTACACATAAGGGCATCTTTTCACATGACTCCTCATCAGAGTTGATTCACCAGCTACAAGGAGTGCGATGGTGGACAGGTATTTATGGGCAATGATATTGCCTGTAATGTTATGGTTGTTGGTTTGGTGTGCATCAAGATGTTTGATGAGGTGGAGCGCACCCTGACTGATGTCAGGCACGTTCCTGATTTGAAGCAGAATCTGATTTCTCTTGGTGTGCTTGAGGCAAAAGGATACAAGTATACAGGCATTGATAATGCTCTTAAGGTATCTAAGGGGGCACGGGTAATCATGAAAGCGCAACACTCGGTAATTTGTACAGGTTGATTGGGAGCACTTCAAAAGGTGGAGCTGCAGTGGATGTAACGGATTTCACCTCTGCACGTGTGTGGCATGTTGGACATGGCCACATGAGCGGGCAGGGTAGGAAGACTGAAACGTGCGGACATGGATACAGAGCAGGTGGAGCAGCCACCTGTGAGAAGAATCACACTGCATGATCGCAGGATATCGACGATATACATGGACGACTTCAATAACGCAGGAGGATTCATATTCTATTCAGATGGTTCTAGGTGAGCCTGATGCTGAGAAGTGAAAATTGACTATGGGCGATATTGTGGATTTATTGTACCAAACCGACATATGGGAGCGGGTGGAGCTTCCAATGGGCCGGAAAGCGGTTGGATGCAGGT
Organism: Magnolia officinalis; assembly: GCA_021015155.1. Taxonomy (NCBI): domain Eukaryota; kingdom Viridiplantae; phylum Streptophyta; class Magnoliopsida; order Magnoliales; family Magnoliaceae; genus Magnolia; species Magnolia officinalis. The sequence continues at coordinate 12,065,368 of JAJHSJ010000002.1, read as the reverse complement.
GAATCTTCAAGAGGATACAATATAAATACAGGGCGAGGTCGGTAGTGAAGGGTTATGCTCAGAGAGAAGGGATCGGCTTCTCAGAGATATTCGTGCCGACGGTATAGCAAGTGTCTATTAGATCCGTAATTGGCACTGGTTGGCTAACGTGATCTTGAGCTGGAAGGATGGATGTGGAGTCTGCTCTTCTGCAAGGAAAAGTGAAGAACAGATCTACATGAAGCAACCAGAGCGGTTCGAAGTTAAAGAGGCTGAGAAAAGACTTTGCAGGAGGTCGTGGTTTGACCTGTCGCCTAGGCAGTGGTTTGATTCCTTCATGGATGAAGGATCGAGGGGCTGCAAAGATGGTTCTTGGCGTTGAGACTGAAGAAGGAGTAGGCTTTGACAATCACAAGAGAAATACCTTGTGTGTAGGTATTAATCAAGGATGTGATGAGCCAGGTAAAGCCAGAGAGCGCTCCTTACGCGTCTCTCCTCAAGTTTTCCTTAGGACATGTCCCAAAACAGATGAGGAAAAGTAGGATATCTCATGAGCCTTATTTGATTGCGGTTGGCAGTGTATGTCATGGTCTGGATTAGACCTGTTATTTCACAGGCTATCAGTATTGTAGCAAGTACCCCGGCAAGCAATATTAGGTAGCGGTGAGATGGTAAGAAGACTACGTCTTTCTTTGTGAGAAGACAGGAGCAAAGATGGTTGAGCATGTAGATTTTTTATCCGGCAGACATGCTCACCTAGATCGTTCTTGTAGAGAAGTTCAAGGTCTGTGTAACTTCTCTAGGCTTGACAATGGCGTAAAAGAAAGACGGAGTGTGCATAAGAAGCTATGATATGATACAGAAATAAGAGAAGAGGTCAAGAAGCTACACGGTTCCAGATTGAAGACATGGTGGAGATTGTTGGCATATGTCCTAAATTTGAACGTGCATGACCGGTCGTGGGTCAGGTTCGACTGGTCATGGGAGCGGCTCGACTCAAAGTCCAGCGAGCCCTGTTTTTCATGTCCGGGCCCTTCGACTAGTCGTAGAGATTGTTCAACCAGTCGTAGCTCCCCTTCGACTAGTCGTAGTTTACGCAGATTCGTTCCGTAATTTTGCGGATTGCGAAAATCTGTGTCCTTTTGCAACTGAGATGCGGAAGGGAAGTTGCCTAAACTATAAATAGGTTTTCCTAGGACTTTTCTAGGGATGGGGAATATTTATTAAGCTTTCTAAAGGGGTTATAAGGAAATTAAAAGGTGTAGGAAGGGCGAGATTCAAGGTTGTTTGAATCGGGTAAGTCCTCTCTCTTGTAATTTATATTTTCATAGTAGAGATCTGTCGCTTTGTGCCGTGGTTTTTTCCCGCAAGGGTTTTTCACGTTAAATATGCGTGTTCTCTTATATGCTTGGTGCCATTAGATTGCTATCCTAGATCTAGATCTGTGTGATTCCGCAGGCCAAAAATCCCTTTAAAAATAGAAGCATAATCGACCAAGTCGGCTGATTAGCCAATCAACTAAGAGAAATATAATTGGCTGCCTAATTTAGTTTAATTTTAATCTAACTTCATGACTAATCAGCCTAATGCTACAGAAAGTGTGAATGTTATTTTTCTATGTCTTATGTCAATGATCACACCATTGGACCACTAAGAAGATCTCTAAGTTTCTAACAAACGGTCAATTGAGCTTTCTTGGTTGCATGCTTAAATATTCTGTTGATTATCTCACCTACCTGCTGATCGGAGATTCTGTCTATCATTTCACCTATGAAATTCATCTTTATATAATGAAAAAATGATTATTTAACTACGATTGTTTCACCTAAAAAATATGGTCAAGCAAAGAACAGACAGTTGAATCATAACAATCTCACATGTGAAATAAATTTCCAAGTAATGAACAAATAATTGTTGCCTATTAAGTTTAGTTCCAAGCAACAAAGAGATGATTGGCGGTCTCGCTTACAAAGTAAGATTCTAATTGACCAACAAATTGTCATTTTACCGTGACCATCTCACCTACAAAGTTTAGTCGTACCAAGAACAAGCTTTCAAAGATCTACCATCCATCAACCATCTTACCTACAAAGCTTGGTTCACACTAAGCAATGAACAAACAACTATCCACAAACCACAAGTTCCTTGCCTAAGAAGTTCAATCAACTGATGAACAAATTGTGGTTTATCAATTATCATCTCACCTACAAATCCTAGTTGAACAATGAATAGACGATATTCATCCCCGGCGATCATCATATGCACGAAACATGATATCCCGTCCCGCAACAAAGAAACTATCGTTACTTATTCCTTTAAAAAAATAAAAATAAAATTTCGGCTCATTATAAGCATTAATTATTTAATAGTTATAGAATACTTTCAACTTCAAGCCGCTCTTCTTTCATCAATATGGTCATATTTTTAAAACTCTACAAATAATCGTATGCTTAACTGAAAGTTATTTCATTAGGAGAACAAAGAAACTCATCGGAAATATGAATTTTTTTCTTTATAGATTGTTTGATTCTTTATAACCAGCGGCTAGATAGATGGTCAATTTATATGAAATTTAGTCTTTTAATCTATTTCAATAGCTTCTTTTTTTTATTTCTTTTTTTTCGGGTTAGCTTGTTAGTACACACCCATGTCAGTTCAAGTATTCCATGTCAGCCACCCCCACTAGGGATCGATATACCAAGACCTCCAAGTGTTGAAACGAGGTATCTCCACTCAGTCTGCCACTTGAGCTATGGCATTTAGTTTGATTCGAGTTGCATTTGACTTTGGCACGCGCGCAATCCGCCACCAAAAACATAATTACATGCATTTTCTTATCACATCACAAACCGTTTGATCATCAGACTTAGTATTTGGTCCAAGTGGATGGTGACACCCATTGAATCTCCACCTCGGCCTACGTGGCTACAGGAGTTCCTTGTGTGAACGAGGATAAAAGAACAAAAAAAAAAAAAAAAAATCAAGTTGATTCAACGCTCCGGTGGGCCACCCCATTAAATTACACCTAAAACCCTTGGTATGGCCGACCTGAGTTTTTTAATAGGACGATTTTTTTTGCGTTTCTTACGTACTGATGAGGCACACCAGATTAATGGGCTGGAGCGCATAAAAACACCATGGTGGCCCCACACAAAACTATTGATTGGTGACCCAACCCAACTGTGGTGTGACCCACTTTAGTATTGCATCGTCATATTTTTTGGGTTTACACGGTTAGCATGAGCCAATGTACCTGATGAACGGGCTAGATCTTCTGGAAATTCCACCCACGTGGCTCTCTGAACTAAGGAAAGTAACCTAGCGAGTAACTATGGCTAAGTACACCGGCGTTTTACCCAATTTTATAGCGAAGAAGACACTCTACGTCCAATAAGGCGGTTGCAACAAGCAAGGGGCGCCGATAGAACACTACCAATAGGACCTAGCTAGAAACGGATGGTCATGTCATGGGATCTGTGGGCCCACTGTGATCTATATGTTATAGCTACTCCGTTTATCTATTTTGATAGATCATTTTAGTGCATAAACCTAAAAAAGGAAGTAGATCTAAGGTTCAAGTGGACCACACCACATGAAGCAAAGCAGGGGGATTGAACTCTTACCATCGAAAACATCTCAGGGCCCACCATGATGTTTATTTGCCATCCAACCTATTCATAAGATGACATAGACATGTATGAAGGGAAAAATAAATATCACCTTGATCCAAAACTTCCGTGTCCCTCAAGAAGTTTTCATCTATAGGCTTTAAATCCCTAATGCTTCATGTGTCGTGTGTTCCACTTGAACCTTATATCTACCTTCTTTTTTATCTCTCTGTCTCAAATGGATGCGGATTGCATCCTACACCCGCCCTAATGGTAATCCGTCCCGACAGGGCTTTGTGGGGCCCACAGTGATATAAGTATTTTATCCATGCAATTCATCACTTTTCTCAAATCATTTTAAGGTATGATTCTAAAAATTAAGCAGTTTCACAACTCTAGCGGACCACACCAAAGGAAGCTGCAGTGATAATGATATCCACCATTGAAACCTTTCTAAGGGCCAATGTGATGTTTTTTTACTATCCAACCAATTCATAAGCTAGCTCATGTAGACATGGATGATATATATATATATATATATATATATATATATAGCTTGATCTGAAACTTTCCCAACTCCCAAGAAGTTTTTAATGGTAGACCTTCATTCCTGTCTTTGTGGTCCACTTAAGACCTTTATCCGCCTCCTTTTTTGGCTCATACCTTAAAATGATCTGAAAAAAATGATTAATGGCGTGGATAAAACACTTACATCACGTTTGACCCCACAAATCCTTGCTCAAACGAATTACCATTCGGGCGGGTGTAGGACGCAATCCACGTGGTCTCAAATGATCTGTAAAAGTAAATGGATGAAATGCATAAACTATATAAATTAGTATGGGCTCCACAAATCCCCTGACATGACTATCCGTCTCTAGCTAAGTATAAGTAGGGGGAGCAGATTAGCTATTATCGAGGTTATTACCATAACCGTGTAGGGCCTACCTTGATATATATTTTGTATATCTAGTGGTTTATCAGTTTTTCCATCTCATTTCATTTCAAGACCCAATCTTAAATAATAATAAAAATCCACCCATGATACTAATCAAAACAGTAATGAATAACCATTGAAAACTTTTCATGAGCTACAAAAGTTTTGAATCAGATCTTTTTATTTTCCCTTTATCCATATCTTTTTTACATTATCAACAAGTTTGCAAATAAACATTACCAAAACCTTAAAATAGGCCCTTTGAAAGTTTTAATGGTGAGGAACTCAATCACCACTGTTTCCTATGGTGTGGTCCAACTGATATTTGGATCTACATGATTTTTATTTCCCCGTCCTAAAATTGGATGGAGAAACAGATGGACGGCTTGGATACACAACAAATAATCAAGGTGGGACCCACACGGTAGGTGTAACACCCACTTGGCTGTTAGCCGGGTAAAACCGAATCCATTCCCGCCTTGGGGGTGGGCGGCCTCGAGCAAGCGTCGGTGACATTTTTTATACACGCATTCTTTATTTAATTGACATGTACTGTACCTGCCTATGCACCTCAAATCGTACCTTGCCCTAAAAGTTCGTCGAGGTTGGTCCCCACCAGGCATGGCCCACTTGGCTCGATTTTAGCTGATGGGTTGGTCATCCAGAAAATGATTTTTTTTTTTTTTTCTTCTTTGTTGAATATGGCCCACCATGCACGAGCTACAATATTAATCATCCAAAAAGATATGGTTTTTCTTTGGATTTTTACTTGACGATGTTTCTCATGAATGCACTGTGCAAGCTTCTCCATCATGTGAAATGAAAAAAAAAAATGTACACATCTAGTACTTTGTTATGAAGTGAAGCTAAAATTATAGGACCTCGTAGTGTGTCTATAACATCCAATCTATTCAGCATATGCAACCTACCATAGTTATCAAGCAAACAAATAATTAGGCTCATCCAATCACAAGTATTTTAGAGTTTTGAAAACCGAATGAAAATTTTTTTTTAAAAAATAATGGTATTAATAGATTAAGCCATGTAAATCACCATTTAGATTTATGAGTTTTTATAGTAAACTAAAATCAAAATATTCAAATATAATTATACTTTAAAATCGATGTTGTTGAATACCAACCAGTAGCGTACCTTAAAAGTAAAATGTTCTCTCTCACATCTATTCAAAACCAGAATAGGAAAAAATAATAATAATACTAAAGCCCACATAAAAATGGGCCATGCATAGAGAGATGTACATGCGTTAAAGTGGGCCACACAAGTATATACGTGTAGTAGAGAAGTACAATCAGGTAATGAATCTCTCTTTTTTAACCCCTCTCTCTCTCTCTAAGATGTGTTGCATATCTCTTGTATGTCCACTTTTTTTTTATTATAAGATCTTATTATAAAGTAACAATTGTTGCTTTCAATATATCCAAAGTAAAAACGACAAAAGAATTAATGGAAGCTCTAGTCACCATGTATGAAATGTCCTCAGCATTCAACATGGTTCATTTTATGAAACAACTATTCAACATGAAGATGTGAGATAGTGGGAGCGTGGCAGAATATATAAAAGATAACAAATAATGATAATAATAATAATCTCCATATGATTATTGCTACTAGCTATAATATCATGTTGAATAAGTTGGATGTCATACACAACAATATAGGATCCACAATGCTAAACTTCTTCACTTGTTAGAAAAATAGCTAAAGGCATATTAGTCCTTTCAAATGTTAAAAAAATATATGAACTTTTGCTTTCAATCAGCGGATATGCATTATTTGATAAAATCATAAATTTATAAGAATTTTGTAGCAAAGTTTCTTTTGTTCTTTGGCAGGACACGGTGGTGACTGAGTAATCATAGCCTCCATCCATTCATTTGTCGCAGAGTACAGTTATTACAAAATAATATATTTTAATCATCCATTCATTGTATCATCTTTATGGCAGAGTGCATTTGTTAGATGGCTTGGACGTCATACAAATACCACGTCCTTCAATTCTTAACTTCAACCCCTTTCAAGGAAAATATAAATTAAAAAAATTGAAGTGTCTTAGTTTTTTTTTTTTTTTTTTCCTTCTCTAAAAATGCATTATTTAGTAAAAATGAAAATTTAGGCGTCATTTGGTAAAATTCATTTTCAGCACTTACATGATTCAGATCACCTAATAAATCAGATGATTAAGTGCTCATATAATTTTCAATGAAAATGTGGTTCCTTTTCCAGGTCTCCCTCTCTCTACTTAATGCTTAAGGCTAAATGATAAAAGTAATGGTGCATTAAATGTTTTTCACTTTTGATTAAAATATCTCTAAAATTATTTCAAGTTATAATTCAACACTTTAAATTTTCAGCACTTAATTTTCAAAGCATACTTTTCAATTTATCAGATGCCACCTTGGAAGAAATTTGTAGTAAAAATCCTAATATAAATTACATATTTAATGATAAAGAGAGGTGGTAATGGTCTAAGTGTATGTAAACATTCTCATGCATTAGCTGCATTTGGACTTGTTGGTATCCGTATCACTTAATCTAGACCTTCCATTGGGTCTAATTCACCTTTTGCAGGCTACCTTGAAAAGGCCATTATATTGTCATATGATCAGTCGAGTCAGTGGCATGAAAGAATGGATGGACAAAATCATTCCTAGAAAATAGATCTCCCCATGAAAATTTTAAGACCTTCCAATTGCTGTATATATATTTTTTTCAACTCAATTATGAAAAGTGAACCACGTTAGACTGAATAATTATAGAATATCATGATAATCGGTGCAACCAAACGCATTATAGAAACCAACAAATACTTAAAAATTGCATGCGCATAGCAAGCATAGATTGTTGGTGCAAACATCTACCACCTTGTAACCGTCGAATAATTGGACAGAATCCTTGCAACATCTGTCTTGCAAAGCGCTTAAAACGTCCAAGCTCTTTGGGGCCCACCATGCTGTATATGCAAAATCCATTTCATTCATCATGTGAGTTTCTCGATTCTGAGCACCGAGGCGAAATGCGTCCAGACAGAAAAGTTAAGTGGGCCACAATAGAGAAACAATGGGAATGGAACGTCAACCATAGGTTTATGTGTGGCCCACCATGGTGTGTATTCTTGATCAAAACCATTTATAATGTGTGACTTAGAGGTTTTAAGCACAGGTTCTCGTTTTTTATTTCATATGGCTGAGAATCGATCACTTGCATGTATGGTGAATATAAGGACCATCATCAGACCCGATGGACGAAGTGGACCCCACTGGTGTTGTAGATTATTCGAGCATGGATATCTAGAAAGATCTCCAGGTTTGAAATTTGGACGTGGATTGGGTCCAGATCACCACCCACCTCGTGCTGAAATGACTGTGTGTGTGGGGCAATCCGCTTCCGCTGTCTGGCAGAATGGCTGGTGTACCACACACCAGCTATATAGCTGGTGTAGTTACGTGTCGTGGGAAGACGAGTGCCGCTTCTCAAGCTTCGAGTTGTACGAACGGATCAAAGGAGATCAAAGTTAGATGAGCCCCACGATGATGTATTTATTATATCCACACTGTTCATCCGTTTTTGGAGATCCTTTTAGAGAATTAGACAAAAAAATGAACCGTATCCAAAGATCAAATGTACCACACCAAAATAGCATAATATTTAGTTTTCACCGTTAAAAAATTCGTAGGGCCTACTATAATATTTAAGTTTCCATCCAATCTATTAATAAGGTCACAAATACGGGAACGGATTGGCTACTCCCCCTGACACCAGCCAATGGCTGGTGGTCGGTGCTCTGTGGGCCCCACCTTGATGTATGTGTTTCATCCATGCCGTCCATCTATTTTTACGGATCATTTTATAATATTAGACCAAAAATTAGGTATATAAAAATCTCAAGTGGACCACATTACACGAAATAGTGTTGAATGATCGTGGACCATTAAAAACCTTTTGGGACCCATAAAAATTTTTGATCAAGTTGATTTTTGTTTTTTCCCTTCATCTGGACCTGTATGACCTAATCAACAGATTGGATGTCAAATAAACAGTACAGTGGGCCTTAGAAAGATTTTAATGGTAGATACCCAATCACTATTGTTTTCATGTGGTGTGATCTACCTGAGATTTATATACCTCTCATTTTTTGTATCAATCCCTAAAATTATCTTTGAAAATGGATTAACGGAATGGATGAAACAAATACATCATGGTAGGTCCCACAGAGCACCGACCACCGGCCCCGGGGCTGGTGTCAAGGGGAGTAGCCAATCCGTTTCCCACAAATACATGGATGAAGAGGCGAGTCGTGTCCACGTCATTTCACCACCAATCAATCCCTGTCGTTAAAATTTTCCTTTTGAGTGGTTCTCAGGTCCATACCAAATTACCAACCGTCTATTAATGGGGTGTGATAATGGGATCTCAAACTGTCGGTGCTCCTGTGAGCATTGAACACGTGCTAATAAAAGAACATTAAATCGTGAGCGTAAGAAATATACGGTGTCGATCGGACGATGCATGCTCGTCTACATCATTTGTACGAAAATTACTATATGATGGAAGGGCACATTTGTCAGAGATCTAGGCTGGGAAGAGACGGATTGGCTACTCCCCCTGACACCAGCCAATGGCTGATGGTCCGTGTTATGTGGCCCCACTATGATGTATTTTTTTCATCCATGCCGTCCAACTATTTTTACATATCATTTTATGTTTTCGGTATAAAAATTAGCTATATCTAAATCTCAAGTGGACCACATTACAAGAAACAGTGTTGAATGAGGGCCGACCATTAAAAACATTTTGGGGGCCATAAAAGTTTTGGATCAAGCTAATATTTGTTTTTTCTCTTCATCTGGGCATGTATGACCGAATCAACAGATTGGATGTCAAATAAACAGTATATTGGGCCTTAGGAGTATTTTAATGGTGGATATCCAATCACTATTATTTTCATGTGTTGTGATCCACCTGAGATTTATATCCCTCTCATTTTTGGGACTAAGCAATAAAATGATCTGTAAAAATGGATGAACCGAATGGATGAAACACGTACAACATGGTGGGGTCCACAGAACACCGGCCACCAGCCACGGAGCTGGTGGCAGGGGGAGTAGCCAATCCGTTTCCCGCTGGGGGATCGGATAGTTGCGGCTCATACCATGGGCCTACCTTGAAGTATGTGCTCTACATCCACGCCGTCCATCCGTTTTTCAATATGACTTTAGGTACGACCCAAAAAAAATGAAGTAGATCCAAATCTCAGGTCGACCATGCCCTAGGAAAAAGTAGTGATGGGCCATTAAAAACCTTTTATGAGCCATAAAAATTTTAGATCAAGCTGATACTTGTTTTTTTCCTTGATCAAGGTTTTTGTGACCTTATGAACAGGTTTGGATGGCTAATAAACATTAAGTGGGCCATAGGAGGTTTTTAATGGTGGGACGTTCAATCACCTCTGTTTCCTTATAGTATGGTCCATCTGATATTTGGATTTGCTTTATTTTCGGGTACATCCCCTAAAATTATCGGGAAAAACGGATGGACGGTGCGGATATAGAATAAATACACTAAGGTGGGCCCCACGGTAAGGGCCGCACCATCTTGGATAAGGCTGAGGAGGCACCTAATCCGCTCCTGGGCTGAGGGCAATCAGCAGACAAGGCAAACCTGCGTGAGTAAAATGTGCGGTCAGGAATAAATGCCCAACGGTCCAAATTAAAAGTACGATTTTGGCTAACTTGATTAGCGCACCATCCAATTTCGGGAATTATGACATTTTTACCGTGCACCCTACCTGATGAAAGTCCAGGATCTCTGACACGCACGGATCTTTGACACGTGTTTCGTCCCACACATGCGGCGCCGCTTATTGAATTACGACGAACTGATGTAAAGTTGCAAACCGATACGAGCTAAAGTACTCACGGGTTTACAATTCTGGCAAGGATCTATGATCCGGTAATCCAAGCCATGGATCTACTGGGTCCTACAATGGATGGATAATTCCTCAAAAATCTCACAGTTTAAAAGATTTAAACCATCGAAAAAAGGACCTCTTTCAGTTGAACGTGGACCGTTGAAATTTCTCTTTCTAACCGTCTACTTCAGGGGAGAAATGTAATGGTTAAGATTGCCCTAACAAGGAGCATTGCAGGTAGGGAAAAAACAAACAAATGACTACGTGGTGTAGGTTGGAAAAGCTGTGCGGGGCCCACAGTGATGTATGTGGTTTATCCACGGTGTCCATCCATTTTCCTGTGTTAGGTTTTGGATCTGTTTCATTTCTTGACACATGCACTAAAATGTTTCACATGCACATTGGTCCCAGTCGTGTGGCCCAGATGAGTTGTGACTCAGGGCCTAGATTAAAGGAGAACATCTGATGGACGGACACAATGATATACAGACAACAAGGTAGGTGTTCCCGCAGGGATAGGGTCTTTGAGGACTGCATTTACATTTTCAAGTCCGGTGTCGTACCGGCATCTGAGCCGCTGACGCTGAAATAACCATACGCGTCATTGCCAGTTGTAACACGGTTTCGTGGGAAATAAACTTTGCGAGAACACCCGGACGTGCACTTTCCTTCTCGTTACCACATTCATCTAACAAGTGCTTTATGATACATCAAGCCATTGAACGGGCAGGTTTCCTCTCCCAAGTAATGGAACGGTCAGTACGACGCAGATGAACGGTTAGATCTCTTAAATATGTGTCCATTCAACACGGTGATGCTGCGTGTACGTAAATACATTTTGCGCAAGTGCACTTGGCATTTTCTGGCACGAATCCCGTTGGAAAAGACACTGGATCCCATCAGAAGCGGATCTACCGTGCGAAGACGAGGACTGACGTTCCTCGAGCTCCGAGTTGTACGAACGGTTCAAAAGAGATCAAAGTGACTCTAAAGTTACATAGCTATACAGTTATGTATTTATTAGAGCCCTACAGTGATGTACTTATTATATATATACTGTTTATCTATTTTTAGAGATCATTTTGCATCATTAAAAAAAAATCATATTCAAAGATCATATATCACATCACAAACAGCTGCCAAGATAATGATTTTCATAGTTAAGCAATTCGTAGGGCCCACCCTAACGTTTATTTTCTATTAAATTGTTTGCAAGGTCACGAAGACATGAATGGAGAGAAAAAACAAATTTCTTTTTGATTAAATTTGTCTATTAGGTCACAAAGACAATGAAGAGGAAAAACAAATTTCATGTTGATCCAAACTTATGTGACCTCAATAGTGGTTTCAATGGTGGATGTCCCATCCCTATTGCTTTTTGCATTGTGGTTCACTTGATAGGTAGATCTATTTAATTTTTTGTACTAAGCCTTAAGACGAGCTCACCAAACAGATGGACACTTTTGGATATAGTACATATCTCATGATCAGACCCACAAAACTTATTGACATCAATACAGTGCATATATAACTGGTGTAAGCTACACCTGCCAATCCGCTTCCATCTGCCGTAGAGAGCGGATTAGATGAGACTTAGGCGAGACCCCGGCCGGAAGCGGATTGGCCAGTGTACCTAGGTGAGACCCGCTACTGAAGTTACGTTTGTAGCCCCACTATGATTTATGTTAAATCCAAAGCTCCAGTGGACCCAAAAAGCAGTGGGGACAGTGAGGCCCACCATTAAAAACTTCCAAAGGCCACAAAAGTTTTTAATCAAACTTATGTTTGTGTTTTCCCTTTTCTCGTGTCTTTTTTAACTTTTGAACAAGTTAGATTTCAAATAAACATCTAGGCCTTGGGATAGTTTCAACCGTGGGAATTACTCTCCCCACTGTTTTCTGTGGTGGGGTCCACTAATTTGCCACATTCTTTGGCTCATGCCCTAAAATGAATCTCAAAATGGATGGACGGTGTAGATAAAACACATACATCATAATGGGGCTCACGGAACTTGGTGACGTCACTTCTGTGGCCAATCTCGCTACTCAACCTGTCCGCAGCTAATCCGCGGCCACCCAAGACGGTGCGACCCTTACCGTGGGGCCCACCTTGACGAATGTATTGTGTATCCACGTCGTTCATCCAATTTTCCAATTCATTTTAGGGATTTAACCTACAAATGAAGCAGATACAATTATCAGGTGGACCATATTGAAAGAAACAATGGTGATTGAGTATTCTACCATTAAAAATTCTTAGTGCGTACCTTAATATTTCCCTAATGTTTAATTACCATACAATATGTCGATAATCCTGGATAAAAGAAAAAAAAACAATATCACCTTGATCCAAAACTTTTGTGGCCCATTAATGGTCAATAACCCTAATAGTTGGATCTGCTTTACTTTAGGGATAATGCCCTAAATGATCTAGAAAAAGGGATGGACGGTGTGGATACATAATACATAGATCAACGTCGGCTCCACTGTAATAGCCACACCATCTTGGGTGAGGTCCCCGCCTTACCTAATCCGTTGTGGACGGTGAAACAAGGGGATTTTTTATTTCGGTAATAGCCTTGTGGAATGACATTAGCTCTAAAATGACTAATTTTTCATGCGGCAATACTTTTTTTTGCTCTTATATGGGATTTTACCTTTTTGGAAAGAAATTGCATTCTCCCACCCTTCCATGTCATACGGCGTGGCTTGCAACAAAAGTTGAGAATAGATTGTGAGTCCCACAAAGCCACATATGGGCCCACTAATTGGGAGATCAAATATGTTAGTTCATTTTGAAGTATGCTTGGACATTGAAGGGGCATTGATGTCATCTTCCTCCGAGACCTCTGTGGCCCCCAATAAAGAGAACAATGGCCTTTCTTTGTTGGCATGTTTCCTCTAGTGTGGTCCATCCCTGATTCTTGGTATCATGCCCTGAAATTATTTCACTAAGCTAATGGTTGGAATGGATTTCAATAGAGATGCGTGGTGGGCCCCATGTATCATTTTGTAAGCATATATATGTGAGGTTGGGCCCATTTTCAAGTTTTGAGATTTTTTTTAAAGGAGAAGTGTCACGCCCCAAACCCGGAAATCAGATTCACAGGAATTCCGATCACCGAATCCGGTGCCGACAGCCTCCGTAGTACCCCATTCTCGGCTCCTAGCGTCCATACGCCAGATTCCGATCCTGGAATCCTACAAGGAGGATTTTTTTTTCCAATGTACTTTTAACTCATAATGAGCATACCCACAAGATTACCCGATTCACAAACGCAACGTCATCATCACATATCCACTAATATAATCATTGAGTACAATACCAAAAAGAAATACATAAATAGAAAATCAAGCTCCAGAAGACCGTTGTACGCTCCAAGCTCAACACTGCTGCAACCTAACATCACCTGCACGCATCTATCATGCATAAGCTTATAGAAAGCTTAGAGGGTGGTGTAAGTGTGTGCACAAGGTAAGTGTCAAGTATTCAATACAATGACATCATCATACAATACCGAAAATACTGGTAATCCATAAATCATACGTTATCGAAATAAGTAGAAATATTACAAGATCATGAATTATCAAAGTAAACAGAAATACTGACAAGATCATAAATCATACGATAACAGAGTAATCGAAAATACAGACAAGTCCATGAGTCGATCAATATCATAATACGCAATATATAACAGCTATGCAAATGAGGAGTTATAAAGAACCAAATATCATATGCCGAGGATGCGATGCAATATGCAATTCCCGATGAGTTCACGAATAGCGTCAGTCGTATCTAAATCATATAAATGCAGAAACACAATAACCCAAAATGTCATATGTCGCGGATGTAATGCAATATACGGTGGGAATGGAACGACCATGCTGGAGTGTGAAGTCGGGATGATAGTACGTAGTATCGCAGGCTATAGGGTCCATCACAAGGGACTTTTATCCAAACCAGTCTCATACCTAAATTTGGATAGTCAGACTCGATGTGGTAAACTCCTGATCTCAGGTTAGTCGCGCCCCAATCGAAATCTTTGCCATTGCGAAGGTACACGTAACAAATAGTTGCGCACCACCAGCCCAAGTGAATAGTGAATGAATGAATATGCAATTCCTGCTCAATAAGTCCACATATCAGTACGGTTCCTCTTTGGGATCATCACCAGGGTCTAGTACACTCCACACCACCTATCGCCCCATCAAGCTTACAACTGGGTAAGTGGAAGAGACCTCACTATCCGCCTGGCCAGTAGTCTGCCAATAGTACCCGGCTCGTCGATAGCGGGCCCATTCCTCGAGCTGGTCAAACTCAGCCTAGTTATGCCTACTCCCTCGGGCGGGTAAGGTCACACCTCCTCCCAACTGATCACGACACAGTGAGAGACGTGGCCTCCTAGTATTCGGCACTAGGGCGCTCATGTACATCTATTCGGTCTCGATGTTGAGGCGTTCTTTGGTACCAAGAGGGTTTTAGGAATTTTCACTTATGGCCTTGATGTCGCTAGGGGGTACAGTAATCACAACACACAATGCGAGATGCATGAGTCATACAATCCAGTCATGCATCAATCCTGTGCATACCATGCGCTCATGTGAGATAACCTCCGCCTATCAGGGAATCTCATAACAACCTACCCAATGACATATACAATGGTCAACTACATCTCATAACAAACATGAAGATGATGCGTATGGGCATGTATCATGATGTTATGCGGTCACATACTCATAATCGGTGTCAATAACCGACATCGACAATCAACCTCGACAATGTGGACATTTAACCAACATTGCTCCCAAGGAATGACCCATATAGAGCCTAACATAGACTGGACTCATGGCCTCCCACAAGGGCCAAATATACAACACCATGGGCCTCACTCAAGAGCTTAATACACATCACGATGGGCCTCACTCATGGGCCACATATACGTCAAGTGGGTCGCATCTCACGGGTCTAATATACATCGCAATGGGCCGCTCTCACGGGCCAAAATACATCAAGTCGGGCCTCACCATATGGGCCGGAAATATATCACAATGGGTCACGTCCCATGGGCCTCGAATACATCACAATGGGCCTCGACAATCGGAATCGGCCTCAACAATTGAAATCGACACTTAGAATTGGCCTCGATACTCGGCCTCGACAATCGAAATCGACAAATCGGTCACGATAATCGAAATCAATTGATAATCGAAATCGGAAAATCGGTCACATCAATCGGAAATCGGTAATCGGTCATAATAATCGGCAATCGGTCATGATAATCGGCCTCGATCGCTAATCGACAATCGGCCACGACAATCGGAATCGGTCAATAATCAGAATCGACAAATGGTCACGTCAATCGGAATCATCAATCGGTCATGATAAATGGCCTTAATCGTTAATCGACAATCGGTCAAGTCAATTGGAATCGGCAATTGGCCACGACAATCAAAATCGGCAGATCAGTCATGACAATCGGAAATCGGCAATCCGCCACGACAATTGGAATCTGTCAATAATCGGAATCGAAAAATTGGTCATGATAAATGGCCTCGATCGCTAATTGGCAATCGGCCACGACAATTGAGATCGATCGATAATCGGAATCGGCAAATTGGTCACGACAATCGAAAATTAATAATCAGCATCGATAATCAGCGTTGGCTTTGATAATCGACACCAATAATCAGTAGATAAACAAAGCGGGGTCCATAGATGATCAGCCGATCAAACATAGTATAAAGATCGGCACTCAGCCGTGGTTATATCAAATCTGATAGCACAGAGTCATCCGTCTACGGCGAATGGGGCCCAGTTATTTGGGTTAACCCACTAAGGGAATGATGAGAATGGGCCTAACAAGGCCTAAGGGAATGTCACAATATGGACATCCAACCATCATTGTCCATCAATGTGGACATCTAACCAACATTGTTCTCAAGGAGTGGCCTACACAGGGCCAAACATATAATGGGCCCATTGGCCTTATGTTGGGCCTCATTTACGTCACATATGCCTCGTTATATGGGCCAACATACATCTCACAGGCCTCGAATACACAACAGGTGGGCCACGCACCTGGGCCTCAAATATATCATAACGGGCCTCGCACCTGGGCCTCATCACTAGGCCTCATACAAATAGGCCGAATTAAATGGGCCAAGTCGAATGAGCCCAAACCAACCACATCATTCATCTATAGCTAGAGATCATTTTAGAGCATTATCACAAAATGAATCATATCCCAAAGATCATCTGGACCATATCACAAATGGCAATGGTGATAGTGATTTCCACTGTTGAATTCCAGTGGGTCCTACCATTGCACTTAATTTCCATGCAGTCGGTTCATAAGGTCACAAGGACCTGAACCAGGAAGGAAAACAAATATTATATTGAATCAAAACTTCTGTATCCCAAAAGGGATCTCAACTGTGGACAGTTTTCTGTAGTGTGGTCCACTTGATATTAGACCTGTCTTATTTTTTGGTCTCAGGCCCGTGAGACGAGGTGGCCAAATAGATGGACGATTTGGATGGATCACATATATCAAGGTGGGTCTACATAGGTGGTTGTCCATCAAATGAATAAACGGTTTGGATGTAATACAAGCATCAGGGGTGGGGTACACGTACGTGGCCCACCAGAGGATTGAATCTGCTTCATTTTTTTTTGTCTCGAGTCAAAGATGAGCTCGCCAGATAAATGGACGGCGCGGATACAAACATATATCACGGTGGGCTCCGCCCGTCCAGATTGCTGGGCGATTGGACCATCATCGCTTGTGGGCCCACGTAATTAGGATGGACGGCGTGGGTAGAACGATACATTAAGGTGGGGCGTACGGCAGATGGATGAACGGTGAGATATAACACATATAGTGGGTCCACAAGCTGCAGACGTAAGAGCTGCAGGATATATAATATAATATAATATAATATATTATATATGAGATATATTATATCTAAATATCTATAAAACGCCCTCCGTCCAGACCCTCTGGACGTTCTGGACGGTGGAACCTAACACATCCATCATGGTGGTGCCCACCTCAATACATATACAATATATATATATATATATATATATATAGATATATATATATATATATATATATATATATATATATATATATATCTCTTTTTTTTTTTGAAAAAGACCACCATCCAGTCCAGACCCTAGACATTAGGGACGGACGGTACAGATGCAATACCCATGTCTCGTGGGACCCACAAAACCTGTAGACATCAATTCAGCAGCCGTTTGCAGCTGGGTCCCACGTCTTTAGATGATGGACGGTGTGGATTGAGACATATATATCATGGTAGCCCCCACGTGGGAGATGGACGGGGTAGACAAAACACTTACACCACTGTGATCCCACGCTGGCAACAGGTGGACTGTGTGGGTTAAAACCCATGCATCATGGGGACGCGGATTTCCTGCGAAAGGCTCTCGCAGGAAGTTCCCGCGCAAGAATGCCGTGTAGGGGCCACCACCATGTTTTTTAGAAATGTATTCCGTTCTTCCGTTTTGCAAGATAATTTTAGGACAAGCTAAAAATCACGAGGTAAATCCAAGACTCAAGTGGGCCACACGAGAGGAAACATTAGGGATTCAGTCAGAACCGTTGGAACATTCTTATGACCATAAAAGCTTTGTTTTGGGCTAAATTTTTTGTATTTTCACTTCATCCCTGTATTAATAACCTAATAAAGGGTTTGGATGGTATATAAACATTAAGGTGGAGCCCAAGAAAGTTTCAACGGTAGGTATTTCTTTCCCTAATTTTCTTTCTCGTGTGGCCCACTTTAGTCTTAAATTCACCTCTTTTTTTTTGTAACTTATCCTAAAATTATCTTGCAAAACGGATGAATAAAGTACATTTCTCAAAAACATGGTGGTGGGCCCTCCTCAGCATTCTTGCGCAGGAACTTCCTGCGAAAGGCTTTCGCAGGAAATCCGCGTCCACATCATGGTGGCCTCACCACCCCCCCCCCCCTGTCCAGATGGACGGTGGGATGAAACGCGTACCATGGTGGGACCCTCAGCTTGGCGACGTCATGCACACCAACTATGTGATGCTGGCCAGCTGTCAGACGGACGGTGTGGATCATCAATGTGGGTCCACGTCCCAACCCCGAATGAACAGATGGGGGTGGATAAAACAGATAAATCATGTGGGGCAACGGTCCTGCTGACATCACATCAGTTGGGTCCCACGTACTGCATGAAGCTGCTATTTATTTTTCCACCTCACACGGTCTAGCAGCAACTGCTGCTGGACGTCTTGAGGCTGGACGGTGGATGACCATCATCAACGTGGGCCCATGAATCTGGCCAAAATGGATGGATGGTTAGGACATAATGCACACCTCATGATCAGCCCACCGTCCAGAAATCTGGACGGTGTGGATCTGAAGCATACATCATGGTGGTCCTCACAGCAGGGCGGCATAGATAATACATCAAGGTGGGCCATGCAATCAAGGAAAAAGAGAGGGAGAGAGAGAGAGGCACCCACCTATAATCTTCTCCTCCTTCTTCCGCCAAAGCATGTTAGAGCTCCAAAGGGACAATTCTAACGGTTGAGATGAAACTTGGATGGTGGAGATGGGAGATAGAAAGTGGGTCACATAAAGCTCCTCCCATGGAGAGCCATGGACGTGGGTTGCTTGGGAGGAAATGAGAGAGAGAGGTTGTAAGAGAGAGAGAGAGAGAGAGAGAGAGAGAGAGAGAGAGAGAGAGAGAGAGAGATGGGTGAGAGATGGGTGAGTGATGGGTGAGTTGACTTTGGGGTTGCTTGGGGATGGGGTTGTACTTGACATGTTAGGTAATGAGTACTTGATTGATGAGATTAATGGGATTTGATGTGATGTTCTATTTGGTTTAGCAACGCGCGGTGTTTTTCCTTGAATTGAACGCGAGGCCATTTCTCCTGGCCTGGGTATCGCCTCGGCGCGCGAGACGCGGCATCGGAACCGCGGCTGACGGCGCAGTTGCACGAGTACAAGTCTCGGGTTGAGTCGACTCGGGTTGACAGCGTGTGACTCAGGGTCGCACGTAAATATTAGTTAAAGGTCGAAGGTTGCCGGAATTCGACCGAGAGGACCGCGGAAGTTGACGGAACAGTACGAACTAGGATATAGCCTTGCAAAAAGGGACCACCGATGAGAGAGAGAGAGAGGGGGGGGGGGGGACAACCACCACCATCGAATCGAGAGAGGAAGAGGGGATCACCACCACCACTGAAGAAGACGGTTTGTAACGTTGCGTCCACCTCTGTGGGACCCACTCTGACAATCCTCCCATATGTTTACGGTGCCAATAGCTTCATTCCGGCAACATTTTGAGGCGATAATACCTTGAATCCGGGAACAATCTTTAGCATGCCGATTGATTTCAAGTTTTTCAATTTTTCATTCAAGCGAGTGTGATTGTTATGGTAGGTATAGGTAAGAATATGTAGTGTGAATGTTTTTTTTTATGAAGGGTTGTTATTGTGGATCGCCCGTGAACACTGTGGATCCCTCAGCAAGTGTTGATCCCAGTTGGGCTTATGGATCCTACCTGACCCATTATGAATACCACACTGGTGAATGTGGATCCCATCTGGGCACCCTTTTGTAAATGTTGAATGAATGAATGTGCATGTTAGTTATGAATGTTGAATTGTATGAATGCAAATGTAGATGTGGCTCTTGATGTGGATTTTAAATTGAATGAATGAAAAATTAGAAGTGCATGTGGATGTGAATGTCCAGTTGTATAAATGAAAATGTGGAAGTGGATGTGATACTGGATGTGGAAGTGCATTGGTTGTGAATTTTGAACTATATTGTATAAACTATGAAAGTAGATGTAAATGTGGAGTTGTATGAATGAAAATGTAAATATGGATGTGTAAGTGAAAGTTGAGTGGATTTATATGTATGTAGTTGTGGATTGTATGGTGTAAAAATATGAAAGTATATGTGAACATGGAAGTAAATATGAACATTATTTTTTATGGTGTACATGTGGATGTGGTTGTCAATGTAGAATTGTATGAATGCATATGTGGAAGTGTATGTGAACACGATTGTGAATTTTGAATTATATGAATCCCCTCTGATCAGTGTGGATCTCACTTGGGAGTGGATCCCTCCTTAGCACTATGGATCTTACTTGGGAGTCTGAAATCTCACTTGGAAGTCTGAAATCTCACCTGAGAGTCTAACATCTCACGTGAGAGTGGGCTTGATGGGGGCGGATCCCCCCTGAGTAGTTTGAATCTCACCTTGTGGTTTGGACCCCCCCTGAGCACAGGGGATCCACACTTCTAGGTAAGATCCACAGTGCTTAGGGGGGATCCACACCCACACTAAAATCTTTATACACATCCACATCCATATCGACATCCACATTTACATATGCATCCACATTCACATATTCAATTCAATATTCTCATTCACCTCCATATTCACAACCACGACCACACCCCCACCCACATTTGCATTTTGTCAATTCCAAACCCACATCAACATTTTTTTTATATATCCAATATTCACATCCACTTCATGTATTCCACATCGTCATCCACCATTTAATTCAATCAATTCGGTAGCCACAAACACATACCCATCCATTTTATTCAACATTCACATCTTTTGTAATTCTTTCAAAAAATATGATCATCGATCTAGAAAAATGTGTATGTGGAATATGGAGGTAGATGTGCATGTGCATGTGGAAGTGAATGTGCATATGCATGTGGGTGTGAAATTTGAATTGTGAAAGTGCATGTGCATGTGGAAGTAGATGTGCATGTGCATGTGCATGTACAAGTGGATGTGCATGTGCATGTGTACTGTGGAGCAGTTTGGATCTCACCTGGTGGGGTGGACCCTCCTGAGCATTGTGGATTGCACCTAAGAGTCTCAAGTGCGATCCACAATGCTTAAGGTGGATCTGCCCCACCAAGTGAGAGCTACATTGCTTAGGGGGGATCTGCCCCCTCTCAAACCCACTCTACACCCACATTCACATATTTATTCATTCAAATTCAATTGTATGAATGTAAGTATGGAAGTGCATGTAAGTATGAATTTTGAATTATATGAAAGTTTATGTGTTTGTGGATATAAATGTGAATGTTGAGTTGCATGCTTGTAAATGTGAATGTAGAAGTGGATGTGAATGTTGATTTGTGAAAGTGCATATGGATGCGAATGTTGAACTGTATGGTATGGTTGTGAATGTTGAATTGTATGAATGCAAATGTGAAAGTATATGTGGTTGTGAGTCGTGAATGGTAAATTGTATGAATACAAATGTAGATGTACATGTGGATATGATTGTGGGTTGTGAATGTTGAATTGTATGAATGGAAATGTGGAAGTGCATGTGAATATGGTCGTGAATTTTGAATTGCACGAATGAAAATGTAGAAGTGAAAGTGGAATGTAGAAGTGGATGTGCTTAATATAGGAATTTCAGTTTTCTATTTTCATGATTTATGTAATTATTTGTGTAACAACCTGTTTATTTTTTTAACGTTGGGAACAAAATCCCACTCTTGAAATCTACCTCATTTCTTGGCCCAGGTCCCAGCATCATCCAATAAGATAGATGGATAGCGTGAATTTTTCTTGAACATATCGGTGGGGCCCATTACCTCATTAACAATAAAATTTTAAAAAGAAAAAGGAAAAAGAAAATTCTCTTTTGCAGTGACGTGCAAAAGCACGTCATCTTTCCCTGCTCCTTATTGGACTCTCTCTCCCTTCTCCTTCGGTAGACGTGTTGGGTCCGACAGCCACCTCGATCCAAACTGCCCGCTTCTTTCTCCTTCATTCTCACGTTACAACAAGTCGACGATCCTTCCATCTAGGTTGTTCAAAATTCATTCAAATTATCCTCAACACCATAAAATAATGTAAGAAGATCACGTCGACAGCTTGTGGCATGTGGAACTTTTAAACCAAGAACCCACTGGACCTCCATTTTCATGCACTTACAAGGTTTCATGCACCAATCTACATTGTCCATCAACCTTGGAACGAAGGAAAACTCACCGGCCGCAAATCCGCCATTGACGACCCTTGTCTTCTTTATCATAGAATCTCAACCATTGTTTCTTACAATCACTAATTCAAGATCTAATCTGATCGTTGTAAGGCCCACCTGATGCCGTGAAATCACCTTTCATTAATACGAACCTACCCCAGACACGTCGCAGCAATGCGAAAGCACGTCACCAACCACTCGAAGACTCCTTGTGCATTTCAACTCGAGGGTTTCACATAGAGTTGGGCATGTCTGACCCGATCCGGTGGATCCGACCCGATCAGAACTGAACCGATGGCTTGAATTGGTGTGGATCGAGTAGGGCCATTTAGTTCCGACAGTTTTTCGGATCGAGTTTAGATCGTGGTAAATCCGGACTGATCCGAACC
The DNA here is from genome assembly GCA_021015155.1 of Magnolia officinalis. Taxonomy (NCBI): domain Eukaryota; kingdom Viridiplantae; phylum Streptophyta; class Magnoliopsida; order Magnoliales; family Magnoliaceae; genus Magnolia; species Magnolia officinalis. The sequence goes on along the minus strand of JAJHSJ010000002.1, from coordinate 12,042,478 downwards.
GAATGGATCCGATTCGGGCCAATCCGATCCGATCCAGAGTGATTCTTATGAATATTTATCACATATATTTATTTTATGAATAGGTCGAATGACAAATAAACATCATTGAGGCCTTATAAATTTTTCAATGGTGAAAATCAATACTTCTACTTTTTCCTGTGGTATGGTCCACTTGAGCTTTGGATATGCATCAATTTTGAGTTCAACCACTAAAATGATATGGAAAAATGAATGGAAGACGTGGATAAACCACATGCATTCACGGTAGGCCCCAACAGAGTTTACTCAGTACGATAAAAGAGCCCACTGAGTAACGGAAGCGGATTTGCTGGTGTACCACACACCAGCTATATAGCTGTTGTAGGTACGTGTCGTGCGAAGACGAGTATTAATGCTCCTCGAGCTCCAAGTTGTACGAATGGTTCAAAGGAGATCAAAGTTATATGGGCCCCACAGTGATGTATTTACTATATCTACACCATTCATATATGTTTAGAGATCATTATAGAGCATTATCCAGAAAATGAATCATATCCAAAGATCATTTGGACCACACCACAAATAGCAGCAGAGATAATGATTTTCACCATTAAACAATTTGTAGGGCCCATCATAATGTTTATTTTCCATCCAATCTATTCATAAGGTCATAAAGACCTGAATTAAGAGGAAAAACAAATTTCAAATTGATCCAAAACTTCTGTGACCCCAAAAAGGGTTTCAACGGTAGACGTTCAATCCCCCACTGCTTTTTTCAGTGTGGTCCACTTGATAGTTAGATCCGTCTTATTTTTCGTCTCAAGCCTTAAGACGAGCTCGCCAAATGGATGGACAGTTTAGATATAACACATACCCCATGATCAGACCCACAAAACTTACTGATGTCAATACATCAATGCACAGCTGCGCTTTCATGCACAGCATGTCAACACAGCTGCACTTTCGTGCACAACATGTCAACACAGCTGCACTTTCGTGCACAGTATGTCAACACAACTGTGTAGATACGTGTCATGCAAAGACGAGCGGAGACGCACCTCGAGCTCCGAGTTGTACGAACGGCTCAAATGAGATCAAAATTACATGGGCCCTACAATGATGTATTTATTATATCCTTACCATTTATCCATTTTTTGTGATCATTTTATAGCATTTGAAAAAAAAGGGAATCATATCTAAAACTCAAATGGACCACACCGAAAATAGCAGCGAGAATAATGATTTTCACCGTTAAAAATTTCGATCTGAATCATACCCAACCTGATCCGACTCGATTTCCTTGACCGAGTCAAACTCTGTTCGGGTTAGGCCAATCGTGCATCGGATCGATTCAAGTCAGATGTCCCGGACTTGGTCCCGGATCGGATCAAGTTCAGGTCAGGTCAACCCATGTAGATTTCAGACCGAATCGAGTTGGACCCAATTCGATCCGACTCAGTCTGATGCCCAACTCTAGTTCTACATTCTCCATAAGCGCCTTTACGGTGCCAAAAATCAGTCTTTCATTAACAAGAAAAAGAAGATCGAGAGAGTACCATTGAGAGAGATTAGAGAAGATAAGAGAAGAGTTATAAAGGAAGAAAAGAGAAAGATAGAAAGAAGAAAGAAAGATAAGATGAAGGCTGTAACGCCCCGAATTTCAAGGGTCGAGCAAAGCTCGACTCCCGAGATTCCAAACATCACTTATGCTTTGCGGAAGCCGATTTCCCGATTACTTCTACATTAGGCATTTGAGCATGCATAGAATTATACTAAACAGTATATCACACTCCAGATCTAATGTGCTTGAGCAAATGTGTAAGTCAAAACATATATTGTGAAATTTCTTCCAGAGCATGAGTTCAAAGTTGGGTTTAATATATACAATTCAAAAAAAATAACAAAATGTAGAAATACGACGTCTAACTAAGCCCGTGTGCCCAACGCTCCCTGCCTAGAAGTATGCAGCCTACATCGGCACATTCGAGAGATAAAAGTAGGAGAACTCCCTCCTCATCCATGAATAGAGCTGGGCATCGGACCGAGTCGGATCGGATTGGGTCCAACTCAATTCGGTCTGAAATCTACATAGGCTGACCCGAACTCGATCCGATCGGGGACCGAGTCCACGACATCTGACTCGAACCGATTCGATGCACAGTTGACCTGACCCGAACCGAGTCCGACTCGGTCAGGGACACCGAATCGGATCGGGTTGGGTACGATTCAGATCGAATTTTTTAACGGTGAAAATCATTATCCTCGCTGCTATTTTCGATGTGGTCCATTTGAGCTTTAGATATGATTCTTTTTTTTTTTTCAAATGTTCTAAAATGATCATGAAAAATGGATAAACGGTATGGATATAATAAATACATCATTGTGGGGCCATGTAATTTTGATCTCATTTGAGTCGTTCGTACAACTCAGAGCTCAAGGCGCGTCTCCGTTCATCTTTGTACGACACGTATCTACACAACTGTGTTGACATGTTGTGCACGAAAGTGCAGTTGTGCATTGTTGTATTAACGTCGACAAGTTTTGTGGGTCTGATCATGGGGTATGTGTTATATCCAAACCATCCATCCATTAGACGAGCTCGTCTTAAGGATTGAGACGAAAAATAAGATAGATCTAACTATCAAGTGGACCACACTGAAAAAAGCAGTGGGGTATTGAACGTTTACCATTAAAACCCTTTTTGGGGTCACAGAAGTTTTGGATCAATTTGAAATTTGTTTTTCCTCTTAATTCAGGTCTTTGTGACCTTATGAACAGATTGAATGGAAAATAAACGTTATGGTGGGCCCTACGAATTGTTTAACGGTGAAAATCATTATCTCTGTTGCTATTATGGTGTGGTCCTGTAACACCCCGGTTCCCGGAACCCGAGTACACTACTCGTTTTCCAAAAACCCGTGCGTTAACCTTTAAAAGATCTCAAATTTCACGTACATTTTTCTCTTAATCGGTACCACACATGACACCATTGATTATTCGGATTTGTTAGGCTACCGAGTGATATGGGTGTTCTACTCACGGGTGATCTACCCTGGGTATTTACCCTGAAAGTCTAATTACCAGGTGCTCTGCCGAGGGTCATTCCCTAAAAGGTTCGACACCGGTAGTCTGGCGAGAGTCCTTCTCTAAAATGATCAATACACACGGGTGTTCTGTCTTAGATTGAAAAAAAAAAGGAAAGATTTTAGATGATTGTATTATCTAATTTTGTTATTATGAATAACAAATTGTTATTGTTGTCATTAAAAATATCGATTCAATGCTCGTAATTGATCTTATTTATTTTATTAAGTTATATTGGTGTTATCGTAGAATTTTCAATTTTGGGAATGATGTGACCCTACGAGTTGTCGCGCTCACACTTGTATAACTGTTTTGCAGAGTTTGTATATGAAGAATCAGTTGAGCAATTAAAGACTTTTTCTCTTGTTTATTTAAAATTAATTAAAATTTAATGTATTTTGTTATTAGTGAATATTAATTTAATTAAATATTCAATGAGTGATTTGTAGATGTTATTTAATGACAATTATTTTTACCATTTTTATTTACTCTGATTGCCTTAAAAATCATGGAAATAAAGTTGGTTGCATTGTATATTTTGTTTAAAGTCAACTCACAGTCCAAGAATTTGGATTCGGGCCTGGCCAACTCAGATACTGAATTTCAGAGCGTGACAAAATATACTTGGTGGATCAACTCACGATCTCTAAGTTTATTATTTCGGATTCGGGCCTGGTCAACTCACAGTCTCTAAGTTTTTTTTTTTTTTTTCCACCAAGTATGGGGCCTATGATCTTATAAGAAATAAATTTTGGAATTAATAGAGATTATATTTTTTTAAAAAAAAAAAACTTTACAGTTAAATTTGAAATTGAGAGAGAGAGAGAGAGAGAGATTTCGTTTCTCTCTCTCTCTCTCTCACTCTCTCTCTCTCTTATTCAAAACCATATCTTTCGTCTCCTATTTAATATTAACTTCTTATCTTATTTATCCATAATATCTCTTTCTTTTATCTCTCTAACTCCCTCCCCGCATCTCTCAACTTTACAGCAGATTCTTCCTTTTAAGGAAAAGAGTCGCATGAAGTGTTTTAATCCAACTACAACTAAAACCAAAAGATATCATACGTACAATTAAGAGAGAGAGTTCTTGGGGAAGCAATTTCAGGTTAGTAGCTTTGTGATTTTAATATTTTTAATGAAGTATTTGGCCAAACTTTTGTATTATCCTTACACTCATTGTACATGCCTGAATAATAAGTATATTTTCCTGCGTATTTTAACCCACGTGCAGAAATTTTCTTTATTCGTACAGTAATGAATGATTTAATTTATGGTTTTAAAATAGATTAAGTTTTTATAAATCTTAATAATTAAGATAAAGCCTATATGAAAAACACAATGTACAGGTCAGATCAGCCAGACGACTATTGTGTTGTTAGCTCTATGGGATGGTCTTTCTAACTTTTGGGGTCCATTGGGCACAAGAGTTGATATCAACTATGGGATAGTTGGACCTAATGAGGATCTACATATGGATGCGATCGGCCCACCATTTGGATGCGCCGATTGACGAGTATGATCAGTAGTCGGTTCGACGGTTGCTGATTGCCGATCGGGGCCACGACTATACAGATATGTGCAAGGTATTGGCTTGGTTTGTTACCCTAGATTTGGTCACGATCTAACGGTCCAAAAGTCACAACTTGGACAAAGATCAAATACAAACAATTAACTTAAGTTCCTAAGAGACTCTAAAGTTATTCACACATGTCATGCACTCCTCTTGCAAGTCCAAGTTGAGCTATTCGAATAACGATCTTGGCTCGATATTCCGTGATGGACGCCAAGCACGCTGAGATGAATGTCCTTCTATAGTCTCGGGTTTTGTGGCCCACTGATGAGCGGTCTAGAGTTTGTTCCAATAATAAAGGCATTTCTATAATAAATTTGGTAGCGAGAATTCTCATGTGCGATGATTAGGGTATGAATTAGTTAAGTTCATAGTGTGGCCTATTCGCAATTAGTGAAAATAACTATTCGATCCTAATCACCCTACAATGTTGGTTCTTAGGCTAAAATGGTAATTGGGTTAATTTGGTTTGTTAATTAAGATCCGACCCCTAGTTATCTCAGATTTTGGTGGGTCTTTATTTAATTGTGGTTGTCTTCATTAGTAAGTGATAGGTCGGCCAGATTTGGGCCCTAGATGAATAAATTACGAGGTCAAACTTGATGTTTAAGTGATCGGTCGGATTCATTGGCTTCCTATGATTGATTAAACGGATTTGTGTGTCTCTTTACCGGTACCACACATGTATAGGCTCACCTCGAGCGTTAAGAGTCACTCAGTGACAATGTGAGTTAATTATATCAAGAATTTTTAAGGGATTTGAAAAATCTAAAATAGTAAAAAAATTGGGATGTTACAACTGTGGATCGCACTTTAGAGGGGTGGATTCCAGGATCCACCCCCGACATCCACTTACACGTATACATACATCTTCACATTTTATATGTGTTGATTTTTGGATTGAACTGATATTTTTTTTTTTTTATCTTTCATCCACATTATCAACAGGTTGGATGGTCAGAAAATATTAATCCCTCGGTAGTTTTTAATGGTAGGTGTTCAACTACCACTGTTGTGGTGTATCCACCTGAAATTTGTACCTGCTTCATTTTTGTGACCATGCCCTAAAAGAATCAGTAAAAACAGACGGACGGCTTGGATTTATATTGCATACATCGAGGAAGAGGAAAACTTTGTTACTCCCGCGGAGTATGACCTATGATACGCATGGAGTTAGAAATTTCATACATGCGGTGTCAGTAATTTAAATTACAATATTCAAATTATGAGTCGATTTCAGAACATTTGCATTTAGCAGAATTTTTAATTAACTGACCATCCCGATTGGTGGAGATTTATTGAACGGTTAAAAATGAAAAATATCCTGCGACTAAGAATCATGGGAACTAACGAGTAACGACCATGGGTTTTATAAATTTCCGGTCGAACTGAAGTTAATGTAGCACGACATGGCCAAGCTCTGGGGCCCATCACGATGCATGTATCTTATCCAAACCATCCATCCATTTTTTTCAGCTTATTTTAGGGCATGGGCCTAAAAATGAGGCAGATACAAAGCTCAAGTGGAACACACTACAGGAAACAAGAACAGTGATGCTGGCCGTTGAAATTTTTTTGGGCCCACGGAGGTTTTGGGTCAAGCTGATATTCGTGTTTTCTCTCTTGATCTAGGTCCGTCTATGTAAACATCATGGTGGGCCCTATCAAGGTTTCACCTTTGGGCGTCATTGTCCTCACCTTTCCCGTGGTGTGGTCCACTTGAGCTTCTGCCTCATTCTAGGCTAAATGCGCTGGAAAAATGTATGGACGGCGTGGATAAAACACGGTGGGCCTCACAGAGCAGGGGCTACCCCGTGGGGAAACGGATTGGCAACTCCCCTGACAGCAGCCAGTGGCTGGTGGTCGGTGCTCTGTGGGCCCACCCCTACCATGATGTATGTGTTTCATCCATGCTGTCCATCTATTTTTATAGATCATTTTACAATATAAGACCAAAAATGAAGTATATCCCAATCTCAAGTGGACCACATCACAGGAAACAGCGTTGAATAAGAGTTGACCATTAAAAACATTTTGGGGGCCATAAAAGCTTTGGATCAAGCTGATTTTTGTTTTTTCCCTACATCTGGGCCTGTATTACCTAATCAACAGATTGAATATTAAATAAACGGTACAGTGGGCCTCAGGAAGATTTTGATGGTGGATATCCAATCACTATTGTTTTCATGTGGTGTGGACAACCTGAGATTTATATACCTCTAATTTTTGGGATCAAGCCTTAAAATGATCTTTAAAAATGGATGAACGGAATGGATGAAATACATACATCATGGTAGGGCCCACGGAGCACCGACCTCCAGCCACATGGCTGGTGGCAGGGGGAGTAGCCAATCCGTTTCCAGGCCGTGGCGAGTGGTGCGGGCAATTTATGGACGCGGATTTCCTGCGAAAGCCCTTCGCAGGAAGTTCCTGCGCAAGGATGCTGGGTGGGGCCCACCGACATGTTTTTGATAAATCCAATCCATCCATCCGTTTTTCGAGATCATTTAAGGACTTGAGATAAAAAATTAGGTGTATATAGAACTAAAGTGTGACACACGAGAGGAAACAGTGATCATTCAGTGAGCACCATTGAAACATTCTTATGCCCAAAAAATTATTGGATCGGTCTATATTTTTAGTTTTTTCACTTCGTCCCATTGACAATGACCTTATAAACGGTTTAGATAACATATAAACATCAAGGTGGAGCCTGGGAAGATTTCAACGGTAGAAATTTCTTTCCCTAATTTTCCCACTCGTGTGACGCACTTGAGTTTTTATACGCCTCATTTTTTGTCGCACGCACTGAAATGAGATTTCAAAACGGATGGACGGAATGGATTTCTCACATACATTGTAGTGGGCCCCACCCAGATCCTTGCGCAGGAACTTCCTGCGAAAGGCTTTCGCAGGAAATCCGCGTCCGCAATTTATCTCCATGGGGTGCCATTGTATCAGAGCGGTTGGCTGCCTGAGTTATCATAATACTCCTCTTTTTATAATCTCGCAGGTTGAAATCCACTCCCTCGATGCGAACAATTTGATAGTGCACTCGCTTCACACGTGGAAGCTTGGAATACATGCAGAAGATGGGAGACATTGATAGGATGATTTCAGTGAGTAGATGCCATTGGCTGATATAATCATCATATAGTCCACACGTATAAAGAATAAACAAATGACTTGATAGCTTTGTCAACCGTCCAAATTCTATATGCATTTTCTGACCAACCCTTAGATTGGTCTAAATAAATTAGAGTGTCATCTACACGGTTGGAATCTCCCGATAAGCGGATCGGATTTCTCATACGCGCTCATCATTTCCACACGGGTCGTCTCTCCAACTTGAATTTCAGAGACTCCCCAAGCGTGTAGGAAGCGCACCCGGAGTTGGTGGTGAAGCCCACACCACCTCCAGCTGTTGTGAAATGACTCTGGAGTTTTGATTGACTAGCCCCATGTGGGTTTGTATGCGCTGTACACAGCTCAAAACTATAAAAGAGAAAAAAAAAAAGAAAAAAAAAGAAGAAGAAGCTGCGAGGTAATGTGTGGTTGACCAATTAAAGCTCTCGTGTGATGTCACCACCGTCGGATGTGGTGGGGCCTCCACTGCTCAATCCACTGACCGAGTCGTAACTAGCTGGTGTTCCGTGGGCCCCACCATAATGCGTGTTTTGCATGGACTCGGATTTGGTGGTGATCCCTTTAGTAGGGAAACGGATTGGCTACTCCCCCTGCCACCAGCCCGGTGGCTTATGGTCGGTGCTCTGTGGGCCCCACCATGATGTATGTGTTCCATCCATTCCGTCCATATATTTTTCTTAGATCGTTTTATGGTATGATACCAAAAATTAGTTATATCACAATCTCAACTGGACCGCATTACAGGAAACAGTGTTGAATTAACGTCGATCATTAAAATCTTTTTGGGGCGTATAAAAGTTTTGGATCAAACTGATCTTTGTTTTTTCCCTTCATCTGGGTCTGTATGACCTAATCAACAGATTGGATGTAAAATAAAAAGGACAGTGGGCCTTAGCAGGATTTTAATGGTGGATATCCAATCACTATTGTTTTCCTGTGGTGTGGTCGACCTGAGATTTATATGCCTCTCATTAATGGTGGATCAATCCCTAAAATGATCTTTAAAAATGGATAAACGGAATGGATGAAACACATACATCATGGTGGGGCCCACAGAGACTATCAGTCACCGGGCTGGTGGCAGGGGGAGTAGCCAATCCGTTTCCCTTTAGTACTGAGATCCCGCTGGTCACTGCTATGTGGGCCCCATTATGATGTATCTATCTTATCCACACCGTCCATTCATGTTGCAAGCTTATTTCAGGGCATCATTGACGGCGTGGATTAAACACACATCATGTTGGGCACCAACCAGCACCGACGTTATAAAAATGCGCCGTTTTTTTGTTCGTATATAAATGTGGATCGTACGATTAAAAAGGATTGAATAGTCATTTTACTTGAGTGGATTAGCTGTTAACCGGGTAATAGCTTAGTGGGTATTCCTATAACCATGTGGGGCCTACTTTATTGTATTTTTTTTTTTTATCCACACCGTTCATTAACTTTTCCATCTCATTTTAGAATGGGATTCCAAACTTAAAGAAGAACCATATCTCAGGTGGCCCATACCACTAGAAAAAGTGACGAATGACTATTAATTATTATTTTTATGCCACGAAAGTTTTAGATCAATCTGATCTTTGTATTTTCCTTTCATCCAGATTTTCTTGACATTATAAACAGGTTGTATGGGCCCCACGGATGGACGGGGTGTATATACACAAAAACCATCAAGGTGGGCCCCACGGTATGGTCATTTCATTTCGGCGATGGTGGATGATTGCATACAGCGCCCTTCTGTATATCAGCGTCGTCATAAAAAAAATGACACGGTCACCTAAGCTACATATCCTCGGGTTTTGTGTTAAGAGAAGTGGGCCTGTGGTCCACTTTTACACCATCAGATGTCAAATAAAGCCATCTACCGATCATGTCCCAAAAGAACTCCCGGGATTAAAAGATCCTATCCATTCAGTATCCAGTGCAGAATCCCTTCAACAGACGGTCTGGATCAACAAAACATGGTCCACATTTGTGTAAACTAATGACCCGAGGATACTATACGTATCCTCGGACTGAGGAAACTACACACCGACTCTCTCGAATAAAGAGAAGAACTTTGATACTCTGGCAGAGTGTGATGGATGGTACGCATGCACGTGGAGATTTTACATCCTGCCTCTAATTAGTCAAATTAAATCGTCCGAATTATGGTAAAAAGTGTAGATAGAAGCTTATTTTATTATCTTACTATCGGATTAATGGACATTTATTTTATGGTTAAAAATGAAAAATATCCAACGGTCCTATTTCCACAAACAGGTGTCCACACATAAGAAATTAGAATTGTTCATACAATCTAATATTGGTAATCTGGGGACAGTATAATGTATAATCTAGGCAGTTTATACGAGTTAATATAGAATTTCTGAGTTCTTGCATATCAAGTGTCTCATACGTCGCCCGAGTATCATATAACTCGATGAGATATAATATCGTAAAGGACGTCCAAAGGAGGATTGATATGGTACTTCTGATCCCTTCACATGACTTGCCTTCAAACTGCGTGCATTTTAAATTCGGTATCCCACGTGGAATTACGGCCAGTATTTTTTATTGTTTTACCCCTTACAAAGGGAGATGACGTCAACGTGCTAGCTTCCCTCTCATCGGGTTAATTTGGTCACGCGAACTGTAGAACCTCCACTGAGGACGCGGTGACTTGAGTAGGGGTGTACACAAACTGGGCTAGCCCGTTTAGCTCGCTCGACCTGGCCCGAAAAAGCCTGACTCGGCCCGACCCGAAACTGTATTCGGGTCAGGACGAACCAATTTTCTAGACCCGAAAGTGAGTTCAGACCGAGTTCGAAACCTCCCAGTTCGGCCCGACTCGGTCCGAAATCCGATTCGCCCCTGCCTGACCCGACCTGGCTCGGCTTGACCCGTGTATGACTGTATTTAATTTGTATAAAATGTTTTATTTTACGCTTTGTCAAATGTATATAAATGTATGTAAATGTTCTGACTAGTTAGATTTTTTATGGAGTCTATAGTTCAACTATCGAAACCGTTGATCGAGGGTCTTGTAATGGGACGCGGATTATCTGGCAAAGCCCTTCCCATGAACTTGCTGTAAGGTTCGAAACTGGTCCGAACTCAGGTTCGAAATTGGCCCGAACTCGAAGGTTCGAAATTGGCCCGAACTCGCGCCAGGCCCGGTTCGGGCTGGAGATGTTGGCCCGGTGACCAGGCCCAGTCGAGTTCGGGCCTTGTGTGGTTGTTGAACGGGCTTGGACGGGCTGAGGCCAGTTCGACTCGGCCCAACCTGTGTACACCCCTAGACTTGAGAAATGATTGAATGACTTGAAGCAGTATTGAGTTACAATGCTTATTAGGTGTTACCGTTAATGCCCACCTTGATGATTTGTTTTATATCTACGCCGTCCATCAGTTTTCACGGCCCATTTTAAGATGTGGTCCCAAAACTTAAGCAGATCCAAATCTCAAGTGGACCACACCATAGGAAACGGTGGTGATTGAATGTCTCACCATTATAAAATCCAAATGGGACATTGTAAGTTTTTCAAAACCTTTATTTGCCATCCGACCTGTTCATAACATAAAGAAGACCTGGATAAAGGGAAAATATAAAGATTCCCACAAAAGGTTTGTAATGGTCATTCATCACTGTTACTAATAGTGTGATCCACCTGATATTTGGATCTTCTCAAGGTTTGGTTTCGCAAACTAAAATGAGATGAAAAAACATGTGAACAGCTTGGATATACAAAAGATACATCGAGGTGGGCTCTACATGGTTAGAGTACTACCCACTAAGGTATAGGATTTAAAATAACATTAGTGTGATCATCCACCAATCCGTCCTATAATTAAATGGTATTTAATTTTATTAGATGGGATTAACACCATTATTGCACAATGATTGCATGTCTTAAAATAACATGGTATTATGGCCATCTAATCCCATGTTTGAGATAAAAATTTTCTCGTAAGATAACACTCGATTATGCAAAATCATGTTTGGTAAACCATGGATTTGTAATCAACGGACCAAATTCATAACGGATGTCGTTCACTTGTATACATATATAGCCGGAATGTCATATGTAAACGGTGTATATGGATGAACAACATTAGATAAATGAATGCATCAATGTGGGGCCCACATGTGTAGTGGATTTCAAAATCCATGAAAATCCCGCATGGGATCAAATGCAATTCCATGGGACTAAATGCAATTCCATCCCACCTAATCTCAGCATTTTCCATCCTCTTCAAATGTTGGATAGAATTGCTAATTAGAAACAAGTGTAATTCTATCCCAACTAATCCCATTTAATACCTTGCACCAAACGCCCCTTAAGTGTGCTTTATTGGATGGGAGCCGATTAGGTGTGGCTCCGGCCTTACCCAAGATTTTGCTGCCCTTACCATGGGCCATCCTTAATGTATATATTATATATCCCATCATCTATGGGTATAAAAAGCAGATGAAGTTCTTAAGTTGACCATTTCATAGGAAATAGTAGTAATTGATCATTTATGGGCCATATAAGTTTTTTATAAGATTAATTTTTATTGTTTTCTTCTTCTTTTTTTCCTCTTCATCCAAGTTTAAGCTACCTTATCAACAAGTTAAATGATAAGTAACATTACAGGAGGCTATGGAAAGTTTTTAATGATTGGGCATCTAATCACTATTGTTTCATATAATATGGTCCACCTGATATTTGAATCTTTCAAATTTTTTTAGCTTATGCTTTAAAATGATATGAAGACGATAGTGTAAACATAGAATTCGTACATTAAGGCAGGCTTCATGATCATAGATAGGCGGGTGGATACATGATTGTTGTTGACTGCTTGTTTGACAAGCATCCTTGCACATGGATAGGATACATATTGAAAATAAAATATCGATTGGTGGCATTATATATTATATATATATATTATATATATATATATATATATATATATTATATATATATATATATATATTGTGTGTGTTAATATGTGTTCTATATTTTTTAATATTTGAATATTGATGGCAGAATAATTCACATGTAGAATATTTGAATATATTTTAATCGTTACACAGTTTTCCTTAAATTCGTACAACTCTTAAAAACAGTTTTTTTTTTTTTTTTTTTTTTTTTTTTTGCTTTTTTTTGAAGCTACTAATGAAGGGAGGAGGATCAGGGGACTATATTGTTGATTGAACTGATTTTAATTCAATGGACAGTCTTAGTTTCCATTTCACATTTCATTGATCAAATGGTTAGAATCTTCATGGGTGTGTAAAGTAGCTCAATATCTAAAAGTATACTTGGGATCTTACAACTGTCCAGCACTGTATGAGAGAAAATTACATAATCTGTCTTATGATTGGGTTCCTTGGACGGGCACTGCTCTACTGTCATCAAAATGTCTCATGATAGGATGTGGATAGCCCTGTGCAGGAAGTTCCTGTACTTATAAGCTAGTTGGGCTATCATAATTCATAATGTTAAGGGCCCGTTTGGCCGGTTGGATTGGAAGGGATTAGATGGTAGTGGAAGGGATTGGATGATAAATCCCGGGGAATCGCTAGGCGTGCCAAACAGTGTAGGTGATCTGATCCAAATCCAGATCCGATGTATCTTCAGACAATCCACTGACAACACCATCATTACCTTTAAATCAATCAATTCCATTCTAATCCTTTCAAATTAGCCTGCGACTTGTTTGGCTCGTGGGATTGGAAGGGATCCGAAGCTTTAATCGCCGGATTGGGCGTGCCAAACGGACTGGATGTATGAATCCAGGGATATATCAATCCCATGGATCTCAAGGCAATCCGCTGACAACACCATCATTACCTAGAAATTCACGCCATCCACCCTAATACCATTCACTCCCTTCCAATCCACCAGGCCAAACGGGCCCTTAGAAGTCCACTCTATCCATTCGTTTTTACAGCTCATGTTGCCCAAAAAATGAGGTAAATGTAAAACTTAAGTGGACCGCATGACAAGAAAAAGTAGGTGAGAAAATGCGATTAGTTGAAACGCCGTTTATATACATACCATCTAAACTTTGTGGCCCTCGAACATTTCAATGGTGAACATCCCTTCCTTGTTGTTTCCTGTCATGTGGCCTACTAGAATGTTAAAATTTTGAATTTTGGGCTCATGTTCTTTCATGATCCAGCAATATAAATTAATTAGAAGAGTGGACTTTTCACAAAAATTACAGTTGCTCCCCTAGCTTTCAGTGCACTAACTTCCTACAACAGGGTGTCCCAGGCTAGCCATGTCAAAAGGAGTGGACCATGCTTTGGAGAACTAAATCTTAGCCATTAAAATTGAGGGATTTTAAGTTATACAGATATTGCTATTGTGTTAATGTCTTCTTAATCACCTTCCACATGTCACATACTCAAAGTTCATAATTCAATGCAATTTATTAGAGAGAACAATCAAAATTAGACGCAACATGACAAAAGGTCCAAATCAATTACAATATAGACAGTGCAGATCATCGAGTTTGGAAGCAATTGCCTTGGTCGGTTAGCTTCATCTAATAAAATAAATTGTAAAGGGCAAGGGCAATGCAGCTGTCTCTAGCATGATAGACAGTGGCTAAACCTTTTTTGATTATGATACAAAATATTAAATTACATTCTTAGACATTGATTGGGTAGTTAGGATCATCCAATTGGAGTTTTTATTATTATTTATTTTTAAGGGATGGCTAATTAAAGATGAGCCCATGTCATAAACCGTCCATTTTATTGGTTTCTTGAGATCATCCAATCAAAGTGACTTTTAAGGGGGATTTTCATTTACTCTGAAGATATAAGAGGCCAATTCAACCATAAGCTCAGTAGGGTCCACCTCATGTTCGGATGTGATGTCAATAGAGGTGTATACGAGTCGAATTGACCCCGACTCAAACTTCGCTCGGCTCGGTCCACAAGCTTGGCTAGCCAGCTTGGCTCGGTTCAATCAGTAACCCTAGTCATTTTGAGTTGAGTTTGAGCTAAGATCGAGCTGAGTTCTCTTGTGTAGCATTTTTACAAACACATGGACTACACCTTCAAATTCTCACAGTATACAAAATAATGGTAACACTTTTACAGGTATTTCATCAAACACTTTGTAGGCAATATCAAAATTAAGAAAAAAATATTTGTTTCGTATACATACTTTCCTTGCCACTTGCTGACACTTAATTGAGTTATTTCATCAAACACTCGGTGAGCAATATCATTATCAAAGTAACTGAGTCATGGAACTGGTTTGATCTGAGCTGATTCGAGCTCGGGCAAGCTTGAACTTAGTTCAAATATTTTTCGTGCTAAAAAAATCAGCTTTACCTGCTCAAACTTAATTTCAAACTGAACCGAATCAAGCTTTTTCAAGCTGAGTCGAGGGAGTTTGGCAAATCCACAACTCACGTGGGCCACATCAATAGAATCAAACCTCAACCTAACTTATTAGAAGCCATAGAAGTTACAGATCAAGGTGATGTTTAGGTTTGAATTAGATTATAAACAGGCTAAGATGGAGTGGCCCACTTGGGTTTTGGATCTGTCTCGTTAGGGTCACAGGAAATTAGCCACCGACATATCATAATAACTAATTGGATTATTGAAGATAAGGCGATCCAGCTGCTAAAGGACGGATGTATGGTGGTGCAATGCATCCGGACACATAGCAAATCACGTGAACATCAGTAATGCAAGTTAGAGAGGCACCATCTCTTTTGGGCGTCAATTATCAGGTGGGCCACACATGGGTTACATTCACTATGAATGTCGCTGGATGGGGATTGACTACGGACGCCGTCAGTAGCCACTAGCTACTGGACAGTTTTCTTTGGGCCCTGTCATGATGTATGTATTTTATCCACGCCGTCCATCTAATTTTTCAGATCATTTTAGAGCATGGGACCAAAGATGTGGAAGATCCAACTCTTACGTGGACCACACCACAGGAAACAGTGGTAATTGAGTGCCCACCGTTGAAAAAATACGAAGGCCACAAAAGTTTTGGATGGAGCTGATATTTGTGTTTTCCGTTCATCCAGTTATGTGTCACAGTGTCAGCTAATCAACAGGTTGGATGGAAAATAAACATTACTGCGGGCCCTAGGAAGTTTTTAATGTTGGGCGTTTAATCACCACTTTTTGTTTGTGGTGTGGTCCACTTGAGATTCGGAACTGTCTCATTTTTTGGATCATGCCATAAAATGTCCTGTCAAAATAGATGGACGGCATTGATAATACATATACATCATCGTGTGCCCACAGAGCACCGTCCAGTAGCCACCTCGCTACTGTCAGCAACAGCAGGCAATCGGCGTCCGAATGTTGCCTGAATTCTCGCTGACTTCAAATTTAGAAAAGAAACATGCGTAATTAGAACAGCCTCATGAACGTACCGGATATCCGACACATGTCCGAATTTCGCGCGTGTGTAACGTGCTACGTATGTGTCGGCAGTGGATTAGGTATGGCACTACTGTGGGGCCACCTTGATGTATGTATTCTATATCTACACCGTACATCCGTTTTTCCAGATCATTTTAGGGCATGAACCCAAAAAATGAAGATCAAAGCCTCAAGCAGGCCATAATATAGGAAACAATGGTGACTGAACGCCCTGTCATTAAAAGTTTCCTAGGGCCCACTGTAATGTTTTTGTAAAGGTTATTTTCCATCCAAACTGTTGATAAGGTCACATAAACCTGGATGAAGGTAAAATATCAGTTTGATCCAAAAGATTTATGCCTCATTACTATCGATCACCACTGTTTCCTATGGTATGGTCCATCTGAGAATTAAATCTGCTTTATTTTTGGATCATGTACTAGAACGATCTGAATAAACGGATGGACTGTGTGGATATAGAATACAAGCATCAAGGTGGGCCCCATGGTAAGTACCGCACCGTCTTGGGTGATGCAGGGCCGCACCAAATGCGTTCCCGTTTTTGTCTTTGCGCGACTTCGCTGCGACCCGCAACCAGCCACGCGTGTGGGACCCTGACCGTATGGCCCACCTCGATGTATCCATTATATATCCACGCCGTCCATTTTTTGGCTAGCTTATTTTATACCATGGTCCGAAAACGAAACAGATATAAATTTCAGGTGGACCAAACCACAATAAATAGTGGTCATTGAACGCTCACCATTAAAAATTCGTGGGGTCCACCGTAATTTTTTTGAACATCTAACCTGTTGATAAGGTCAAACGGATCTGGATGAAAGCAAAAAAAATAAATCAGCTTGATCGAAAAGATGTGTGTCCCACAAAATATTTTTAATGGTCAATAACCACAGGTTCCTGTGGTGTGGTCCAATTAAAATTTATATCGGCCTCATTTTTAGAATAAAGAGCTAAAATAACCTGAAAAAACAGATAGACGGCGTGGATATGAAAATTAATAAACAGAGATGGGCTCTATGAGGTTACCACCACCCACATAGCCTGTTGGCAGCGAAGTCGCGCTCTGTATCTAGGCGCTTCTAACCGGCATTTCTGTTCTGGGAAAAAACCGCTACAAAACAATACCCAAATCAATATTTACAAACTCAAGGGTATTTTCGTCACTAAACGAACATAACGCGTATTTACCTCGTGATACGCGACCCGCGTCATTGCAAATTATACGCGGGTTCTCAGTCTTGATAAGTGGGCCGATGGTATGGTAATCAAGACCAATGATCGGTTGTATTCCACAAATGTATCCTAACAAGAAGATCACAACCGTTTGATTTGTGTCCTACAGATATAAAGCATAGAAAAGTAATACAACGATGTATCATAAAAGTTCTAAAATTAGCCTATCGTATCCGTCAGTCTATGTTATTGTTACTTCATATTCCATCAATAATGAGAATCAACATACCAACGGTCTAGATTATTGAACGATGGGCCCCACTTGTCAAAATAGAAAACCCGCGTACAACGCGCAAAGACGATGGCCGCGTACCACAGATATTCTGCAATCTTTACACCCGCCGTATGGAGATGTCCCCCTTCTTTACTCGGCTGACAGCTTGTACAGCTGTGATATTGCTTACAAAAAGGACGAGATCGAGAGGCGAAAGCGGGAAAGAGAAATAAAAACCCGCTTATATTCCTATCTTCAGTGTATACGAGCTGCAAACCTCTCTCTGTGCAGTCAGTCGTTTCAGAAGATGAGAAACGACGGCCGTTTGGGGTGTCGTCTTTGCTTTTTCCTCTTCTCCGTCTTTCTCTTCGCCGGCATCAATGGCGAAGATCCGTACAGATTCTTCACGTGGAATGTGACGTATGGAGATATATACCCTCTCGGTGTAAAGCAGCAGGCAAGAGGCCATTCCCTCCCTCTCTCTCTCTCTCTCTCTCTCTCTCTCTCTCTCTCTTCCAAGAATTGATATTGCACCCTCTTTTTTTATATTTTCATACACTTATTTTTTGATTTTGAGAGTTGAAGTAGTACACTTTTGTACGAAATGGTGACGCATTTGTTTTGCTGGTGCAGGGGATATTGATAAATGGGCAGTTTCCAGGCCCTCAGATCGATTCTGTTACGAACGATAATCTGATTATCAATGTCTACAATAGCTTGAGCGAGCCATTCCTCCTCTCTTGGT
Organism: Magnolia officinalis; assembly: GCA_021015155.1. Classification (NCBI taxonomy): domain Eukaryota; kingdom Viridiplantae; phylum Streptophyta; class Magnoliopsida; order Magnoliales; family Magnoliaceae; genus Magnolia; species Magnolia officinalis. The sequence continues at coordinate 12,024,106 of JAJHSJ010000002.1, read as the reverse complement.
AAGTAATTCCAACCTTGTTTTGGTGTTTCTTTCTCAATTTTTGGGGGTCTTTTGTTTGAAAATGTTTTTTTTTTTTCTTGATATTTGGTACAACCAACCGCACCATCTTGCCATTTCTTCGGTTTCTGTTCTGGGTTTTTTTTTTTTTTCTTTTTTCTTTTTGATGCATGAAACCCATGTAGATTTGGGGAGGCATCCATAGATTCGAGTGCGGTTTTGCTGCTTTGGCAAGATGAGATCTGATTACAAAGTAGATTGCTCGGCACCCGCCACGTGCCAACGTGGCGCACGTGCCAGAGATCGAAGTTGCTCATTAGGAGAGCCGCCGCACGTATAGTGGAAAAATGGATTGTTGCAAGTAATGTGCGATTGTCCATCGTTTTATATGGTGGACCAATCTGGTGAGCGGTTTAGATCTAGCTTCGGTCGCTACATTAGCAAGTTTTAAAGATGGAAATTGCAGAAATATCTTTATTATACATGATTGCGCCACTGATTGAACGGTCCAGATCATCCACACTTTAGTTGCCTAATTTTCTTTCCGCCTTTTGCATGGTACGTGGTCACATCTTTCGTACCATACACTAGCTCTTTATTCTGATAAGTAGGCCCCATGTGTCGGTAATCCAGACCGTTGGTCTACTGGGTCCCACTGGATGGAGAATGCCCAAAAGTTATTCCATGTTGGTAGATCTCAGAGACTAATAATAGGATCTTCAGTAGAATGTGGACTGTTGTTGAATCTCTTTTTATCCATGTATCTATTGGCCACAGATCCTACGGTTAAGGTTGCCCTATAAGTGAGATCTTTGAGGCTCGGCCGTTGATGGTGGGACACACCAAACCAGGAGTAGAAAACCTGTCCTTGCTGTTCAAAATAGGGATCTTGACAGTTTAAAATACACCGCCCCGTTAATAATTTTATTAGCGATAATTGTAGAACCACCACTTTATTCTACGACAATTGGAAATACCTCCCTTTCGGTGTGGATTATTGTCTGTGTGGTGAATGACGAAAATGCCCTTCCATCATGGCCCCTCCGTATTAGTTGATGAGGCTAATCTAATCATTAGTCGAGTCGCTGCTGCACATGAAAAGCTTCCAAATTCAAGTTGTGGACCACTTGATGGTTGGATCAGTCAGATTTTTTAGATGTTCAATTTTCATGAGGGAGGGATAATGATGAATGGGTCAGATCACATACACTCACTACGGTAGGCCCAGAGCTCTCCCACAATTCTGTAGACTAGAGGGGGGTCCTTGCAATATTCGAAACAGGGGGGAGGTGTCTTTAATTGCCATAAAGCCGGAGAAGGTGTTTATCATTATCCCATTTTATTTAGTAAATTACCAAAATGGCCTTCTTTCTACCTTTGGGATCATTTGTAGTAAGATTCGGGTCTCGGAGGCTTTTTCTTTTTATAGTAAACTGGAACTTCCTAATCGAATATTGGACCATCGGAATTTTGACGTGGAAAGAAAAAGAAATAATTACAAACTAGACGCTGTCTTTTAGGGTAATTATTATCATGCATACTGGAATCCTCTCCAACAATGATTAAAGGTAGGGCTGAAAGTTGGGCGGGTTGAACCCAACCGACCCGTGACCGACCCGACATTGGGTTGGGCTTGGGCAAGATGTATCGAGTCCGATCTCAGGCTTGGGCTATACAAACACCAACCAGATAAATTTTGGGTCGGGCTCGGGTTGAGGTCTCGGGTTGCCCGACCCAACCCGAACCCGATCAATATATAAGTTACTTATAAATTATAATTGAGTGTGGATAGTATGTTGAAGACATAGGAAATTCCGATGTTGTCAGGTCTCATTGGTCCACATCATTTCCAATGACTCAAGCTAACAAGAAATGTTGGATTTCTCTCTCCCAAGTAGATTGTGTGCTACACAACACAACTTTTAAATGAGTAGTTGTCCTATATTTTAGCTTGTTTGTTTAGAATAAATGAAGTTCTTTACGATTAATAACTACATATATAATTAATAAAATTATAAATATAAAAAATAAGATGTGTATTAAAATATAATAAACTAATGCAATCATTAAAATATTAGCACATATCTACTCGGCCAACCCGACCGAACCTGCTTGGGTTGGGCTTGGGTTGAGAATTTTCAACCTGAGGTTGGGTTGGGTTGGGTTGGGTTGGGTTGGGTTTGGGTTGGAGTACAAGAACCTTGGGTTGGGTTAGGGTTGAGCACCAACCCAACCCAACCTGCCCGACTTTCAGCCCTAATTAAAGGGGTCGCGGGCAACAAAGAGCTCAGTGGGCCACCATGATGCGTGTTGAACATCCGCTCCGGCTATCATCTGCGCCTGCCTAAGTTAGTATGTTATTCTGAAAATGGGATCCCCACCACAGGATCCTACAAGTTTTTGGGGTCAGGCTGAGTTATGAACGGTTTGGATGGCAGGTTTTAATGATGGGCCTCTCCATCCCCACTGTTTCCCATGGTGTGGCCCACTTGAGTCTTGGATCGGGGGCTCCCCTTTTAACACGAGCTGGTTCAAAGATTGGATATCACTCACGCATCTCCGCGGCAACACGGCAACACGGATTCCGGCTGGACGTCGATTTTTTATAATCTTGTGGGCCCCACCTTGATATGCTAAAAAGTCTAATGTTTCACGTGGGTGGGCCCATCTCTTGCGGGAGGAATATCTTCCCTCCTTTTTCCACTTTGACTGGATCAGGTACATGGTAGAGTCGGTCGAACCTTAATGTGTTAGAGCTATCCTGTCACAGTACACTTAGGCCCTTGATTTCTCTTACAGGACCGCCTTTCTTGCTGCTCCTACCGTAGATGGAAAATCGTACAGGATACACTTAGATAGAATGATCCTAGCCATCTGATCACTGTCCCTTAAATGGGCGGTAGAAAGCAAATATTGGCAATAGTTTGATTGTCCAACTCTGAAAGAGAAGAAAACGGATGGTTAGGATTGTCTCTTAGGACTGAATTTTTCAATGTTAACGGTCCATGAAACGATCAAACGATCTGACCCGTGTTCGTGGCCTATCTAAAATAGGGCCTACCGATTTGACGGTTTAAATTTAAGTTGACAGATGCGGCTTGTACCGTGCTTGGGAACTTGAGTTTCACTTCACTCTCTGAATATTTTTATATTTTATATTTTTATATTTTCATACCTACCTCCTGAACAAACCGGTCAAGGAACGTTCTGGTTAGCCAACCGACAAGGTTTCACTACTCAAACCTACCCGGCATTTGCAGTAATTTACTAAAATGCCATCACAATTATATTCAAAAAATAGAAATTAAAATAGAGGACCACAACGTTATGGACAAGTACAGGGTGATTCTATACACATCAGGCTTAACTTTTTGTAATCCGGACTGTCCGATAGGTGGGCAACTCCATGGATGATAGGCCACCCTCTATCGTTTCGTGGCCCACCGAAGCCGAGCTGACTAGGTTTAGAAATATATCTATGACCATGGATTTGACCGTTCCGCGTGCTGGGGCGCTACCATGGACCACCCATTGATGGATTGCTGTTCGTCCCATCCATGACATTCACCATCACATCGATGGTATTTATAACATGTATGGATGTAGCCACTTCTGCCCTACCATGTACAGTGTTGTGGGCCCACGTGGATGGACCCTAGCACAAAATTAGCAATGAGGTACACCATCCCAATAGCAAAGGATGTTCGTTTTACCCAATGGTTTGTAGGCACCTTGTGCAGTGGTCCACTACTTGGTGGAGATTGTGGAACTAAAGAAGATAAAGAAAAGGCAAAAGCTTCTCACAGGGCTTTTAGCTAGCTTTCAGACTGTAAATCTAAGCCATCCAATCCTCTTTTTTTTTTTTTTTTTTTTTTTTTGGTTTCCTGGACAGTTGCTGTTCCTTTTCTTTCTTTGGCAATCTATTTTGGGCCAGTGATCAACGGTTTAGAATCAACCAATTGGGCTACGATGACAGCTGTCTCGATTACTGTATTATGGGTAATTAAGAGAATCTGTTAAAGCCAAAAGATAAACGAGTTGTATCAGTAAAAGCTGGCATTGGGCTGGGTTAAAATGGGCCATGGCTGGAATGGGCCTGATTTTCATTCAATTGCATATGGATTGGGCCTGGGCCTATTATTGCAACATTTTCAAATATGGGCTGAGATGAGCCTGGAGCGGTCCATTTCCAGCCGTTGCAAACACTGGTCATCTTCTCCTCCCTTGAGAATTGTCTTGTTAATGGCTTCTTGTTGTGTAGGAATGGCATACAACAGAGGAGGAATTCATGGCAAGATGGAGTGTATGGCACCAACTGCCCGATCCCGCCAGGCCGGAACTTCACTTATGTCCTTCAAGTGAAAGATCAGATTGGTAGCTACTTCTACTTCCCTTCCCTAGCCTTCCACAAGGCTGCTGGTGGTTTCGGCGGGTTGAAGATCTTGAGCCGTCCAAGGATCCCAGTCCCCTTCCCGGATCCTGCTGGGGACTACACCATTCTAACTGGAGACTGGTTCAAGGCCAATCACACTGTAAGAACACTAGTACATTGATTGCTTCAATTCAATACAATATATCTACGCATAATGATTCGCGTAAGTATGTTTGTACGAATGAGATGGTCTCATGTAGCCTACTGTATGTGGGCATTACATCAACCATCTTTTGTGCCGGCTTGTCAAATGGTGGGCCCTGCCATCGACAATTCTGGCTGATGGCCGGGATCTTTGATTTGGGAGAATTGCATGGACCATCCATGATGGTGGCCATTGGATCAACGGCTTGGATAAACCAGCCATGGGGCCCACATGTACAAACTTGGAGCAAAACAGGGAATTTGGCCTATCCTTTTGGAGAATTGTGTGGAATCATAAGATTCAAAACAAGCAATCTGATTTCACATCTCTTCTTTTTCTATTATATCTATATATCTTTCTAATATGGGAATTACTTTTTCTATTTTGCAGGCCTTGAGAGGAATCTTAGACAGTGGACATGATCTTCCCTTCCCCGATGGGCTTCTCATAAACGGACGAGGAGCAAATGGGTTCACATTCACCGTCGATCAAGGTAATAGCCTCATTAATCTTGTAACATTTTATAAAGATCTCACTTTTCAAACTGCACAAACATAACTTCTACTTGGTTTCCTTTACTATCTGTAATAGTCTATAATTATTTTTGAAACCCTTATGCAGGAAAAACATATAGGTTTCGAATATCGAATGTGGGATTGACGACATCTATCAACTTCAGAATTCAAGGACATTTGATGAAGCTGGTAGAGGTTGAAGGATCTCACACGCTCCAGAACAGTTACTCTTCCCTAGATATCCATCTGGGGCAGTCTTATTCGGTCCTGGTCACGGCGGACCAACCAGGACACGACTACTACATTGTTGCCTCCACACGCTTCACGACTCCGGTGCTAACGACCACTGCCATACTCCATTACAGTAACTCTGCTGGAGGCGTTGTGGGTCCCCCTCCTGGTGGGCCCACCATTCAGATCGATTGGTCCCTCAACCAGGCTAGATCTATTCGGTATTTTCCTAACTTCACTCATAATCACTTCCTTGGGGTTGTTGTTATCTTTTGTTTGAAAGAGACATGAATATACCACATGCCACTAATTAGTAATTCCTTTTTAATAGACAAATGTTATAGTTTTACCTCCACACACTCACATGAGAAATTTCTGTGTATAATTCCACATTATGTCACTTAAATGCAGCTCTTGGTTGTACCAAATATCATGAAATTTCATAATTTCTGCTGAATTAAACTGAATAATAATGAAATATCAGGAAATTTTGTGAAATTTGGTGCAACCAAATGCAGCCTAAGTTACATTGATCTGAAATTGGAATTTTTAGCATTAATTTCGGTGAAAAGATGTTCAAACCACCTCCCTTCAAACTGATATTATGGTTGTTAGTTCATTCAGTTCTTGATGGAAATAGGGTGCATTTGGATTTTTGATTTTTATAGGTAGTGTTCTAGTAAAAACTCTTTGATTATTTTGCAGCAATACTTGATTTCTATCTCATTCATTTATTGTACTTTTATGGGAACAGCTGGAATCTGTCGGCAAGTGGACCGAGACCCAATCCTCAAGGCTCCTATCATTATGGATTGATCAATACGTCCCGAACCATTCGGCTTGCAAACTCGGCCCCTATCATCAATGGAAAACAGAGATATGCTGTCAACAGTGTCTCCTTCATTCCGGCAGACACACCATTGAAACTTGCTGATTTCTACCAGATCTCCGGCGTCTTCAGTGTTGGAAGCATTTCTGACAACCCCAACTGGGGAGGCGGTTACCTTCAGACATCGGTCATGGCGGCCAATTTCCGTGATTACGTTGAGATAGTGTTCGAGAACACGGAAGACACCGTGCAATCGTGGCATATTGATGGTTATTCCTTCTTCGTTGTAGGGTAAGATATATAAGTTCCAACATTAGACTGGCATGATATAATGTATATTCTCTCTGCATGACTTCTGAAAATGGAAATTTTGGCCATGACTAGGATGGATGGAGGGCAGTGGTCATCTCAAAGCAGGCTAAGTTACAACCTTCGAGACACAGTCTCTCGCTGCACTGTTCAGGTATGAAAAGCACCAACCTCTTTTTTTTTTTTTTTACAAAACGGTAGCTTACTAGTGGGGTACTCGCCGTTCTCTTATCTTCTGGTTTGTTGATAATGTGAATAATCCGCAAAATGCAATATTTTCCAATCATCATTTCGGAATTGGGATAGTACTGTTTTTAAAGAAAAAAGAATTTGTGCATTATATACACATTGGGTCAGTGTCAACAATATGATGGGTCTCTCCTTGGCATTCTTATTGCGGGCCTCAGCTCCAATTTGCAATTTCATTACTACCGAGTTGCACTTGGAAAGGGAGTTCCTATGGCAAAGCTCAAATGATATTCGATATATCACTGACTTCCCCATTATTAACCCTTTTCTTACTTTTAAAAAAAAAATAAATCAAAATGAATCTTCAAAATTCAATTTTATTGTGTATCCAAACGTTGCCTTATCTTTTCGAGTTCTTCCCAATTTTAGTCCCATCTTCTAACATCTAATATGTATCTCACATTGTTTCTGCATTTTCCTGAATGTAGGTGTACCCCAAGTCATGGACTGCAATTTACATGGCCTTGGACAATGTGGGCATGTGGAACATAAGATCGGAGAACTGGGTCCGGCAGTATTTGGGTCAGCAGTTCTATCTACGTGTCTACTCTCCTGCAAATTCATGGAGGGACGAGTATCCCATCCCAAGGAATGCTCTTCTCTGTGGCCGGGCATCAGGACGCCGAACTCGCCCTCTTTGATCCATCAGTCGTGGAATTCGTCACGAGAGGGTGACAGATTCTTTGACAGCGGATTAGTGGTGAGGCTCCCTACACGATTTATTTTTATTTTTATTTATTTTTCCTGTTTTTTTTTTTTGAGGGTAGAGCTCAACTCGAGCGGCTATTAAAAAATCTTGGCTTCTCTGATTTTCGTTTTTCCAATGGTAAGAGCATTGTTTAATGGCATTGTCTTGTACTCCATTTTAGACATGATAAAGCCAATTAATGTAAGAACCTGGTCTTGATTTCACGGCTTACGAATCTTGAGCGAGACAACCAACAGCCTATAGTCTATTTAAAATTGAATAATTATGGGTATGTTATTATCTCATAATGATAAAAACTTGAAATCTGAAGTTGTATCCAAATGGGGCCTAAATGTATATGAGGGCTTGTTGATCTTGATTTTACGACTTACGGATCCTAAAGCGAGGCAGCCAAACGGCCTATAGTCTAATTGAAATTGAATTGATTGTGTTTACAATAACTTCTAAATTGATTATGGAATAATGAATTTTAAATACAATAACTTCTAATCTTCAGTTGTAGCTGAACTGGGACTAAGGTTGGTAATCAGGTGTTATATGGATTATATCTTTGTTAATTTTTTAATATGGTAAATGATTTAGCTATTGGACACCATTGGCATGGACCGTCCAAGATAGACGGACAGCAGAGTTTTGCTGTTTGTCCAATGCTGTCAGGATTTGTGAGAAGAAAAAACTGTCTCAAATGCTCTCTTTAGATTCAGTTTCATTCATGATTCATGCACTATTTCTTATGAATGTCTGAAAATCTTCTCTGTAAATCAATCTTGACCCTTGGAGGGGTGACTTGCAAGTAGGTGGTTGAGAGAAGAAATTCAGTAGTCCTTATATGATCGAAAGCCAAGAATTGGATAGTTAGGATCCTGTAATCTTTGGGGCTTTATGGGGTCTTGCCCATTGCCCATCTACATTGAGACCCATCATATCAAAAGTGCCAAATTCATTCTCTGGTCTTGATTCTTGGGCGCGAGCTTTTCTGCTTGGTGGGGCCACTTGATTGGCTGGTCGGTTCTTCCACACGTGTCATGCTAGCAGATTCGTTCGGAGCCCTGCCCATTCACACCCATGCAGTCACAATTGCTGATATGAAACGTGTGCAAGATCTGATCCTTCCATCAGGTTGGATACTTGATCTTCTGTCCTAAAAGATCAGGACATTTACTACCTTAGGTGGGCCATGCATACAAAACAATTGGATGGATAGAAATTGTTTTAGCATATCGCCTTTCCCTGTACATAGTGGCCTACTTGAGGAGTAAAATGATAGGGTTAGCCCAATCAAACCCACATGGAAAGAGGGAAGGTAAATTTTATTTACATTTCGTTTCTCCAAAGAATTACATATAAATAGCTATGGAATCTTATGTAGATGGTGAGATAAATATAAATACCAACAGCTAAGCAAGTTTCTTATTTTAACACAAATATTAATAACTAAGCAGGCTTTTACTTTATCATAAATACTATTCTTTTTTTGAGGAAAAATAGCAACTACTAAGATAGCCTTTACCAGGTATGTGAGTAGGTTAAATATATTGGTAATGTAATGTTGCCCCCCTCTAAAGCTCGCCCATTTTCTCATGACGTGAAACCCTAGCCTTTTCACTTGGCATGCTAGGAAACCTCTATTGTTAAATCAGGGTTAGATTTTACTAGCAATAAATATGGTAGTTTTGGTTCTTCACTGATGAAGATATACATTTGTTTACAATGATGGCCGGGAGTGAAGCGTTGGTCGTAGTAATAATCAAGACTTGATCATGTTTGATTGTCATGTTTTCGGTTATGATCTTTTTAATAGGAATTATGACTGCTCAGGGCCAAGTTTTCATCTGAGATTGGGTGCAGCATTCAACCCTATTCTTAGGGATCCTCTTGAGTTTGTTGGTATTGGCACATGACTAGGTGTTGGTTGTAAAGACTTTCTCAAGTATATAAGCTCTTCCTCTTAGTAATGAGCAACTCCAGTAGATTTGAGGGTCGAAATATTAACACAACACTTGAACCAACATGTCCATTAGAGTCCCTAGATGTCCATCCTTAAACATGGTTGGCAAGACGCTCAAATTCATATTTGATTGCTTTGGACAATTCCTATTATTTTGTCATAATTTCATAAATATGCCGTTGAGATTCTCATAATTGGTTGGCTTAAAACGGAACAATATAGCCTTTGTCATTCTTCTTCACAAGGTGTTAAGGTTCATACAGCTATACTATTGAAACTGTGGCGACATTGGTCGTTCAATGTGGAACGAGGTAAAGAGAACCTTCTCATTTTCTGTTGTTCGATAGTAGTTAAAAAGTTGCACAGATTTGTGAATGAACTTCAACGGATCGGACCCACCAAAGTGGGAAAATTCAACGCGAGTAAAATGAAGTTGAATCCTTCCGTTGCTTTGAATGTTTGGATCCGCAGTTGAATCCAATTTGAACTTAGTGTTCATTTGATCCAACGTTTCCTCCAAGTGTTTCTCACATTGCTCCATTAGACGTAACTCTTGTCTGTTGCTTGTTTGTCTTCCTTTGCATTTCCCAGGAAGGACTGCTCTGATACGGAATGATAGTTAAGCCCTATCAAACCCAAGTAAAATAGAGGAATGTGTCCTCTTGTGTAAAAGCACGGTTGAAAGTAAAATTCATCTACCCTATATTATTTCTCTAGAGAATTATATAAATAGAGCTACAAAATCTTACTTAGATAATAAGCTAAACACAGATACTAACAATTAAGTAAATATTCTATTTTAACAAAAATACTAACAATTAAATAATTTTCTTACTAAGATAAAACAGCTAGTTTTAGACGCAAAAGATCTAAGCAACATATCCGATTGTATGGAAGGCTCTGATCTCACACATACCTGTGAATGGCAGGGCCCATGGCCATGGAAGTAGCAAGTCTTTTATAATTGGATGACATCATAAAGAAATTTATTTAAATTGGATACTGTTAATCGATGGCGATTGTTCTCCGTTTACAAAGTGGTGGTGACTCATCCATCACACTTTTTCTGTTTATGGTATATATGCATGACAATCTAGCACCTACATTGTCTGCCCATGGCTAAAATGAGCATTTAGCTTGAAAAATCAAACTATTTGAATCGCCCTAAGCAATGGTTAAAAATAATTTGGTTATAGGTCCAGATTCATGGTGATAGATCAACGATTAAGAGAGTCCATCCAAAGGTGGCCCACCTCCCATGGTTTCGATGGCTCTGATTGAGTGACAATCATTTAATGTCATGTTATGTAGGGGAAGCAGACTACATGGTGACCCAACACCACCAATATCCCTTGTGACATGACTTTGTAAGGATCATTCTTCTAATGTATGTGTTTTATCCGTTTTACCGATTCATTTTAGGCCATGAGCTAGAATTGAAACATATCTAAAACTCAGTTGGACCACACCATAGGGAACAACGATGATAATAACATTCGCCATTGAAACCTTCACATGCCCATTGTGATATTTATTTGCCATCCAAGCTGTTAATAAGGTCACATAGACTGGAACGATGAGAAAACACATTTACAAGCTTGATCCAAAACTTTCGTGGCCTCGTGAAGTTTCCCACTATAAGCATTCAATCCCCACAGTTTCCTATGGTGTGGTTCACTTGGCTTTGGATATGCTTTAATTTTGGGTTCATGCCTTAAAATGAGGTGGCAAAATGGATAGAGGGTGGGGATAAAATACGTGCATCATAGTGGGTCCCACATAGTCCTGTCACTGGGGATATGGGTAGGGTGTGGTCCACTTGACCCACCCATTCCATTTCTAATTTGGTGCTTGGACCATCTGATAGATACTTATAAGCATGGTGGGCAGTGGTGTGGTCTACCTGAGCTTTGGATATGCTTCAATTTTAAGTTTATACCCTAAAATAAACTGGTAAAATGGATTTACAGGTGGATAAGTCACATAACTCATGGTGGGCCCCACATAGTTTACCCAGTAGTATACCGAGTTACCTAGTACCAATCCAATTTTCATGGGCAGTGACCCAACCTTACAAATGAATGGTGGAGATCGAAGTGCACATCAAAATAGGGCGGACCCTGAAAACAGCTTTGTTCTTATTATATATTTTATTTTTACCTTCTTTTTAGAATTGTTCCACTGCTCTCTAAGCACCATAAGTTATAGTGCATCTATTTGCATTGGGGTTACTTGGACAATCCAGTGCATTGATCTGGACTGTTCGTTAGGTTCAGAACACATTTCATAGGGTACCATGTAAAATTTACACTGATCCGATAAATAAGACCATTTGATCAATGGTATTTAATATGTACGGTTATGATCACTTACACTAATAGGGCCAATCAACAATTTGATCCATCTATTTGTTAGATCCAATCACGAATTACTTATGATTCTAAAGAATAAATATATTTTTCAGGAAATCATAACCATCACATCCATGTATTTGAAAACGGATGGATGAAGAAAATAAGGTCAAAAAAAAGATGGATTGACCATTGGATCAATACGATTTTGTAATGTGACCTAAGAAATGTATTCTGGATGTAATGGACAGTTCAGATTGACTGATTGAACTGTCCAATTTACTGCCCTGAGAGTACTGGAGCATCTCTCGCAGTCTCTCTCCATTAAAAACAAGAGATGGACGGTTTGATAACAGTTGCAAGTGGGAAGTTATTTGAAACTTCGGCAGCATACGAGAAATTAGAGCATATACGTTGCATATAAACCGTCTAATTTGTGGAACCCATATTCTGAAAATAAGAGTGGTTGAGCATTCCTAATCGCCGATTCGTGGACACGTGCCTGTTGAAACAGGACCATTGTATGTTTTGCATTTTAACCGTCCAATAAATGTACAGAAATCCAACGGTCAGATGATAAATAAAGCTGCAGTTTTTTGGTTCATGACACATCTAACATGGGTCCCAAGATTTGCACAGTTTAAATTGAAGTACTTGTATGCCACCTGTGCAGTTTCTAAGTAATACGTAAGTGCCTGCGTATCATCCATCACACCGTGCCCGAGTATCGAGTTTTTCTCTTTCGGTGTATCTTTCATGAGAAAGGCTGCCCTGCCCTCAGAGCATTAAGTATAGGTTACAGTGCAACACTGAGCTGACAAATATTAAACTTTTGATCAATGGCCTCAAAAACGGACGGAGGGGATCACTTTTACGAAATGGGTCCAATCGGCATGTGATCTATCTATTATTTTGGACGGTTAGGCTGTACACGAACTGAGTGGTGAACTTGCTTCAACTCGACTCGGTTGACTCAGTTCGAACTTGGCTTATTTATATTTAAATAAATTATATATTATATATTATATTCATTAAAAATTTTAAAATCTAAACTTGAATTCAAATTTAGTTCTAAAAATCAAGCTCAAGCTCGGCTCAAAGTTGGTTCAAGTTAGCCTGAACTGCCTATGAATTCGAGCTGAACTGGCCAATCAAACTCGAGGACTGAGCCAAGCTGAATCGAGTTTGAGCTGGCATATCCTGCTGGCCAAGTTGAGCCGAGCTGAACCAAGCTTGACTCAGTTCGGCTCGTGTCCAGACCATATGATCCATCCGTTTATTGGTCGGAAACCTATTGCGTACTTAGTAAGCTATGTGGGGCCCACTATGTATTTATGCCTCCTATCCAAGTTGTCCAATTTTTATTTTTTTTTTCAGATCATTTTAAGATATGAACCTATAATTGATGGATATCTAAAGCTTAAGTAGACCACACGGCAGTAAATAATAGGGATAATAGCTTCAATAGGTTAAACTTCCTAGGGCCCACAAATATGGGTGAAGAGAAAACACAAATATCATCTTTATCCAAACCTTTCGGGACTTAAAGAAGTTTTCAACAGTAGTTGTACGTTCCACATTATTTCCTATGTTGTGGTTTATTTGATATTTAATTATGTTTCAATTTTGGGGCTCAGCTCCTAACTTTATCTATTAAAATTTAATAGACAGACAACGTGGATAAGACACATGCATCACGGTGAGCCACAGTGTTTATTATTCAGTACAATCCGCTTCCTTGTCAGGCAATGGCAACCATCCCATCCACGGCTTAGAAAGAGGATTCTGTAGAAAATAAGTCCAAATTAATGATGGATGAGATCATCCGATCAGGGTGATGTGAGCATGGTAGTCCACGAAACAATTTCTGAACTTAATGGACGGTTCAGATCAATCAATTGGATTGTCCAAGCGAACCGATGCAACCAGAAGTACTATAACTTATATGGCTCTTGAGAGCACTGGAAACCGTCTAACTTTTATATTTTTAAATTAAAACGGGAGATGGACGGCCTAAGAAGAGGTATAAAAACGAAACAGGAGTCGGCTTCTCAGCGTGGACGGTGCCTTTTCTCAAATAAAAAGAGCCGTGGGAATCATGTGATATGTTTTTCTTTTGAATGCGATGTGGTGGGGCCCACAAAAAGAAATTCCACTCTCATTATCGCTGATCAACGGCTTGGATTCCCTGACCAAGGTTGGCAATAAAATGTTGAATTTTGGTCGCCGGAGCTCAAACTTCTACTCGGCAGAATAATGTCAAAAGCTGTCACATCTCACCCGTTTGCGTTTCCATTGGAATCCACCCACAGATATTGAGTGGGAAATACGTTGATACTCTGGTAGAATGTGATGGATGATACGCAGGCAGCTAGAAATTATTGATAAAGTGCATGTGCAGCAAGCAACTATTTCAAACTAAACCATCCAAATTATGGGTACGGATTTAGATACATCATGTACCAAAAATCACTTTTAGTTAATTATCTAATTATTAGATTGTTGGACGTTTAATAGATGGTTAGAAATGAAAAACATATATACCTTACTTTAGAGAACAAATGTCCACGATTTATTTGATTTTCTTTCGGTTAATATTTGACAGGTGCATGAATTTAAAGTGCCTGCATATCAAGTGTCATCCCCTAGTGGGGTGGCTAACAGGGAAACGGATTGGCTACTCCCCCTGACACCAGCCCCTGGGCTGATGGTCAGTGCTCTGTGGGACCCACCATGATGTATGTGTTTCATCCATTCTGTTCATCCATTTTTAAAGATCATTTTAGGGATTGATCCCAAAAATGAGAGATATATAAACCTCAGTTGGACCACACCACATGAAAACAATAGTGATTAGATATCCACCATTAATATCCTCCTAAGGCCCACTGTATTGTTTATTTGACATCCAATCTGTTGATTAGGTCATACTGGCCTAGATGAAGGAAAAAAACAAAAATCAGCTTGATCCAAAACTTTTATGCCCCCAAAATGTTTTTAATGGTCGACGCTCATTAAACACTGTTTCCTGTAATGTGGTCCAATTGGGATTGGGATATATATCATTTTTTGTCTCATACCTTAAAATGATCTGTAAAAATATATGGATGGCATGGATGAAACACATACATCATGGTGGGCCCCACATAGCACCGACCACCAGCCATTGGCTGGTGTAGGGGGAGTAGCCAATCCGTTCCCGGCTAACAGTGAAGTGTGAACTGACAGTGGATGTACTAACAAGATAACAAAAAAAAAAAAAAAAACAAAAGTGTCATCCGACTCATCCCCTACCGAGTATTTAATAACCCTTATATAAAATTTGGACGTATATGATTGAATGTGTGGCTGATATTTCTAGCCGCCTGCCGTTTAATCAAATGACACCACATCCTGCCTTATACCGACTTAGTAAGGCAATCATCTGTGGGGGCCACCTTAATCTATGTTCCTTACATCCACACCTTAGACCGACTTAGTAAGGTAATCGTCTGTGGGGCCTACCTTGATCTATATTACTTGCATCCACACCGTCCAACCAACGTGAAAGCTGATTTTAGGGCATGATCTTAAAACTGAAGCAGATTTAATTTTCAGTTGGACCTTACTATAGGAAATAGTGGTGATTGGCCATTAAAAACTTCTTGTGGGGCACAAGACTTTTTTTAATCAAGTTGATAAATGTGCAGGCCCTTTATCCAGATCTTTGCGACCTTATTATAAGATTGGATGGAAAATAAATATTTTGGTAGCCCCAGGAAGCTTTTAATGGTGGAGATTCAATCACGACTGTTTTTTATGATGTGGTCCAAGTGAGATTTGGATTTACTTCAGTTTTGTGACCACGCTCTAAAATGAGCTGTCAAGACGGTTAGACAGCGTGGATGTAAGGAACGTGGATCACGGTGAGCCCCAAAGTCAAGGATGCCACCCACCTGGGTTTCACCTAAGCCGCTCCAGTACTGTACAGACTAGTTCTGATAGCAGCATATTGACATATTGTGTTACGCTAACCGTGTTGGGCCACCTTGATGTATTTTTTATATATCCACGCCGTCCATCCATTTTTCCATCTCATTTTAGGACTTGATTCAAAACCTTAAGAAGATCGAAATCTCAGGTGGGCCATATCACTAGAAACAGTGATGAATGACCATTAAATTTTTTTTTTTTGTGTTATTTGTACTTTCCCTTCATCCAGATATTCTTGACATTATCAAAAGGTTATATGGAAAATAAAACATTATTAAAACCTTAAAATGGGCCCTTTGGAATTTTTAATGGTATGACACTCAATCAAAACTCTTTCCTGTGGTGTGGTCCATTCGAGATTTGAATCTGTTTAAATTTGGAGACCATTCCTTAAAATGGGTTGTAGAAACGGATGGATGGCGTGGATACACAAAAAAAAATATAAGGTGGGCCCTAAAATATGACTCCCTAAAATCAAGTTGATCCGATCATCAGATGGGCCACGCCAATCAAGTACAACAGGCAACTCTCCAAACACCTCTAAATCCACGAGTAGCCTATATAATAGTTTAAAGTCATGATCTTGGGGAGTTGTAATTTTTATGTGGGGCCATCACGATGGAAGTCTTGGATGCCATGCATACACCCTAGTCATGCAACGATTGTAGAAGAACGGCTCGATGAACGTTGGGAAAAGAGGTGAACATCCATGTGAACATCATGTGATGGAATTTGATTGGCTGGCATGTACTGTTAGAGGGAAAGAGAGATCCCAGGAGGACGCCGATTTCCTGCTAAAGCCTTCACATGATGTTCCTGTACTGGGATCCTAGGTGGGGCCCACCGTGATGTTTATCAGAAATCCATCCCGTCCATCTGTTTTGTGAAATCATTTTATGACATTCAGACGGAAATGAACTGGATCCAAAACTCATGTGGGTCACAAGGGAAAAATATGGAGAAGGAAATGGCTACCATTGAAACTTAATTGAGCTCCACCTCGATGTTTATATGACATCCAAATCGTTTATAATGTCGCTGCCACAAGGATGAACTTAAAACACAAAAACTTAGCTTGATATAGAACTTTTGTGCCTAATGAATGTTTCTACAATGGTTGTTCAATTCCTACTTGTGTGGCCCAGTATAGTCTTGGATCCGGATCATTTTTTGTCGCATATCATAAAATAATATCATAAAATAGAGGGACAGGGTGGATTTCTGATGCAAGGATGAACGTTGTTCAATTCCTACTTGGGTGACTTGGGTGAACAAATAGTTAAGTCGGATAGATTGACTTATGGAATGGACCAACTCAACTAAACAACACGGGTACTTTTTGGTATCCGAGCCCTAAGGTGCAACTATGTCTAGAAACAGGCTAACCTCCTAGAGGAATGATGCAACTGTAATGACACTTGAAGAGGAGGCAACCATAAGTCTACTCAAATAGTCAATTACCGACCTAATCCATAGCTCAGCCATATGTCGGCTATGGGTTGAGAATTGGTCCGGTTAAAGCTCAACCAAAGATAGATCATAGCTCTTCCATAGGTCGGGATATCCTCTGAGAGAAGGAAATTGCCTATTCCATGGGAAAGGTCAGCAGACGACCAATCCTTGAGATCAACAATCCAAAGATCTCTCTAACGGCTCGAAGATCTCTCCCAAAATCTTCGGAGGATCAGATCGAATCATAAGAACTTCGGGATCTAATATGGATCCTGAACGTATTTCCAAACAGGTTTCATCTCTAGCGAAGACTCCCTATCACATACGTCTTCTCTCTCTTATAAATGGAGGTATCCTCGACCAAAGTAAGGTACGCATATTTATACCCTAATATTTGACTGGTGACTTTTTTTCGAGAGATATCCCACCCTACTTAAGACCCAAAGTCCTGACTTAAGTATCGGAGGGTCCCCTGTACAAGAAAGGGTCTCCTTTGTCTTTCGTTCTCATTTTTTAATGGGCTAGCCAGGGAGGATCCACTGAAAAACTGCATCAACAAACGTGATGAGGTCGATCACCATCTTCCTCAAGAATAACTACTCCGAATCAACGAAGCTTCTCTGGACTCTTAGAAAGAAAGAAATAATTCTAAAATATTCTAAATGAATTTGTTGATGATTGATAAACGAGTCTACAACCCCTTTAAATAGGGATATCAAGACTTGAAAAAAGTTTAAGAATTAAAATATAACTAAAACTCCCAAAATTCGTAACTTACTATGAATAGTAAATTTTTTATTTATAGTAAGTGTCCTATGTGGCTTAATCATGTTATTCTCCTAATTTTTCTAAACACTTTTCATGTTGGACACAACTCTTAAAGCCCAACGGATGAAGAGTTATAATCAAATCAAAACTTACTAAAAATAGTAAAAAGGGAAATAAACATGAAATTCGACCGTCGATACGGTGGAATCTCGCAAATTCGGCGTGGGCAACCCGACATAAAGTAGCTCGTCCTACCCCAAAATCATATATAGTACGTCGAGTAAATCATTCCGGTTTGCGAGATATGCCTGTTTTAAAGTTCTGACGGTCTTGATGACTTTCGCCTCTGATCGGGCCTTCACTGATCCATCTTGGATATGAAAGTGTCCGCGACCTGCTCTACATCTGTCCCCTCCACTTTAAAAGAATTCGTTCTTAATTTCTCGTCTTGCTTCGGTTCTTAATACTCAATTTGGTGCACCATAATGATATCCGAATCAAAAGTTATAACTAATTTACAATACACCTTTTGATCCAACCATATTAGGAATGTATTTGTGGCACGTTGTACATCAAATTCTAAGAAACACTGGGGTATCGCAGATAAAGACTTTATGTTAAAGGCTTTTATAGATAATCCATATCCTACCAAATAAATTTCTAACATGCTTAGAAATTGTGTGAGCCCACTGAGATGCCGTTGATAATTCCACTCGTATATCAATTTTGCAAGGCCACTGTATGGGCAAATTTAAGCGGATCCAAAACTCATGTGGCCATATAAAAAGAAACATTTGGTACTGAATCTCACCTTTGGAAACTTTGTAGGGCTGAAAAAGTTGTATCAGGATGAAATTTCTGCTGAGCAGTAATAACCTTATGAACAGTTTGGATGGCATATAAACATCATGATCAGCACTAAAAAAGTTTCAATGGTGCACATTTCTATATCCATTGTTTTAACTGGTGTGGCTCACATGAGTGTTAGATTTGTCTGATTTTTAGATTGTTGTCTCATCATGCATGGTCTTACAAAATTCGTGTGCAGAGTAGATTTGTCATGAACATCTCTGTGGGCCCACACAGTTTTCGACTATAGGAACTTCTTGTGTTGAGGCATAGGCAATCCGTGACTACTTTTAATTATGTGAGGGCGGTTCTCAATTCCACCGTTTGAGTGTTGGATCTCTCTAACTCTTAGATTGTTGTCTTGTCGTGATCAGAGTAGATTTGTCATAAGCATCTCTACGGGCCCACACAGCTTTTGACTATAGTAATTTCTTACGTTGGGGAAGGGGAATGCATGCCTGCCTCTAATTTCCCAGTCTCAATAACGCCAGCTGTGCCAACTTGAATTAGGCAACATAGCTGCCTATGCTGATATGGGTAGTATAGCCATGACACGGTGAGATTTTATTAAATAATAGACTATTTAAAAAAATTAAGCCACACAAGATATGTTTCAAAGTTATAATTATCCAGGGGATATCTTATATGGTGGGTAAAGGGGAATCGGATTGGCTAAATGGCTGGTAGTCGGTGCTCTGTGGGTCCATCATGATTTATGTGTTTCATCCATGCCGTTCATCTATTTTTTCAGGTCATTTTATGGTATGAGAGCAAAAATGAGGTATATATCAATCTCAATTGGACCACATTACAGGAAACAGTGTTGAATGAGCGTGGACCATTAAAAACCTTTTGGGGCATAAAAGTTTTGGATCAAGCTGATCTTTGTTTTTTTCCATTCATTTGGGCTTGTATGACCTAATAAAAAGATTGGATGTCAAATAGACAGTACAGTGGGCCTTAGGAGGATTTTAATGGTGGATATCCAATCACTATTGTTTTCCTGTGGTGTGGTCATTTCCCTTTCATTTTTATTATTAAGCCCTAAATGATGTTAAAAAATAGATGGACGGCATGGATTAAACATATACATAATGGTGGGGCCCACAGAGCACCGACCACCAGCCACCGAGCTGGTGGCAGGGGCAGTAGCCAATCCGCTTCCCGGTAAAGGAAGGGCAGTAGCCAATCCACGTCCTAAATAGTCAAAATGAAAAGTGGTGGAGAAAGGGATGGATTGAGGAAGGGATTTGCAGCACACGTGTGCCAATGTGGAATTCGTGTGCATGATCCATGCAGCCCATCAGATGGGCGATTGATGCCTAAATTCTGGTAGGTCCACTCATCAGGTGAAACCAATGAAAGAGAAAGAAATGGATGGTCAGTTAAATAAGCAATTTCCTATAATCAATATACAAGTGTGGTTTGATCAGTCAATGGGCCTTTATGATTTTTGGGCCACGGAACGTTCATGGTGGTCCCCATCTTATGAGTGGCCCAGATCATAAACACGTGCCATGAATAGCATCCGTCAGCATTTGAAAGTCTTAAGTTAGAATAGCGTTTTCTGGGCTTTTAAACGGAGACTCATCCCGGTCTCTGGGGCACGAAGAACACTTCTCTGTGTTAGTTTTTGCGCTATTTTGAAAAATGGTGGTGATGCTTCAAACTTACACATGGAAAAGACGTAAGCCAATCCAGACTGTTCAAATCTCTGACTAAATAGTATGGACCACTGATAAAACTAGTCGATTGGTTTTATCCTTCTAATTTGGACCATCCATCAGATAGTCATTAATTGGATGGTTAGGATATCTTAATCAACGTAATTTTTAAGATATTCTCCCCCCACGACAGTATACAGATGGTGTGAATAGCTTTTAATCGGTGACACTGACACATCTGTGGAGGATAAGTCACCACCATTTTCTAAATGATCTAAACTAACATTGGAGTCAAAAGTCAGAGATCTCCTTCCCACCTATGTGTAAAGGCTCCAAATTCGTCATTCTTCCACCCGACCCCACACGTTTCCTCATGCAATCTCCACCCTCCATCATACCCTCTTTCAACTTCACTTTTCCCTCCTTAAAACCCCATCTCGCATGAGAGGGAGAGAGACCATCTTCTTCTATTCTCTTCTTCTCATCGAAATGGCTTCCAAATCCCATATTTCTCTCTTCTTCTTCCTCTTCTCTTCCTCTTCAACATCTGCTCCTTATCTCCTTCAACGGCTCAGATGGTTCCTGCGTTCTACGTCTTCGGAGACTCGCTCGCCGACGTCGGAAACAACAACCATCTGAAACTCTCACTCACAAAAGCCGATTTCCCACACAACGGCATCGATTTCCCGGGAAGCAAGGCTACTGGAAGATTCAGCAATGGCAAAAACGCTGCTGATTTTCTTGGTACTTGTACTTCCCATTTCATTCCTCTTTTTACTCTTTCCTCCTGCGATTTCCTCTCTGTGGCCCACTTACCATCCTCAACAGCCAACAGCCGTTGGATTGATGGGATGGGTGGGCCCCACTGAAGAAGTTGCACCATGAAAGTTAAAACTACAGTAGAGATGGATTTTACTGCTGCATTCATCTTGGGATGAACTAATCATTAATTCTTAGTTGCCACTCTACGGTACATCTGGTTGTACGGTTAGAGATTTTGGATGGTCTGACTGGTGGGTCCTACTGCTAGGTGTGGAATCCCAGCTGTCAAAATTTTTGTCTCTATAAATGGATGGTGAAGATTTGAATTTAAAAAAAAAAAAAAAAAAAAAAAAAAAGAAGAAGAAGAAGAAGAGGAGAAGTTCTGAGATGCACAGCTTTAGAAGATTTTCTTTTCTTTTAATCTCTTGGACGGTCCAAATTCACTGACAGTGAAACCATATGTACGGAGTGGCTAAGAAAAGAAAACGCGTTACCTGGCGTACGTACCTACAAGGTTTAATTTCTCTAATGTAAGGAAATTGCTTAAAATGCATGAAATCCACACCGTTGATCAGTTAGACAACCTCTTCTTTTACCATTACGCGAAAAATAAGGATGATTCAATATTCAAGTGGGGCCCTATGCAAAACTAATTGGTTGGTTTTCCCTTAAAAAATGTTTTCTTTGGTGTGGCCCACCTAAATGTTAGATCATCATGATTTGTGGGTTCTATTTAGAAACAGAGGCGGCCTACCTGATGGACGGATTGGATCGTATGGATCGTAAGAAAATTCCAGCCACGTGGCTCTTGGTTTTCGTAAGTAACCTAAGGGTGACCTAGTACGTGGTACCTGTCTAAGATGAACTATAAAGAATGGAGGGATGAGATTGTTTGGTATGTGTAAAGAAGCATGAAAAAGCTATCTCTATGAAACTTTATAAAAAAGTGACATGATTACACGCGTCTGTTGAAAAAGGTGAAATTTCTGCCATGTGATTGATCCTCCCCACTCACATGCAAGTGGGCCACCATCACAGCTTATGACTGCCACGTGGCCAGATTTAAATTAATTACAAAGATTGCCATATGCTCCCCAATTACAGGAAAAAGAAAACTTTCCGGACCTATTTATTATGCCATTAAAATTTTTGACAAGGACAGTCGGTCCAGCAGGGACTGTGGGCCCACCGTCATGTATGGATTTTATCTAAGCCGTACATTCAAAAATTTTCACTTAAGGCATATCTAGAGGTGTACACGAGCCAAGCTGAGCTGAGCTGAGCTGAGCTTTTCCTAGCTTATGCTCGACTCGGACCGCTCGAGCCCTAACTCATGCTCGGCTTGATTGGGCCTTCGAGCTCAAAATAACAGCTCGTTCTTGGCTCGTTCGAGTTCAAGCCGAGTTTGAACAGATTTTGAGCTGAGTTCAAGTAGAATATTCGGGTTGAGTTCGAGTTCGAGGTGTCAGTCGAATTAAGAAAGAGGAATGAATACAGAAATGGTGACTGAGTATGGTAGGGAGTATTGAACTAAGAGAGAAGGGGAAGGAAATGGGAAAATGATAAAGGATTAGGGTATTTTTTTAAGGGAAAGGGAAACGGACGTGTGGTGTGCAAGTAGGGTTTTTTATTTAGAGGGAGTACAAGTAAATTAGGTTTTTTTTAAAGAGTGTATATATATACACACATACACTACACCGAGTCAAACCGAGTTGAGCCGAGTTTGAGTCGAGTTGAGTCAAGCATGAGCTCGGCTCCCAAAAAGCAGCTCGACTCGGTTCGAACTCAGTTTCATCCAAGTCGAGTTGAGCGAGCTACCGAGCTTACCCTGCTCGTGTACAGCTCTAGGCCACGTATCTAAGACTCAAGTGGACTATAAATTGGGAATCAACCACCCACCGTTAAAAATTTCTTAGGATCCGCAGATGTTTGGGATCAAGTTGATTTTTGGGCTTTCCCTACATCAAGGTGGGCCATATGATAGTTTCAACGGTGGGCGTCATTATCACCGTGGCTTTCTATGATGTGGTCCACTTTAACTTTAGATCTGCCCAAAAATGATCTTGAAAAATGGATGGAAAGTGTGGGTAAGACCCATACATCACGGTGGGCCCACATAGTCCGTGACCGGACCCAGTCCGTCAGAGCTGGGGAGGACCCAACCTGCTTCCCTAATTTGACGGCCAAGATGTGCCTGAACGTATCATTTCCAGTGACAAAATTGGAGTCATGTGATTGGCCTGTGCAGTGGGGCCCATCCATATGACCTCAGACATTTGTGGAAAACTTTGATACTCTGGCAGAGTGTGATGGATGATGCGCAGACACATAAATTACTAGGAAATTGCATACGTGGCATACAATTAGTTTAGATCAACGAGTTTAAATTTTCGTTAACGGTTTAGGTTAGAACTGGTTCCGCAGCTTAGACGGCTCGATCGGGATTAATATGTGTCACGTGTAACATTTCAAGTGCCTGCGTATCAAGCCGCATATGCGGCCAGAGTATCAAATAACATACCCCGGTCTAAAATATCCAAATTGATGGCTACGTACAGTACTCTGCAGCCGACGCGACATCTGGTCGGCTCCGTACCGCAGGAACAGATATTTAAATACTGGGAGAATACATCCACACGTTTTCCATGGGATACGTTGGAACAGTAGCCGTTGAATATGTATCATTCCAAACTGTTGATCTGATGAGATATACAGAAGAAGGTAGTTGTCTCAAAAATCCTCAATAATGGAAAATCATAAAACTTTTCCATGGCCTACAAAGCAAGGGTTTGGATCACCGATCGTGACCCTGATCCATCGGGTAGATGCTATATATTAAAAATGCAGTTGATATATGGTCCTCAGGTGGGCCACACATGTAGAAACTAATGAACTGTTAGCAGAAGTTAACCAACGGTCTAAATTTTATCTACAATTGTGGCTCACCTGATGACAAGATAGGCCTGTATTTTTCCATGTGGTATCAGCACAGTGGGGATCATCTGATGAACGGTTATGATTGCACATGATACGTATCGCATGGTGACTTATCATGGGTACGTCCATCTTGTGGACGCCCATGTGTGAAAAACCACAACAATGAGACGGTCTTAGCAATCATGTATTTTCACTCTCCCTGCATGCATCATGCATGCCTATCATTTACCATCTTTGTTTTCTCATATGGGTTGGAAGGCTACTTGATTGGATGGCTAGGATCCATCCGTTTCTTGTGTATTTTATAATCTTTCAGCCATCCATCTAGGGGGTAATAGGTGGACGGTCATTAGTGATAAGTCACCTTGACTTTGCTGAGATGGCCCCTAATGCGCCACTGTCTCGTATCGGAAGTGGATTGCGTAGTGATCCTGCCACCACCTACCTCCATGGTGGCAGCACTATGTGGGGCCCCACTGTGATCTTTGTGTTTTATATCCACACCGTCCATCCGTTTTTCTAGCTCATTTTAGCTAAGGAGCCAAAAATTGAAGCATATCCAAAGCTAAAATGGACCAAACAACGTGAAACAGTGGGGATTGAAGGCCTACCGTTGAAAACTTACTGTGGGCCACAGAAGTATTGGATCAAGCTGATATTATTGTTTTCCCTTTGTCCACGTCTCTGTGACCTTACAAACAGGTTGCATGTCAAATAAAATCACTGTGGACCTTAGGAAGGTTTCGACGATGGAAGTCATTATCCCCACTTTTTCCTGTGTGTGGTCCAGTTGAGCTTTTTCGGATATTCTTCAATTTTGGGTTCGGCCTAAAATTAACTGGGAAAAGGGATGGACGGTGTGGATAAAATACATACATGACGGTGGGTCCCACAGAGTCGTCCTGCCATCACGTCATTTGGACGTCTTGGATTGTTTTATACACACTTCACATGTACAGTGGATGAGTCAATGCTATTTTAAAATGATGGTGATTGGTGAAGATGGACCACATCTTCCCCCATTTTTTTCAACGGCAGAATTTCTCATTTGCTTCTCTTTTGAAAATGAGTGATTTGTGAGCAAGAAGCATTCGACATAGGTGGGCCCATCTGATGATCTGCATCATACATGTGCCATATTAAAAACCAGTCCTATGATCATCAGGTGGACCACACCTGTACAAAGCAGACGAACAGATAAGAGAAATGGAATGGTGGTGAAAATTCTATGCACACGTGTGGCCCACACGATGATCTTACTTGCCTGTTTCAAGCTGCATGGAATCTACACGGCCAGGGCATGCTGTGGGCCCGCGTAATAAGTGGACCAATCTGATCTTTGCACCCAACCAGATGAACGGTCGCGATGTCTCACACGTGGGATTTTCTGATATGCTGAGGACCTCTAATTATGTTAATTTTGAATGAGAAAAACTAAGGGAAATGCTGGGATTACTGATGCAGCCGAGAAGCTGGGCCTCACCACTCCCCCACCGTATCTTTCAATCTCAACCGTCGACAACCGCAGCAATGCATTCCTGGGTGGTGTCAACTTCGCTTCAGGAGGAGCTGGAATCCTAGATGGCTCTGCTGTAAGCAAAATTTCATCTGGAGTAGGATGATTTGGTGCACCTCATTTCTACAATAAGTTCTTCATCGGACGGCTGTCGAGGTGGGACCACCACCCAGATACTTATGGTGGTCCCCATGGCCCACACATGACAGCCCTTAATTCAACAACTAAGTTATGGACCATCCAATCCGTTCAGAAAGATCATCAGGCTGATATACTTATCAGGTGGGCCGCATGTGTACTTTGGATCTGATCGACGGCCATCTACCATGTAGCCAATAGTATGATTAGATGGGCCTATTTACTTTTCCGGTGATCTTGATGGACGGATTGGATTTTACACGAACATAAAACATCAACGGTTTAGCGGTGGTGGGACCATAAATTAACGGTCCAACTTAGTTGTGTATGAGCATTGCTCATATCATAGGGGTATAATCCAACATGGACCACCGTGATCAAAGCTCCCTATGGGAAGTGGGCCCCACATGATATGATCTTCCAATCTGGGTGGTTTTTAGGCACTGTATATCCGTAGTGAGTGGCATCAGATCAACAATCAGTACCACAAAATAGTGGGCCCCACAGGATCATATTCAACGTCCATGATCGTATGATTTCTCAGTGTTGCTCTTATTTCAGTTTTCCGTTATGCTCAAGACAATGTGAATTTTACAGGTCCAATATCTTTCACTCAACAAACAAATAGAGTACTACTCAGCAGTATATGGAGATCTCGTGCAGATGATCGGAGCCGTTGAATCTCAAAAACACCTATCCAGATCGATTTTCGGGATCGTGATAGGAAGCAACGACATACTGGGGTACTTCAAAGCGGGGTCCACCCAGCGATCCAAGTACACTCCTCAGCAGTTCATAGATCTTCTAATTCTCACATTAAGAGGCCAAGTAAAGGTACCCACATGAGATTAATTAGACAATCCTAACTTATGTTTAATCGACATTTCTTATTGAAATTGGACCACTAATAAAATCTCATTTTACTATACCATTTTGTGGGTTACTAGTGTAACATTTGCATCATGGCCCATCACGTGGGACCCACAAATGGATGGTTTGGTTATGGTCTTCTACCATTTAAAATACCCCATCTAAGTTATAATACTAATTGTTGATGCTAAGATCTGGTTAACCCTACTTAGCCCATCGTGTACATGCAAAACCAAGCAAAAATGAGGGCGCTGATAGTAGCTGGGGACCCTCCGATGCTTAAGTTAAAAAAATAAACACACTCTGTGTCTAGTTGAATTAGGGTAATTGTGCATACATGTTCCCGTAGGTTGAGTCTTTATTTATAATCTTTTGGTACGTCTTACATATATGGCAATGACTCCACTAGGTAGATGCGTATCATAGAAGGAATTTTCTCCCAAATACCTCGTACTTATTTTTGTGGGATCCTTGGCAAAGATTTCAAGGAGATGACCCTTTCTGTATCCGAAAAGGTTGAGGCTGATAGCCAAGGCCGACATCTAAGTCATTTGCCGAGGTCTTTTTGACTGAGGTTAATAATCGAAGTCAATGACCTAGGTCCAAATCCTGAGGTCCGGACCATTGGTGGTCGTCTCTCGAGGTTGGCTTCTATAGTCGCTCTTTGGTTGAAATAGTGGGATGTCAACCAGGCGACCAAGGTCACCACTCGTGATTGGTGCTCAAATTGGTAATGGGGTCGTGCTCGGCATCTATGGCCGAGCTCGTTCATGATCTTTCATCCGAACTATTGGCCTTGTGTTGCTTCCATTTAATTGTTTAGTTAGTCCAATTTTACCCATAACACTAATCAATCTATGTTGTTTGCTGATCATGGTTAGTTTTTTAATGGCAGAGGATTTACAATTTGGGTGCACGAAAGGTGGTCTTCGTCGGGGCCGGCGCGATCGGATGCTGCCCATCACAGAGGAAACAGAACAGAACAGGGAGCTGCAATGAAGAGACGAATTACTGGTCAGATAAATACAATGAAGGGGTTAAAACAGTATTAGAGGGAATAAAATCAGAGGTTAAGGACATGTCTTATTCTTTCTTCAACACTTATGCTGTTCTTCTTGATTTCATTCAAAAGCCAGCTTCTTATGGTATGGTTTTCTCATTCCTTATCCTGTTTTTTTTCATGTGTACAATATCTGAGCCGTTCATCTGGTAGGCCCCACCTTGGATGGATCATGGCCAAAAGGATCATTCTGACTATGGATGATTTAAAAATAGTGGACCAAAGTTCTATTTAGAGAAATGATCAGGACTACATGAAGAGTGTAGTTTGTGGGCTATGGGCCATCTGTGGGGGCCGCCGGATCGACAGGTTGAGATCTCACACACGTGTACATGCCTAGTTTCCACATGAATTGACAATCCTAGCTGTTCATCCGCTGGGCCACTTGATAGGAAGTCCATAGCACACAAAACAAATGGACAGAAATTCTTCTTGGAGTTTTCTTTAGCCGTCCATTCATTTCTATGATCATGAACCGCTGATGAACAGACCATCCCCTCTCAGGCCAGAGCATCTAAATCATAGGACCCACCGAGTGGGCGGCTGGGGTTTTCACACGTATCCACATTGGCACAAGGCAGCAGTGGACTCGGCTTCGCTAGTGTACCGAGCTTGGTATTACTCGGTGCCGGAAAAGCTCTGTGGGCCCCACCATGATGTTTGTATCTTATCCATGCCGTCCATTCATTTTTTCAGATCATTTTACAGTACGAGCCCAAAAATGAGGCAGATCCAAATCTCATGTGGATCACACCATATCATAGAGTGGTGATTGAACGCCGGACATTAAAACTTCATATGGCTATCCAAACTGTTGAAAACTTCATACATACCTGGATCAAAGGGAAAACACAAATATCATCTTGATCGAAAACTTTCACGGCTCCCAAGAAGTTTTTAATGGTTGGTGTTCAATCCCACTCTATGATATGGTGTGGTCCACCTGAGATTTGAATCTGCTTCATTTCTGGACTCATGCTCTAAAATGATCTGAAAAAAAATGAATGGACGGAATGGATCAAACAAATACATCAAGGTGGACCCCACAGATTTTTCCACACCGACCATTATCGAGCTCGGTACCTGTAAGTGGACTACACTGACTAGTACTACTACCTTAACAAATCAGGAAATCATACTTCTCAGGTGGGCCACAATGTCCAATAAGAACAGCCATCTAAAACAATTCTTTTCTACCCATCCGTTCATTTCTTACACCTGGGCCCACATGGATGAAACAATCTAATGTTTTTAGGCCACAGGATCTAAACAGTGTGGCCCACCTGATGAGACACCCAGATCTTGCACCAGTATACCATATTGGCACGTGTGATTGAACTAGATGGTTTGATTTTTTTTTTTTTAAATTCAATTTCATATTTCTTAACAGGATTTACTGAAGTGAAAGCTGCATGTTGTGGGCTAGGCAATCTAAATGCCAGGGTTGCTTGCCTCCCTATCTCTTCCTATTGTCCCAACAGGAGAAACCATGTCTTTTGGGATTTCTACCATCCAACGGAGGCGGCTGATCGGATATTTGTGGACACCGCTTTCAGTGGCTCAAAACCTTATGTGTACCCCATCAACGTACAGCAGTTAGTTGCAATATGAGCTGTTTGGAGAGGATAACGTATCTTTGTATTCTAATAGTAGTGTTTGTTTGGGAAAGGGAAGTTCCAATTCTGTAAGATCTGTTTTTGAGTGTGCCAATCACCCCCCAAATGCAAATAAATGAAATTAAGAAAGTGATGGGATATCAATATGTGGGACCTTTGAATTACATGAAAAAGGCCGTGAGTTTTTCTTGAAATGAAAAAAAAAAAAAACTTTAGCTTTTTCACCAACAATATATACATTTCAATCC
Source organism: Magnolia officinalis (assembly GCA_021015155.1). Taxonomy (NCBI): domain Eukaryota; kingdom Viridiplantae; phylum Streptophyta; class Magnoliopsida; order Magnoliales; family Magnoliaceae; genus Magnolia; species Magnolia officinalis. The sequence continues at coordinate 11,994,539 of JAJHSJ010000002.1, read as the reverse complement.
AAACCATCTAAATTGCAGGGCCCATTACCCCTATGAGCTAACCTGACTCCCTTGAAAGTTCATCAAGCCTACTCCCAAAGTGACCCATTTAATTGAATAGGATTGGGGTCTATTCACAATGGGTCGAGCACGTTGACGAGCATGCTGACCTGGCAATGATTAAAATGGGCATATAGATGATACAATTCTAGTGTCCCCAAACCATCTCAAAACCCCGGAAAATGCATTAAAACATGTTAATAACCATTTCTAATTAGGGTCCTGAAACGGTCTTAAAAAGGGTTTATATAGGTGAAATGAATGATTGTAGGTGTGATTGACTGTTTCGCTAGGCAGTGAAACTGGTACATTGGTTACAGGCAATACTTGTACCATTTTTCAATAGTTCCTTCCAAGTTCTATAAACTAAAGTTTCCTATCTTGTTTCTCAACACCAAGAAGTTAATTAGTCTTGCAGGAAGAAATGCTACGACCCATTAGCAATTTGTAATTTCAACATTAGAGGGTGCAATTACTATCTTAAAGAAAGCTACTAATTTCTAACAAATGATTATTCTCATTTCTTCCATTTGCAAATTCCTTTTCTGGCAATGCAACCTCTGATAGAAAGTGCGGAAGTGTGAGCCTTCAAGATCTGACGGTCTACACAATATGGAACCTTCACGAAGCCGAAGATTAACGCTGCAAATCCAGTGGCCCGCCTATTCACTACTAGAGCAGATGGGTCTATTCACCCATCTAATTCTACGGTATAGATGGCCCAAGATTACGATATATGACTTAGAGCATCCCAAGGACAAACTAAACAAATAGATTTCTATATACCAACCACTATTTCTCTTTTGTACTCTCGGTGGTATTTCTAATGAAATTTTTCACGAGAGAACCTCATCCCTTTTATAGGAAAGGATGAGATTTTGGATGAGGCGATTATCGGGTCTTATCCCTATCTCCCATCCTCATTCAAATTTATATTTGAAAATCATCTTCTAACAGAAGAGGCTTAAACTCATGGGACCCACCCACTAGTAATTGCCCACTAGTGGCCCCACAGGCCTATGACCAACAACCTCGACACATGTAGCACGTGTTGAGGGATATGGACAAATTATTATTGCCAGGGCCAAAATTGCAAGATAGTCTGTTAGGAAGAAACTCTATTATTATTGTTATTATTATTTTAAAGGAAAGCTCTTATGGTGAAAATGCTTTGAGTTGGTTGGTGTAGTTGCTAATACAGTTCTAAATGAGAGGCTCAAGGAATGCCGATCGCGAGAACTCCCACCGTCACTACGAGATGGGTAATGATTTTTTTTATTTTTTATTTATTTTTTATTTATTTTTTTTTTTTAAGAAGAAGAAGAACAAGAAGCAGCAACAACAACTACTTGTAGAGGGGCAGGTTCCCGTTGAATCGCACCCGGCACATTATTAGAATCCTACACGTGTGCCACATTGGCACCAGTTCAGCAACTCACCTCTACATTATATCTAGGGTGGTAAATGTTGCAGGTAGCCTGGCCGTGAGCTTTTGAGTTGGGCAGGTATTTGGTGTGTTTGAACACACCTTTTAGGCCCATGGGATAAGCTTGGGCTTAGACATAAAAATCTAAATGATATTAAGCTGAGGTTGGGCTACAACCTGACCAGACTAGCTTGATCTGAATGAGCTCCATATATCGCCAATGCATATGTTATATATATGTATATATTACATATTTATATTGTGTCTCAATAATAAGGATTGTTTGGTAAATGAACATGTGAGATAGAAGCATAGAGCTTGCCAGAAGTGCTCACTGTGCTCACTTAAGTCTCTCCATATAACATTTTTCCCTTTGAATTATGTTCTAATATAACATGAGTGATATACCATGCATGATTGACTTAAAATGGAAATGCAATTGTTTAATATATATTTTTTGTGTGACTTGCACTAAAATAACTTAGACTAGGAGCTACTGCTCAATCTATTAGTTATGAAAATGCCATTAACTCCATGTCTGTTACCAATATTTCTGTGTGATTTGTTGGAACATGACTATTTCTTTAATTTTTAAGAAAGAGGTTAAATGCATTGAATATATATGTTTATTTTTCTAGTCATCATTCAGGACAACGAGTTAAACTAGATAGTTATATGAGTGATTATTAGGTGATATGATGTAGAAGTAACTCACCCCATACTCTCAAGAAAAAGCTCAAGGGAGCTTCAACAAAAGGGTACTCGTGTCCAAAACTAACAAAGGTGGTTCGACAGGTTGAGAGACATGATACACGAGTCCAAGCCACAATCAATATAGATGGATCCAAAATCTGATTCAAATCCAATATAACACCTGCAGCCACATAAGAAATGTATCCAATCAATTCGTTTTAATGAATAAATCATTGAACTAACTCCGAAAACCCATCCTCAATTCAGATCACGGGCCACAACTCCAAGTCACCTGGCTCCCCTACCCCAGTAGCACTTTTTTTTTTTTTTTTTTTTAACACACGCACACACACCCCACACACTCACGCTAGTGGAATTTCACCACCTATGGGTACTCAAACCCTCGATCGGGTGTTGAAACTCCTGAGAGTCTACCAGTAGTAGCACCTGCTATTGGATAATAAACCTCTCTTGCGACGGCTGTACGATTGGTAAGAACCACCACACAATAAAAATGTACAAATAAAGAAAAGCCAGCTATCGGAATTGAACCGATGACCATCACATTACAAATGCTTCTTGTTTGAATTGCAACATCTTTATTTTATTTTTACACATTGAGCATGTGCATGTGGTCATGGGCTTGGCCAGACTTGTCATGGATGAATTACCTCTCTCATATGAGTTGCACATGGACAGCAGCACTTTTGTATTTTTTCGACATGACTCCAGCTTGGGCTAGCCTTTTGTGACTGTGATTCCACTGTAATCACTTTCCCAAATGGATCCAAATCAATCGTGTGGGGGTTGGGGGGTGTGATCCACAAAATGTGATAAAATGGAATGCTTTCCTTCACTAACACAAAATCAATAAATAAAAATAAATAAATAAATGGACTACCCTTTTTTCATCTCCATCCTTGCTTCATGATGTCCAAGATATGCATGTAGAGATAAGGATTACTAAAATGATGAGGAGGTGGGCCACACCTCCCCTCCTTCTCAATCTCAATCCCTCGCCATTGCTGGCCTCTGTGGCATTACTTGCTGGCTTGGTGAGATTGCCCACCTTCTTACTGCGAAGAAAAACAAAACACATGGTCTCAAATAAACGAAAAACATATTTACAGGGAGGCCCATATTCCAAATATCTCCACAATTGGACAATCCCGACCTTTCAATTCAATTTGTAGCCTCAAAATGGTCTCACCACTACACATTCAAATGTAAAATATCTTGCGGTTAGGATCTTCCAGCCTTGAAGATGTTTGAAGGGCTCGATTGATTGATCAACGGCATGGATCAATGAACAGAGGACCCACTTGTCCAAACTGAAAACCCTAGTACACTGTGTACATCCTAGGCTGGAGGAATCTATATACCTCCGCACTCAAAAACAGTCGTACGCGACCGACACAGCAGACATCATGCAACGGCCCCACTACAATCACCCAAAAATGACAAGCGGACCGGGCGAGAACCCGGTCCGGTCTATGACTAGTTGGCCCAGACCGTTCACTGCTTGATCCTGACAGCCCAAATACTTAGGTACCCACAACCAGTTTTCTTCCGGATCTTACAACAAAGGTGGAAAAATCAAATTAGGGCCGAACATGTAGGCGGGACAAACCGACCTCCACTACCAGCCTGTCAGCCCATTGATTACAGAATAGTCATGAGATGTGGAGCCCACACACATCGAATCACCATCCAGAGAATCCAAAGAAGGCATCATCCTATCTTAGCATGATACATTGATACTTAAAAAGGAGCCAGTGTCGGTGCAGCAGGGTGGCATGAGTGGATCCGTGCATTGCATCATTTACAAAGGGAAAGCAGGTGGGCCTCATGATTTCCTAGGAGAAAGGCACGCAGACCTGGTGGACCCACGGGCCCACGCAACGTACCCCCTTCAATCCAAGAGTGACTAAAAATGAGACCGTATGTAAAAAGTGTAATCACTTTTCAGGAATGCTCACATGCTCCGTTCGTGCCGTGTGGGGCCCCACCTGTGATGGTTTTTTTTTTTTTTTTTGTGGAATCCCAACCATGCATCCTCACAGGCAGCGTACATCACAAGAATCTTCTTCCACGTCAAATACTCGGATGGGACACCACAGGGAGCTATGTACAATCACAACTAAAACTTTATATATATATATATTATATATATATATATATATATATATATATATATTATATATATATATATATATATATATATATATATATGAACGGCTTGAGTTTCAAAGGATCCATTCATTGAGGTGGGGGTGCGCATGATGACTGGATTGGATGAGATATAGACAGCAAAATGGGCCCCACATTCCATCTGGAAATTGCTACTGTACGCATCCCCTCCCAAATGTCCCCATTTGCTCCCTTGGGTGTGGCCCACTTGAGTTATGGATCATGCTGGATTTTGGGATCCATGGCTAAAATTGTGTGGCTCATCTAACTGACGAGTTGGATTATATTCAAACATCACAGTAGGCCCCCCACGATCGAACGACTGGTAATTACGATGTGTATCAATGTGTCCTTCTACCATTCTCTCTGAAAAAAAACGAATGATGGTGAAATCTACACTTTTCTGGAAAAGATCACGGGCAGCACGTGTGGATGATCCCAGACGCTCTTGAGGCAGAGATGCTTTTAGGTAAAAAAATCAGGCCGCTCTCATCATTTTAGTCAGATAACATGCATGTCCCCCGGGCCATTGGGTCTTTACTCTTGGCTCGGTGGTAGACTCTAAACCGTTTGAATCTTGCACACGTGTCCTACATGTGAAGGACGTGGATTGCCTACTCCCTAATGCTCGGTGCTCTGTGGGCCCCACCATGATGTTTGTGTTTTATCTACGCCGTCCATCCATTACGGCATGAGCCCAAAAATGAGTCAGATCCAAATTTCAGGTGGACCACACCATAGGAAACAGTGTTGACTGAATGCCTACCACTAAAAACTTCTACGGGGCCACAAAAGTTCTGGATCAAGCTGATATTTGTATTTTCCCTTCATCCAGGTCTTTGTGATCTAATCAACAGGTTAAATGACAAATAAACATTATACCGGGCCTTGGGAAGTTAATGGTGGCCATTCAATCAACCACTGTTTTCCTGTGGTGTGGTCCAGCTGAGACTTAGATATGCCTCATTTTTTAGCCCATTTCCTAAAATCATCTGGAGAAATAGATGGACGGCGTGGATAAAACACGCATATCATGGTGGGCCCGCAGTGCAGCGACCAGTACACACCTCCCTATCGGCAGCGTCAGTAGGCAATCCGTGTCTACATGTGAAAAGCATGTATACAAAAAATGGGATGGAATGGTAGGTGGGGCCACCGTGATGTTTGTGAGAAATCCACACCGTCCATCCGTTTTGAGAGCTCATTTTAGGTCATGCGACAAAAAAGGAGGTGGATCCAAACCTCAAGTGGGCCATACGAGAGGGGAAACCGTGGAAAGAGTTTCCTATCGTTGAAACCTTCCTAACATCTACCTCAATGTTTATATCCCATCAAAACCGTTTATAAGATCATTCCCACTGGGATGAAGTGAAAACACCAAAAACTTAACCTGATAAGAAACTTCGTGGCCATTCGAATGTTTCAAACGGTGGTCACTGAATCCCCACTGTTTCCTCCGGTGCAGCCCACTTGAGTTTCGGATCCAGCTCAGTTTTGATCGCATGTCCTTAAAATCATCTCTCAAAAGAGATGCACGGTGTGAGTTTCTCGTAAACATCCCGGTGGGCCCACCTAACATCCAATCCGCGTCCCAAAAAATGCGCCCTGCAATTTGGACAGCCTGGATCGTACTGCTTCTATGACAGCTCTAAGACAGATACAGTGGAAAAACACTACTTAATAAATCGTGGCAGACCGACATCTGGGCGTTTCGTCCACCTTCACGCGCGCGGGACGAGGATTGCCTCCGACCACGACCGGACGGAAGCTACGTGGCCCTGCTACCACCGCGATGTTTGTGAGAAATCCACCCATCCATCCGTTTTAACAGCGCATGTTAAGACATAAGCCCAAAAATGAGCCAGAATCAAAGGTCAAGTGGGTCACGCCAAAGGAAAATGTGGGGATTGAATGTCCAACTTTGAAACATTTGTCGGGTTAAAACTTTTGGATATCTTATGAACGGTTTCAACGGTAGGCATTTCCCTCCCCACCTTTTCATGTCGTGTGGACCACTCGAGTTTTAGATCTGCTCAGGGTCTATCTCCTAACATGATCTGGATGGATAGAGTGGATTTCTCACAAACATCACGGTCGGTCCCACATAGCTTGCGGTCCGGGTTGTAGGCAACCCGCGTCCCCCGCACACACGTGTAAAATGGGTGTACGCTCCATAAACATAATCGCGAAACACGTGGGTGCGAACGAACCATTAATTAGTTGGGCGGCCTCACGAAAAAATTCCACAAAAATAAAAAAAATAGCACAATGATAACTGTCCTAACCATCTGATCAGCCGACAAGCAGATCAGAAAAGATTATTGGTCCTTAATCAACCAGCAGTCCTCTAATTGGACGTCTGGAATTGTCACATCAGTGTGATTTCTCTCTCCAGTGGATGAAAAATTCAGGGCCCACCGTCCTTACAGTCTGGGTCCTACTTAAACATGCATCTCATTTACTCTAGGGTCAAGCCCTAACCTGCGACCAAGCTATTCTTGCCGCAGAATAATGAGAAACATAAGCAGGAGGTATTGGCAGCCCCACGTGCCAAAGTGGGATATTTGTACAAGATCCAAGCTGCACATCAGGTGGGCCACACATGTAGTTACCCTGACTCAAATATCTGCCGAGTCATTCCACTCATCTGATGAGATGAAAGTGATTGTTCATCAATCTTGGACGTGCCCCCATTGGATCATCATGTTGGCCCAATATCAGGGTAACGAATCCCTATGGTGGAGCCCAACGGATGAGCGGCTTAGATCTTTCTCGTGGATCCCAAGCCGCAGATCGTGCAGTAATGGGAAGTATTAATTGCAGTCGCTCGAGTGCAATTTGAAAGTGCATGACCTCATACATGGAAACGGGACTCATGGTCGGCAAAATAAAAAATATCCAACGGTCCGTATCCAGAAAACAAGTGTCAAATATCCAGGACTCCCCGCCCGTCTCTAGCCACGAACGGTCGGGCCCACCGTGATGTATCTGTTTATCCACGCCGTCCATCCCTTCTCTCAGATAATTTCAAGGTATGTGTACAAAAATGAGACAGATACAACGCTCAAATGGATCACACAAAAGATGACTCTTGCATTTAATGCAACCCAAGCTTATTACATGGTGTGATCCACTTGAGTGTTGTATATAACTCATTTTTGTATTCAAACCTTAAAATGATCTAAGAAAAGGTTTGCACGGTATGGATAAACAAATACATCACGGTGGGCCCACCCACAAAACTGCCCGTTCATGGCTAGAGATGGGCATCCAACCAACATTATCTTGGTAAGATGGCTTACCTACTCTGGGTCCCGCAGTTTGGACAGTTTAATTCCCATACTAGCATCACCCATCACACTCTTCCATAGACCCCGACCGTTAGAAACCAACCCTTTGAAATCGGGCAACGATGATAAACAGGTGGGTGACACGTGTACATATAATTCTAACCGTTGGTCAATTTTCCCTTATCCATTCGTATGTTTCTAAATTGCCCACCTGATAATCTTAGCCAGGGTTGCTAGAGAGCGTCTCAGATGTGATGCACGTGGGCAAGTTCCCACGTGTGAGGCCAGTGCACCTTATTTTGACTCGAGCGACGAGAATTATAGAAAAAAGAAAAAAGAAAGAAAGGAAGACATGAAGAAATCGGATTATCGTACTGAGTAAACTCAGTTTGGCCCACTGTGAATTTATGTAGTTTATCCACACCTTTCATCCGTTTTTCCATCTAATTTTAGGTGTCGAGCCCAAAATTGAAGCTTATAAAAATCTCAAGCGGACCATACCACAGGAAACAGTAGAAATAATGATTTCCACCGCTGAAACCTTTCTAGGCCCCACAGTGATGTTTATTTTTCATCCAAACTGTTAATAAAATCGAAACAACACGGATGAAGGGAAAAAAACAAATATAATCTTGATCCAAAACTTCTGTGGCCTCCAAGAATTTTTCAACGCTATAAATTCAATTCACACTGTTTCCTGTGGTGTGGTCCATTTTAGGCTTGTATATGCTTCGGTTTTGAGCTAAGGCTCTAAAATTATCTTGTAAAATAGATGGACAGACTGGATAAAATACATAAATCACGGTGGACCCCACGGAGTTTACTCAGTACGCAATCCGCTTCCAGAAATAAACAAAAAGTACAGCGAACAAATACCAGCCTTCCTCACCTGCCAGGAAAAATACAGCTACCGTGACCTGCAAAAACAATAAAATAAAAAATATATATATCAATTCTCACAGCGGTGCTCGCGACCACTCAAATCTACCAAAAGCTGCAAAAGATGGGAGCGGATTCCGTGTGACCGCACAGAAATATCTATATGCCCGGGGCTGTGTGGAGCCATAGAGATGTACCTAACAAATCCACTCCGTTCATCTGTTTTGAAAGACCACAATAGGACAAGATTTAAAAATAGGCATATCCAAAACTCATTCGGCCATACCACAAGAAACAGTGGGAATTGAACGCCTGGCGTTTCAGGATGATATTTGTTCCTACAGTTTCTCTAAGTGATAATAAATCTATGAACGGTTTGGATGGCATATAAACGTCATGATCAGCTCCAGGAAGGTTTCAACGGTGGATGTTGCTGTTCCCACTGTTTGGTGGTGTGGCCTACCTGAGTTTTGGATCTTCCTGATTTTTTAAATCCTGTACTATTATGGTCTTTCGAAACAGATGGACGGAGTAGATTTGTCATGGACATCTGTGTGGATCCCACACAGCAATCCACATCCGCAAAAGATTAGGCCCACGATTCCTACGTTTGTTTTACACCATTTTGCAAACGTTAGGTGGCGCATTTTCCTCACGTGTGACACTGGTGAACAACTATCTAGACCATCTAAACTGTGGGTCCCATTGTGGATAGCTCATCTCTCTAGAATCACACCGATCAACGAATCCTAGCCATCCAATTAATGGCCTTCAAATGGATGGCTAAAAGTAAAATAGCGACTTGTCCAAATTCTAATAAGCCATGTGTACGGTTGTAGAGTCGCCACCATCTTCAGATTGATGCAGAACTAACAAGGGAATCTTTAGTCCCCCGTGACCGTGAAATGCCGTGAATTCCCCGAGTTCAGCCACCTGGCCCACCTCATCTACTCGCCTCTCGCACGTGCCAACCTTAACACGTGTGCTAGACCCAAGCCTCAGTCTCACGTCAAGAAACTCGTGCGTTGAAAGGTGGACAGTGTGTAATTAACCATCCATTCCTTGAGTGTATGTGAGGACCACCTAATTAGCGGACAGAAGTCGTTTTCGGGTGATGAAATATATGCAGCAGGACCCACCTTTTGATCGGCTTCGATCTAGTCAACGTATGCCATGTTGGCATGTACGAGAGGCAAGTACAATAAAAAGTTCACTTCCCGGACCCAACAGAAGTTAAGGTGCACTGAGAAGCCGTACCATACTATAAATCGGACCATCCCCACATTTTCTAATGCGGAAATCGGAGCCGTCCATCAGGTGGGCAGCACCATTGCACGTGCTCTGCTCCAAAATAATTCCATATGTTCATTAGGTGGCCGACCAGCGTGAAACAGAATGTGAACGGTTCGTGAATCTTATCACCGTCATTCAGTTCATAACCATATGGCACAGCTGATTAACGGCCAGATCTTATTTTACGTGGAATGTCAATTGCACTCCCTCATACTACGAACGGGCCGTTCATCACGTGGGACCCACTTCTTATACTCCAATTTATCACGGCTGCGACTCAGTGGGCCACAGCCCTACGTAGATAGAATATGGAAAGAAAGCCGAAATGCTTGCTCGCCCCTCTAAGCAAAGCTCAAAAGTCAAAAAGATAGGGGACTGTGCCGCACTCCTGAAGTAAACTGATAGCCGCCAGCCACGGCGGGCCCACTTCGGGAGATGCAAAATGAAGACGATTCCATGGTTCTGATCCGTCCATAGATCAAACGGCTAGGATCATTCACAACCACTCATATTCAGCGGCCCCTCCTTTCCATGGTGGGACCTTCTTCTTGAACGGTTTTGATCACGAGATACAAAATAGCAAATAGAGCCTCATAAACAAAGAGCATGATCACATCGTGTGGGGCCCATCTTCATGTACAAGTGTCATCAAACCCGTCAATTAGATACGGCCTCACGTCTTAAAGCCTCTGGGCCACACCATAGGGAACAATCTGAGACGTTGCTAGATGGAATGTGGGTAGTTTATATCCATCCAACCCAGTCATCAGGTTGTGCCCCACCAGATGAAGAGACCCACTTAAACTCAAGCCATCAAAAAATTTAAGTGGGCCACAATAGGTAGATACACATTGTTCTCAACGGCGTGCCCCCACCTGAGTCTTCGATAGGGATGATTCCTAGAATGTGCGGTGATCATGAGGAGCCGCACCAGATTCACGGTTCAGATTCACGTGATGGACCCCACGCAGGCCGAACCAATAGCAATTACGCGAGAAACAGAACACTCTATCATCATCTACCATACTTACTTGGGTCTGTGGTGGTGACAATGGCGATACCCTTGAAATCGCAGGATCCAACGGTCTTCCCTTCCTTCTGGTAGTAGCTATCGAACGCATACGAAGCATGGCTCTTCACATTGTTCGGCTGGTAGCAAACCTCCCCTGGCTGGATCTCCGAGCAATTTGATAGCCCGGGCCCACACGCCCAATCCAGCGCCGCCTGCAGTGTCCTCGAATCCACGCCGTCCATCGCCACGCAGAACGTCCGGTTCGTCGTGTCGTTGGCCAGGAACGTCCCACTCCCTGAAACATGCAGCAGATACACCGGCGTCGAATTCCCATAGAAAAGCCCCCAATTCGCCTCCGACACCGGCCCCGGCCGCAGATCTTCATTCAAGAGCTCGTAGATGAAGACGCTGGACGTGATCTCTGGATGCAGCGGCGTCCCGCTGCGGTCGATCACGTGCTTGATCAGGTTCGAATTGTAGGTGTTTGCATTGTCGATCGTCGCGTACGGCTCCTTCGAGTCCCCCTTCGACGGCCAGCCGGACTCAGTGACGAGGACGGCGACGTCGGTGACGTTGAGGTTCTTCATCGAGAAGTAGACCGCGTCGATCATCGCATCCAGGACGTTGGTGTAATGCAGCAGGGTATTCGGGTCCACCTCCTCCTTGGCGGGGGTTAGTGGCTTGAAGAGCGAATTATCGAGCGGAACGACGCCCCGATTCTGCATAAAGACGTAGTAAGGATAGAGATTCATCATCAGGGGCGATTCGGTCCGGGAGAGGAACGCGATCAACGGCTGGATGACTGAGTTGAGTGACTGGTTGAAGAAGGCCTGAGAAGGGGGAAAGGGGTCGAGGACGATGGAGGCCGAGTGCGGGGTGGAGATCTTGATCTGGGTATGCAGGTTGGCGGCGACGAGAGCGGCGTAGAGAAATTCAATGGCAGGGACAAGGAGTGGGCCCACGGAAGGGACGCTGGTAAGGACCTCATCGCCGACGGCGATGGCGGTGATGAGGGTATCGGGATAGAAGGCGACGACGTTGCGGCCGATCCAGGCGGCGGCGGTGGCGTTGGAGGAGCCGAGGGCGAGGAGCTGGTTGTTGGGGATTCCGACGACGACGCGGATCTTGGTGCGGGCCAGGGCGCGGAGGAGATCGGGGTCCGCGTCGTAGAGACGGACGTGGGAGATTTGCTGGAGCTGGAGGAGGGAGACGATGGCCGTCGGTGAGAGGAGGTTAGAGGTGTCCGTACCGATGTTTACACCGATGAAGGCGGCGGCGTCTTGGTTCTGCTTCCTGAGCTCCCATGTTAGGTCTGCTTCTACTGCTGCTGATTGAGAAAAAGAGACGAAAAGTGGGTGAGATGTTAAAAAATTGGGGCTTTTGAGGGGCTATATTTTTATTTTTATTTTTATTTTATTTTACCTGAGAAGAGGAGGAGAGAGAGGAAGACGAAGAGATTGAAGGGAAGGTTAGAGTCTTCCATGGATGAGAAGACGGTGGTGCTTTTCTTCTTTTTGGAGATCTTTTGCTACAGATTTTTGCATTATTTTGTATGATTTTGTTCAAAATGTGGGTGTTAATATCTCTCTCTCTCACCCTTTTTAATGCCTTTTTATTTGAGTTTTTGGATGTTTCATGAACGAAGGAAGGACTGATGAGGTTAGCAGAGGAGTTCCGACTGAAGGGGACGCTGTAGTGAGGAGCTCACCACGCTATAGATTCTCTCTGGGGCCCACCGTTATGTATTTTTTAATCCACGCCGTCTATCCATTTTTGAAGATTATTTTAGGGAATGACTCAAAGATGGAAGTGTATCCAAGGCTCAAATGGACCACACGAGTAGAAACAGTGTGAATTAAACGCTTACCGTTGAAGACTTCTTGGGGGCCACAGGAGTGTTGGATGGAGCTTATATTTGTTTTTTCCCTTCATCCAGGCCTATCTGACCTAATTAGAAGCTTGGAAGACCAGTAAAAATTACTGTGGGCCTTAAGAAGTATTCAACGGTAGATGTCATAATTCCCACTTGTTTCTGTGGTGTGGTCCACTTGAGCTTTGGAAAGGCTTTGATTTTGATATAATGACCTAAAATGAGCTGGATAAACGGATGGACAGAGTCGATTAAACAAATACATCAACGTGGGGCCACAAAGAATCCTAGCGTGGCAAGCTCCTCAGTGCACGATACGCGTCCGACTGAAAGAGTTTGCTCTGCGTCTGTCGCGACTCGTGACTCAGACTAGAGCGTGTCGCCATCCATGGTGTGAACCGTCCATGTCATCTTTACTATAAACAATAGGTTAATATCTCGTAATTACGATTCAGCGATTTTCCTAGCCATTGATTTTGGATTCGAATAATGGCCATTGAAAATTTTGGGCTCCACAGATGCGGGTGAAGTTCCTGTAGTAGGAAGCTGTGTGGGGCCACAGATATTCCCTTGAAAAATCCACTCGGTCCATCCGTTTTGCAAGACAAAGATAAGATAGGAATCTAAAAATCAGACAGATCCAATGATCGTTGGGCCACACAAAACGAAACAGTGAGAATGGAAACTCTCATCATTGAAGCCTTCCTAGAGTCGACCATGAAATATTTAAATGTCATCCAAACCGTTTATAGGGTTATTACCTCTCAGATAAACCGTTGGCACAAATATCATACTGATAAAATACTCCTATGGCCCACAAAGTTTCCAATGGTGGGCGCTCAATCCCCGTTGTTTTGTGTGGTATGGCCCACATTAGTTTTCGATCTTGCTGAATTTTATATTTCTGCCTATTGTTGTCTTTCAAAACTGATGGACGGGCGGATCTGATCTAGCACATGCGTGCCTTCTTTACACGTTCTTGTAGCTCTAACTTCTAAAATGCAGTGGAGCCAGGGGGTGTACACGAACCGAGCTAGCTCAGTCCACCCGGCACAAAAAACTCGATTTGACCCGGTTAAGCAGAGTTCAAGCCGAGTTGAACTGATTTTTTAAAATTCAAAATGAGTTCGAGCCAAGTTTGAGCTGGCCCAACTCAACTCAACTCGGATCGAACCTGGCTCGAATCAAACTTGGATCGAATCAGTTTAGTGACTTGGTTACTTTGATATTAATGTTACTCAACGAGTGTTTGATGAAATAACTCAACAAAGTGTGGCTGGTGGTAAGGAAGGTATGTATATGAAACAAATACTCATTTTTTTCTTTATTTTTATGTTGCTTAAAAGGTGTTTGATAAAGTACCTGTAAAACTATTGCCGTTGTTTTAGATACGGCGAGATTTTAAAGGTACAAGGTGCAATCTAGGTGTTTGTGAAAATGTTGCACAAGCGATCTAGGCTTGAACTCGGCTCGAACTAGCCCGAGTTACTAATTGAACCAAGCCAAGCTGGCCAGTTAGGCTTGAGGAGCCGAGCCGAGTCGAGCTGAGGCCAACTCAACTTGGTTCGGCTACATGTACAACCCTAAGTAGAGCGTGTGTAGATTACAGGAAACTGTACTCCATCAGGTAATATAGGTGGCAAAAAATTAGCACAGTAGACGCTTAGCTTTTAAGGCCTTTTTTTTTCGACGACCGCAAAGTTTGAACTCGAAACTACATTTTTAGGGTACGGACAGACAAAAATACCCCTCCGATTAAGGTAGAAGTAGGGTTATTTTTGTCTGAAATGGGTTTTTTCGTACAATAGACGTCTAGTTTAGTTATGAAAGTTTAGGGTCGATGAAAAGGTGAGGTATATAAAAGGTGGTGTGTATGGTAAAAAATTAGCAGGGAAGTGGACTGCGTGGTGAGTAACCAGTACACTAAGCTTACTGATTAAACTCTGTGAGGTTTAGTGTGATTTATATATTTTATCTCCTCCTTCCATACATTTTATCAGATAATTTTATGGCTTGAACCCAAGAATGAAGAATATCTAATCCACACCACTGATAACAGTGTGAATTGAACTTGTACTGTTGAAAATTTCTTAAGGGCCACTGAAGTTTTGGATCAAGCTTATATTTGTTTTTTTCCGTTCATCCATGTTTTTTGGATCTTATGAACAGGTTGGATGACAAATAAAAATCACTGAAGAGCTTAGCAAGGTTTCAACAGTGGAAATCATTATTTTCACTGTTTCCTGTGGTATGGTTCACTTGAGCTTCTTATATATTTCAATTTTGGTCTCAACCCTTAAAATGATCCGAAAACGTATGGACTGCGTATATAAACTACATGCATCCACAATGGGCCCAACAGAGTTTACTAAGAACGATGAGAGCATACTGAGTAACTCAGTACGCAATCCGATTTCGATAGGGTGGAGGGGTACTCTTCGACGAAAATGCCAGCAGGGCACATGAGAAAGATATTAAGCGTGGAAGGAGATTGCCTGTGACCTGGGGCTATGTGGGGTCCACATAGATGTCCGTGATAAATCCACTCTGTCCATCTGTTTTATAGATTTTATATCCTAAAAAAAGGCAGATCGAAAATTCATGTGGGCCACACCAAACGAAATAGTGGAAACAAAAACATCCACTGTTGAAACCTTTATGGAACTGATGATGATGCTTATATGCCATCCAAACCATTCATAGGGATATCATCACTCAGATAAACTGCAAGGACAAATATCATCCTGATAAAAAAAAAACTTTTGTGACGTGAGGCGAACTGTTGGAACACCCTATCCTAAAAGAGTAGAGTGCGGTCCTATGTTTTTTTTTTTTTTTTTTTTTTTTTTTTTTTAAGACACGTGTACACACCCCCACACACTCAGGCCATAGCGGGATGGGGATGCTCGAACCCTTGATTACGTGTTAAAGCTCCTCGTAGTCTACTGGGCACGGATTGGATACTGACAAGGTCAGTAGCCAAACCGCTACTGAAGTGACATCACCAAGCTCCGTGGACCCCACCATGAAGCATGTGTTGTATCCAGACTGTCCAACCATTTTTAGAGATCATTTTATGACATTACAAAGAGAATGAGAGAAATCTAAAGTTCAAGTGGACCCCACCATATCTCAAAAATACATCACCGTGGGCCCTATATATGTTTCAATTGTGGGTGTGACGGCTCTCATGGTTTTCTATGGTGGGTCCACTTGAAATTTAGATCTATCTCATTCTCTTTGTAATGCTATAAAATGATCTCTACAAATGGTTGGACAGTATGGATACAACACATGCATCATGGTGGGGTCCACAGAGCTTAGTGACGTCACTTCAATAGCGATTTGGCTACTGACCTTGTCAGTATCCAATCCGCGCCCAAGTCTACCACTGGAGCAAGAGAGTGCGGTCCTATTTTAGCGATATCACGACAACTTGTGGTGGTGGGGGCTGCTGCGGGGTCCACATAGATGTGTATCCAATTCATCCCGTCCATAGAATTCTTCCCCTTATGTTTACTGGGCAAAAAAGGCAAATCCAAAATTTAGGTGGGCCACAATGCAGGAAACAATGTTAAATCATGCCCATGAATTCTGAATTCATGTGGATTTTAGAATTGCATATCTATGAATGTGGATTGCATGCGACCCCATACAAAGATGTTGCTGACGGAACCTAAGTGGACCCACCATGATGTTTGTGAGAAATCCTCTCGTCCATCCGTTTAGCCAGCTCATGTTATGGCATGAGCCCAAAATTAAGGCAAATCCAAAACTCCAGTGGACCACAATAGGAAAGAGTGGGGAGGAAAATAACTACGGTTGAGATCGTTTCTATGTCCACCGTGATGCTTATATGCGGTCTTAATCGTCCACAGGTCCATTCTAATTCAAAACCTTTGTGGCCTCACAAATGTTTTAACGATGGTCATTCAATTTTTATTATCTTCTTTTGTATGGCTTATTGAGTTTTTGGATTTACCTAATTTTTAGCTTATATTCAAACATGAGCCAGCAAAACAAACGGACCAGGTGGATTTCTCACAAATATCTTTATGGGCCTCACATCCATTTCAATTAGAGCCGGGCAAAACTGATCTGATCCGGTAGATTCGACCAAAGTCAAACCGAACTAACAGTCTTGATCGATGCGGATCAGGTAGCCCCATTTAGATCCGAAATCTTTTCGGGTCGAGTTCGGATTGGCCCTGATTCGATCCGTAATCCGATCTGATTGGATCCGATTTGGACCGATCCGATCCGAACCATATATAAGTAATATGTATTTACATTTTTATCCTTACCTATATTATATATATATATATATATATATATATATATTCTACCCATTTGTTTTTACCCTACCCTACCCGCACCTGAAGAACACTCGCCGCACCCGAACCCTAAATCCCCAAATCCTCCATTCTCTACTCGAAAATCTTGAACTCGTCTCAATCCCGATCCCGATCTCTAATTGCCTATTTTTACCCTACCCTACCCGTTTGAAAGGTGGCCTTGCCGTTTTCTCCATTTTGGCTTGGTTGAGAAGCTGCAGATTTCTGGCCTCTGCAAGGTGAGATGAATCCAAGACATGTGCTGAACTTTGGGTGCAGGGAATTCGATTACCTCTTAAGTTTCTGATTTTGTGATGTTTTTAGTTTTTCAGTTTTCTTTTCCTTTTAAGAAGGTAGGGATGCTAACGAATGGGGAGGCAGTGGTGTCAACCGTGAAGGAGACGCTCCGATATGGTCTTTTTTTTGGCACTTTTGCGGGTACATTTGTTTATGTAGATGAGTGTATTGCGGCTTTGGGAGGACATAACAGGCAAGTTGCTATTCTTCCTATTCTTCATATTTTTTCATTTTCTATGTTTGTTATTTATGCGTAGTAGTCTTAGTTATGAGATTTTGCATTGGAGGCCCATGGTTTGGTGACCCAGATGCTCATTTTGACCTACAGGTGTTCATATTGGCCCACTACCAATCCGAACCGTGTCCAATCCAATCAAATCATGTCACAAGTTACCTTTATCAAGTTTGGTATTGGCAACAATTGTACCCAGTCTGCATCCACGCTCCATGTTGGAGTCATCAAATATGGTTCCTATTAATGTGATGGGTGCATCTCACATATGGAATAAACGTCTAGTAAATAATATGGTAAGATTTTTATATGTTACGGTTTTGTTTTGTGATTTTTTTTTTTTTTTTTTTTACACACCACACCACATAGGCAATAAATCACATGACCTTGGTGTTGAAATGGAGTTTGTTTACAGTTCTGCCATGGTAAGCTCTACAAGCAGTGGGAAGGTCCCTTATTGTTGTTTACACCTGTCCGGGCACATCCACTGGACCAATGAGATGTTGTCATGTGTTGGCACTGTTTACAACTGTTTTCAATGCACCGAAGTGGACTAATAAGAAGTCGCTACATATTGACACCATGAGTTCAATGTGATAGATAGTTTACATGTATAATGAAATTGTAATATTGTAGTTTACTTTTCTTTCATGTATAATGAATTTTATAGGTTGTATATCTATATAAATAAATTCTTTTTGGGCTAGATCAATGGAGAAAAACTCAAGGAGAATTCTCTAAAATCTTTGGCTTTGCCTGTGTTATTGTGATAACAGAGCGGTTCATTTGGGTCGTCGATCTTTGAGTCATTTTGCTCTGTAAGTTGTCGCCATTGTCACCGTTCATTGCTCGCCGTCAACCCTTGATCGTGCAACTCGTGGATCTCTAAAACCCTTGCACCCTCACCTATGCTCGAATCCCCCGTGAAGCCCCTGTCTGAAACCCATTCCTTGCAACCCTTTTTCGTCCCAAAATCATCACCACCACCATTGCAGCCTCTCTCTGATCTGTCTTTGATCAGATCCGGCAACGCTAGTTTACAGTCGAGTCCAGTCAGTCTTTGCCTACATCTGACAACCTTGATTAAAAAAAACCCCTATTCAGCAACTCTACCACATCACCCATTTCCAGCAGACACCATCACCTCGCAACCCTAACCCAAGCCTAAGCACGATCATCATCTCCCCCCTCTTCGACTACAACACTACCTCCAACCACACCTATTGCAACACCAACACCACCTCTAGCCACACCTATTGCAATACCTCTGTCTTAATCACAAACACCGATTTGAAAAAATGGTTACACATTGATTAAAAACCAGTTACACACTCGATTCGAATCCCATCGCACCCAAATCCATTGATTCTTCCACTGATGATGACCACAACAGTTACCCAAGCCACCAGGCCCCTGCCACAACATTATCTTCGTCTTTTGTGAGATGGTCACTGCATCTGGATATGCCCTACCTTTGTCTTTACCTGTGTTATCATAATACTAATGAAAATCATATTATACCCAAAGATATCTTTGGCTGATTTTATCTTTGGCGATACGTAGTTTGTTATTAATGCAATGACATATAACCTCATGCATGCCTTTAGGGGAGCGAAATCTCGTGTGTCACATGGTATGATTAACGAGCCAATTAATAAGGCAGCGTGACCGGCAGATCTATAAAAACCCACCAACAATAATAATTCTATCATGGATATGGCTATGATACACTCAGTAAGGTTGTCTCTCACAGTCCTTATAAGATGAGAGATTTTCCCTAAGATATTTAAAAGATTTGCGGTTACCACGAGAATTCTGAATATTCAAAAATCGAACTAAATCCAAGTAAATTGGTTGCAACATGGACCCAAATTAAGAGAGAATGGATGCCAACCAAATAAATTCCCTAACAGTACATCAATTGGAATTAGAAGAATGGGAGAGCTCGAACTGGTAGATTCAATCCCACCAGTTCCAGAATCAGAAGAGACCAGGATCGTATAAGGGTCTTACAGGGGGTGATTTGATTGGGTCATTTAGATCCATGAACAACTGTGATCAATTTCAAGTCTAGGATTAATGGTAGAAGCTGCCCTAATCGATCCCAAATTTAGAGGTAATAAGGTCCTGAAGGATCCAATATGAGGGCGTCTACGTAAAAGTGGATATCTAAAATCCAACGGTTCTAGATCTACAAAGACTATTTTATTCGAAATGCATGTTGAAACACAACGACGGTTTTTTTTTCCTTAACAACCTATAAAAGTAACACGCGATAAAGAGCTCGAGGCCCACACCAAACGCAATCTATCTATATTTTTTTAATCATCCCAGCTTTTATCTTAATATGGTCTACTCTTAGCATAGATCGCTACTATCCAACGCTATCACTACAATATCGTAGGATTAGATTAAATATCCACAACCTTAAGTTATTGAATCATAATCAACTGAGTTCTTACTTAGAAGATCATCTCTCTTATCACATCATACTAACCATTTGCCTCGATTATTTATTCTTACCAACGAATCGGGTATTTATCTCTCATTTTATTTATTTTTCTAGTTTATTTTGATACTCTGTCGATTGTGATGAGTTTCATTCAAATATTAATAAAAGTGGTATTGTTTTAGGCTTCTTTTTATTTATTTGTTCATCTTCATTCATTTGAAAAATAATAATAGCAATTACTGGTGAAAGAAAAGTCCTGAAATCGTAAAGCAATACGAATCAATTAAAGAGGACTAACCCCTATACTGTCGCAAACCACCTAATCTTTGGTCATAACCGGTGGGCGGCTTGAAAGATGGATTTGTGAATCTGGTCTTAGTTGTTTCAATGTGGGGGTCACCACCGTTTAATCAAACATTGGGTCGAGTACGACTTTAGCACGCCTCACTACTTAATCGTGTACGTAAACTAAATATTGGCCCTTAATCACATGTGTGGACTTGTGTTTGATTGAATTGCGTAAATATGTAGTATGTACGAATTACGGATAAAATCCTATTTGCACTCAAAGGATATCTTTCTCACAAAATTGGAAAAAGTAGAATGGCTCAAAGTCGTACGCATGTCTGCAGACAAGGAGCCCTCATAAGAGAGGTGCGTGTTGTCGAAGCAGCGTGCTCAACAAGCTTCTAAAGTCCCATCAAAATAGAAAGTCTATCGCAATCCGAATACATTCATCGAGGCCATCTCACACAATCCTTTCATAATAGGGAACTTCCTCCAAAAATGGAAAGGAATTAAGCGACACGATGAAAATCTGATTCCAACTAAAATATGGACTGATCCCATAACCTTCAAGGATCCCGTGCCAAGAAGGAAACCCACTATAGTTGCCACATCCCGATCTATATAAGGAGCACACACATAACAGAGAGTTTAAGATACCGATAGAGCCATCACACACAACCTCTTATAGTACAACGCCGTCTTATCTCAGTTTTAGCTTTAGATCTCTCCATTTATGTATAGTCCTGCTGTAGAATATTCGAAGTTTAGAGTAACTTAAACCAATGTTGTCCAACACCATTGTTGTACTATGCTTAGGAGGAGTGTAAATATCCATGACTTATCGTCATCGGATCCCCAATCAATCGAGTTTTTACTTGAAAGATCACACTCCGGTCATATTTCACTGACCACGATTCAATTGTTTATTCATACAGGCATCACGTTTATTTATCTTTTATTTATTTCTCTATTTATCTTATTTCTTCGTTGAATATATTAAACCTCATCATAAATCAATAAAATCATCGATTAACCTTTTTTTTATAGTATTTTTAAACAATTATTGTATTAATAAACCTAAAACTCGCGATTATCATTTAAAGAAAAGTCTTTAGCTCAAATAAAAAAATTTCAATTTAAAATGAGTAATTATCCCTTTTTAAATTGCCTAATCACGAGGGTTAAGATATGGCACCTTGGGTCATTCAATCAAACTCAAGTTAAGAATGACTCTCGCACACTAAACACTGTCTTAATCGAACATGTTTAACTAAATACGGGATGTTCATTAACACATGTGGCCACGTGTTTGATTGAATAACAGTAATTATGTAGCTCACTTGAGTTTTCTTTAAGCTAATTTTTTACCACATGTCCTTAACTTGAAAGACGCATTTAATAAATGTAGGAACTGGTTCTAATAAAAAATTGACCAGGCCTATAATAGGCTATCACCAGATGTGGATTACGTCCTACCCCTGCTTGGTCTCTCGCCATGAACAGGCAGTTCTATGGGTAGGCCCACCATGATGTATCTATTTATCCACGCGTAGGATCATTTTAAGGTATGAGCGCAAAAATGAGACATTCAATGCTCAAGTGGACCACATGCATTTAACGCAACTTGCATTTAATACTTTGTGCATTTAATGCAACTAAAGCTTATTATTTGGTGTGGTCCATTTGAGCATTGGATCTGCCTCATTTTTGTGCGCATACCTTAAAATGATATGAGAGAAGAGATGGACGACATGGATAGATAGCTACATCACAGTAGGCCCGTCCACAAAATTGCCCCATTCGTGGCTAGAGACAAGTAGGGGTAGGATGCAATTTGTGTCAACCGGTACCATATAAGCCCACCTCCCAAAAATAGGACTTTGTGGCCACGACCAAGCTACTTATGGGGTACGCGGATTAGATACCGATGGGTTAGTGGCGAGACTTGCTACTGAAGTGACGTCACTGAGTTCTGTTGCCCCCATGATTTATGTTTTATGTCCCCATCATCTATCCATTTGCATAGATATTTTTAGAGCATTAGCCAAAGAATAAGTCAAATCCAAAGCTCAAGTGGACCCACAACAGAAAACGGTGGGGAAAGTGATGCCCACCATTAAGAACTTCTAAGGGTCATCGAAGATTTCAATGGAGTGGATATTTGTGTTTTCCCTTCTTCCATATACATATAAATCATGGAGAATAAGTAATTATTACTTTTTTAATTGGTTTGAAAATGTGAGAGTGATTAATCAATAAAAAAATGTTGAGTTAAATATGTGGACCCCACCGTAATGTATATGATATATCCGCACCGTCAATCTATTTTATTAGAACATTTTGGAGCATGAACAAAAAAATGAGGTAGATCCAACACTCAAATGGCCCACACGAAAGGAAACAACGGCCTTAATTCATTCACCATTGAAAGTTGTTTCCTTCATTGGCCCCACATTGAGGTTTTTTCATCATCTAACCCGTTCATTGGGTCACACAAACATGGATACGGAGAAAACACAAATATCAACTTGATCCAAAAATTTTAAGGGCCATAAGAAGTTTTTAATTGTAAGTGTTCAATTCCTGTTATTTCCTGTGGTGTGATTCACTTAAGCTTTGAATCTTCCTTATTTGTTTGCTCATGCCCTAGCTTCAGGGGGCATAACAAATGAGCAACGTGGATAAGTCATATACAACACGATGGCTCTATATTGATTTTTAAAAATCTTTATTTAAGTGTTAAGAAAATAAGTTATCCCAAAAAAGTAAGTTATCACATTATATCCCGAAAGATGTGGTAATTACCTCGGTAAATAATTATTACCCATTTACATGGTAATTACAGTTCAGCCGAAAAATCAAACATGCCATCAACATCACTGACCGACCATAGTAAGGTTTCAACGGTGGGCGTAACTCTCTCCACTGTTTTCTGTGAAGGGTCTACTAGAACTTTGGGTCTGGCACATGCCATTAAATTATCTCTCCGAATAGGATGGATGGACGGTGTGGAT
Organism: Magnolia officinalis; assembly: GCA_021015155.1. NCBI lineage: Eukaryota > Viridiplantae > Streptophyta > Magnoliopsida > Magnoliales > Magnoliaceae > Magnolia > Magnolia officinalis. The sequence goes on along the minus strand of JAJHSJ010000002.1, from coordinate 11,971,230 downwards.
TAAACACATACATTATAATGGGCCCACAGAACTTAGTGACGTCATTTCAGTAGCGAGTCTCGCTACTCAATTTGTAAGTAGCTAATCCGCGTCCACTCGTGAGTGTAGATGGGCGGTTGTAAGTATGGAATAAGGGACAAATGGTATGTATTCAACATAAAAGTGTGGATTTTAGTAATTAGGGGACCGACATGATTCTTGATCTAGTCCATGATCCTTTCCTGGCCTACCTGACGAGTGGACCCGATCTAGCGTGCATGTGACATTCCCGTGACTAAGGGTACATTAATTATTCGTCGTGTAATGAATAATGGAGTTTGATCTGACGGCAGCTTTTGGCCATTGAGAAAGACAAAGGTTTTGAAATCCCGAGGCCTATTTCACACGTCACATGGTACACGTATCAGATCACACATGCCAGAGATCTAGACCATGCATTAGGTAGTTCATGGTGTATGCTACCTGATGGGTGGCCTGGATCTCTAACATGAATGCTGTCTGACTGGATCTGTGATACGTGTTTTTCCGTGAGGGGAAGCGGATTAGGTGCGACCCCGGCCACACCCAACATGGTGCGGCCCTGACCGTGGGGCCTACCTTAATATATATTTTGTATATCCACGACATTCATCCGTTTTTGCAGACCATTTTAGTGTATTAGTTAAAAAATGAAGCTGATCCAAATGTCAAGTGGACCACACAAATGAAACGTTGGTGATTGAACTTCTACCGTTTAAAACTTCCTACGGCCCACCGAAATGACCGAAGTAATGTTTGTTTGCCATCTAACCCGTTGATAAGGTGATACAGATCTTGATGAAGGAAAAAAATGAATATCAGCATGATCCATCAAGGTGGGCCCCACGGTCAGGACCGCACCACTTACTGTAAGCTTACCGGACGCGGATTAGATACTGACAATGTCAGTAGCGAAATGGCTACTGAAGTGACGTCACCAAGTTCTGTAGGCTCCACCATGATGTTGTGTTGTATCCATACCGTCCATCCATTTGTAGAGATCATTTTGTGGCATGAAACAAAGAATGAGGTAGATCTCAAGTGGACACCACCACAGAAAACAGTCCGGGCAGTGACACTCACCGTTGAAACATTTCTAGCGTCCACCATGATGTAGTTTTGAGATCCAACCTGTTCATAAGTTAACATAGAGATAGAGTAAGTGAAAACACAAATATAAGCTTGATTGGAAACTTCTATGGCCCCTAAGAGGTTTTGAACGGTGGATGTTACTGTCCCCACTGTTTTCTACGGTGGGATCCACTTGAGCTTTGGATCTGCCTCATTATTTGTGTCATTCCATAAAATGATCTCTTCAAATAGATGGACGGTGTTGATACCACGCATACATCATGGTAGGGCCCACACAACTTAGTGACGTCACCGCAGCACCCAATCTCCCTACTGACATTGTCAGTATCGAATCCGCGTCCAAGCTTACCATACCGCATTTTGCTCGGGAGCGGATAACTGTACTAAGGTGTTACCCTAACTGTGTGGGGCCCACTTTAGTATTTTTTATTTTTTATATCCAGTCGTCCATGTGTTTTTCCATCTCATTTTAAGATGGGATCCTAAATTATAAGAAAATCCAAATCTCAGGTGGACCATACCAATAGAAACAGTAATGATTAACCATTGAAAACCATCCAGATCTTCTTGACATTATCAAAGGGTTGGATTTCAAATACCTTTGAATTTTTTAACGGCGAGGCACTCAATCACTGCTGTTTCCTGTGGTGTGGTCCACCTGAGATTTTAATATCCACAATATTTCGTACAGACTTCTAAAATTGGCTTTAGAAACGTATGGACGGCATGGATATACAAAAAATCATCAAGGTGGGCCCCACACTAGGGATGACACCCGGGTAGCACCTAATCCGCTCCCATTTTGTTCCCGCCGATATCACGCATATGCACAGCATCCAATCCGTGCAAACTGCAGGCACTGTCCTGAAGGTCACGTGACTTGAATATGGTCGGTCTTTTCATGAAGTAGGCCAAAACTGTAAGTTGAGTGAGATTGTCGGCCGTTCATTCAATTATTTTAATATTTCAGCACAGCTGATGTTTTTAGCACTCCGATTTCAGTGTGCCACCTAGGCACGGTGGAGATGTCCTACACGTGTAACAAAGTAGCGGGAACACGTGTCATACGGTAAGCACGTGGTTGATGGGACGGTACCTGATTTTTCAATGTTTTCCCTAGCTAGCCATGTTAATTATTTCTCCGTTATCAGTGAAGATGGTTAATTTTTTTTTAAAAAAACTACCTAATTAAAATGAAATTAACATTTTGATACCTTTTTTTTCCAAAATGCTACCTCTTTCACTTAGAGGTGTACACGAGTTGATCTGAGCCGAGCTTTGCCCAACTTGGCTCGACTCGGCTAGCTAGAGTCCTTAGCTCGAGCTCGGCTCAGCTCAGCTCGACATTCGAGCCTGGATCTGCAGCTCAGCATGGCTTGGTCAACATCTCGGTCCAATTCGAGCCGAGTTTCTCACTATACCAAAGCCACCCGGTCAGTGGTTAGGTAGGGTCTGCTAATCGGACGGACACTACTCGCCGGACAGACATTGGAAAAATGGAGAGAGAAGAGATGTAACAGCCCAGATTTTTCCCAACCTGGAATTAGACGTCCTTAGGCAATGGGTCGCTCCTAACACTTTATTAACTCGGCAGAACTGAATCTCACAGTATAAAATCGCTCCTTAACCCATTTCCTTCACAAATCTCACCCTTCACTACCTTGTTCTTTCAATTTTTCTAAGCACTTTCATCCTAGACACTATCCTAAACTAGCTAAGTAGTATAGCTTGGATCACTTTATATACAAACTACAAAGGCCCAGGTACCACCTCAGACAGAAATCATACAGGACTAAATCCTTTAGAAATTAGGTGAGAATTAGCTAGTGTGAAACTAGAGTACCTATGAAATTAACACCAATCACTTTAAATACGATCTGCAAGACCCAAAACTTGTAGAATCATTGACATTAGGTTACCCTAAAATCTAGGATCAATCTCATTACCCGGCTGCTCTCGGGAGCATCACGAAACTCCGTATCAGATCTGGACCGCACGTCGGAAGTCCGATTAATACGAAGTTAAGGAACTAGGACCGCCTTGCTGGGCTTGACAACCATCTCGGAAAATCAAATCTAAATAGTGTCCCAGCGCTATTCGCTTGAGTCCGGAGCGAGAGAGTGTGAAAACACTTGTTTTCTTTACAAAATAAATATCTTAAATAGTAATCTGGCACGTGTTGCTTGCGGATCAGTTTTAAGCAACCAGACCGTCAGAATCAGACCAAATTACACCCTCGGATCAGGAGAAGTTTCATACACATTTACATGTACTCAGAATCTTCGATCGAGGTCCGCTGACCGTTGAACTGAAACTGGTCCGCCACGCGTGATCTGGAATCCCGACCGAAATGAAACCTTAATGGAACCTAGATCCATAGTCTGTGAGCTTAAGTCCGACCTTTGGCTCAAGGAGGCCGGCCAGAAGTCCTCCGTTGAGCTGAAACTGACTCGCTTTGGTTATAACCTAAGTATACTTTGACCTGGAGTCTATTTCGGTGAGTTTTTAGACTATATAAGGACCTTAAACCCTCTCTCATTGCAGCCATACAAATTTGAGAGAAACCCTAGAGAGAGAGGAGAGAAAAGAGAGAAAGTGGGAGAGTTGTGGGAGATCCTTCCTACTACTGTCCCCTGCCGCTACACAAGTTGTACCACTTGATTTTCATTGCTTTCCCGGCGATACCGACTTCGTTTTGAGGTAAGAAACCCTAACCCTAATCTGTTTTGGGGTTGTATAGGTTGTAGGTTATGAAATAGCTAACCTATGTCGATCTATAGGTGGCCAAACTACCGTATACAGAAGCTTAGCAATTTCATCGACTCCGTTACGATTCTACGATAAAATGTGCGGACTTTAGGTGTATAGGTTATGGTTTTCAACGCTTTCAATGTCAGATAATGATTGATTCATGATCTGCATGCAATTGCACATGTACAAAGTGCTGTCTGTTTTCCGTTTCGATTAAAGATGAAAAATATGGAATTCTACATACTCTAGGTATTTGTAGAAAGTACCATATACGTACAAATTTTGGAAATGTGTTTGACATGATTAATTGTTGTATGATATATTATATGTGGATAAATTACTTGTTTGGCAAAAGGACTCACCCTAATACATGTTTTGCTTATATACACTATGTATGTTGAAATTGTGTATTCTAGAAAGTACCGTATACGTATAAATTTTGGAGATGTATTTGCCATGATTATTTGTTGTATGAATATATTATACATGGATAAAATACTTGCTTGGCGAAAGGATAGCCCTAATACATGTTTTGCTAACATACACCATGTATGTTGTAATAGTGTATTCTAAGTGTTTGTGAAAATGGCTGAATGAGTATAGAATTCTCATTCATGCTCGCCATGACTAATTGTCATGGATATATGATTGTTGTATTGGCGATACCCCTTTGACGAAAGGATTTGCCCTGAATCAAGCCAGGCCGCTATACGCTATTATATTGAAATGTGTAGCCCAAGTGTTTGTGAAAATGTTCAAATGAATATGGAACTTGGATTCCTACTTTCCATGACTATCCGTCGTGGGTGTACGCGTGTTATGATTGGGGCAACTCCCTAGTGAAAGGATTTGGCCTAATACTTATGTGAACAACATATGTCATGCATGTTGATGTATGTAGTCTAAGTGTTTGTTGAAATGTTTGAATGAGTAGTAGTCAGTAAATTGTAATGTATAAGGGTGTTGAGATATGATTCTCAACTCCTTTAATTATGTGTATGATTTCCTTGGATAGCTGTGTGATTAGGAATTGAATATGTACAAACTCATGCTTGTGTTGTGCTTCATAACATGCTCAACCGATTGCATGATTTTATCTATGTAATGCATATGCTTAAATTCATGCTTACGTTGTATGATCCGTCATAGGTGATGGGGGAGTGGAGCAACGAGTGCGTGCAACAGCCCTGATAGCCCTAAACGGATAATACTAGACTTTGATTGTATGATTTGAATCTTGATCCATTACTGCTTTATCTATCTACAATTGATTGGGTTTGGGGCTATGATTATAGTCCAAACAATCGGTACCAGAATTGAATTCGTGGCTGAGTTTCATTTGCCACGTGAGATGTGTTCGACGAACCCGAGTCGTACTTCGGTTGGCGATAGTGGTTGGCCACACGAAGTGCTTATGCGCTTCATATCGTCCAACTTGTTGTGCGATCGAGCTAGTCGAGCTCGTCAAGTAACCCGATCTGTCTAATGTATGTTCACCATGTTTGGATGCTACTGCTTGAACTTAGGGTACCAAACTTACCAGTGAAATCCCTTTTAACCATAATACCTCGATCCGCTGAGACTCATGAGTCGGGCATGGTGATATGGGACACCGTGGTCGAGCTGTCGGCCTACGCTGGGGCCACGTGCCTCCCCGTAGTGACCAGTGAGCAACTAGACTCGTGAGCCGATTATGGTGGTATGAGACACTATATTCGAGCTGTCGACACCTACGACGAGAGCCGAATATGGTGAGACCTGTATTTGTGCTGACGGGCGACGAGTCCTCCGTAGTGTCTTCGAGTATACTCTAAGGTCTGTGATTGGCGACGGGCCCTTCACAGCAACTAGAGCATGAGTTGAGCCGAGTACGGTGAGATCTGTATTCGAGCTGACGGCCAGCGATTGAGCCGAGTACGGTGAGACCTGTATTCGAGCTGATGACCAGCAATTGAGCCGCATACGGTGAGATCTGTATCCGTGCTGACGGGTGACGAGCCCTTTGTGATGCCTTCGCTACGCCTCTCAAACCATAATATCGTATGAGACTAACTAGGATTGACGACCCTAGAATAGATCATGTTTGGGAATGATACAAGGAAGGTACCTTAGTTTCTCAATACTGTTGTTTTAAATGGACTAATAATTACTCGGTAATCATGCTCATCATCGCACGGCATGGGCCTAGTAGATGTGGAGCACTGAGGGATGGACGCATTCGCGAACGTAAGATGGTGTCGCATGAGGGTGGTTTGGCAAGGGCATACATCATGTCATTTCATACTTGCATTAAATAAGAGTAGTTAGAATTGTTTGATTGTACTGCTTTATCATTACTGCTTGATTGAATTGATAACATGTTAACCTATGCTTTTATTGTTCCACTGAGTTGATCACTCACTCCCACGTTACGGGACGGTGTTGTACACACCAACCAGATTTGTTGAGTTTCAGGTGATGGCGATGCTTATGAAGCAGAGCCGGACTACTATGATGTGGAGGAGGAGTTCTCCTACAAGTAGATCTCTGACAGGTCTATGAAGACCTGATATTGTATTGACGGGGTGTAGACACTGAAAAATCGGTGTCCACGTTGTTCACGTTGTTGCTATAAAATGTTGGTGTTATGGTAATGCTGGGAGTGATTAAGCTGACTTATGATTGTTGGAGTCGCCACTAGCCGAATGATCTCAGAATCCCGCGGTCGGTTAGAACCACGGAATACGTAAGGTTGGAGAAATCCGAAGATTCTCCGACCTTAGATTGACTCCTAGTCTACGATCCGGGATTCCGGGTAAGAGACCTCGGTTACAAAGAGGGAAGGTGTTAGGCACCCTCTCTGCCCGTACAAGTGTACGGTCTCGACTTAGTGTGGTAAAATAATCTCAAAGGATGATGATGATGCTACGGTCATGATGGGACTAGTCACACGTGGATTTTTGATGTAGCGAGATCCGAGATTTCAGCAGGCTACAGAGCATACGTCCGACAATGTGTCTAGAGGGCAGATGTGATGATGCTTATGCAAAGAGATAAGAAAAGTGGACTAGATCACTAGGAATTTCTGATGTGACAGGATCCGATGTACGGCAAGTCACAGAGCATACGTCCACTAGAGATCTAGAGAAGCAAAGGGGTTGAGAAGAGAGTAGATGTCATGATGAATGCTTGTAGGGTGATGGATCTTTGGCTTGATTCTTGAGTAGGCTAAGATGTTGATAGAACCATGATCATTCTAGGCTAGGCTCAGGGGGTTTGGAAGGTTGGGTTAAGGCTGGGAGATGGTTGAAAAATTTGGGAGCCTGAAGGCTTGGGAGCTCCTTCCCTTCCTTCACTCTCCTCCTCACTCTCTCTCTCTCTCTCTCTCTCTCTCTCTCTTCCTCTCTTTTCCTCTCACTCTTTCTCTCTCACTCTCTCCCCCTCTTGGTGGCTCTCATCCATGTATGGTGAAAATGAAAGGGGAGAGGGCTATTTATAGCCCTTTCCAATGGTTGTTTGGTAAATAGAGGATAAGAGGAGGGCAAATGCTGATGTGGCATATGGTGATTGGTGGAGAGGAGAGAGATGCCACATGGCATGCTCCCATTGGCTAAAGGGGCTGGTAAAACGGTAAATAGTGAGGATGGGGAGGGTAAATGTATAGGAAAGTTGACTTTGGACGCTGGGACAGCTGTCCCTGCTCAGACCGCACGCGGCGGAACTCCGATCACCGCCGGCGGTAATCCGACAACTGCCGGCGGTAGTCCGACTACCGCCCGGACCTGGTTGAGTCCGGAACTCGTGTGACTGGCTCCGTGCGCGTTTTCTGGGAGGAAGCGGTAATTTGACTACCGCCGGCGGTAATCGGATTACCACCTCGGTACGGTTTCCCTCGAAATTCATCTGGTGAGTCCTTTTTTGGGTTCTTAGAGTGAAACAAAGTTCGTTTTGGATATTTGGCTCAGAATGGCTTGAAATTGGCTCAATTGTTACCCGAAAGTGACTCAAGAAATGGATCGGTTCTGGACATGGTCTGGATTGAATGATGATTCATGATAGCTCGGGTTAAGATTAGGGTTAAGTTTTAGGATATGATCATGGTTCTCGGATTGTCTTAACAAAATCAAGATATTAGCCTGGGTGGGGTGTCTACACGGGGCTATGGTACTTGGGATAGAAGATATTACACTTACACATTTGGTATATTTTGGAACTATACTTGTAATTATTTAACCTGGTAATGTTATCACACTCTGGAGACTCACCACAATTTTTATATATTTTATATATTTATCACAGTCTTCCGCTTGCAATTTAACTGTCTCTGGAGTATGATATGCTGTTTTGGCTTAATCTCACTCATGTTCAATACACAAATGCAGACAACATTTAATCATCATTATCTATGTTGCATAAGTGATGTTCTGGAACTCGAGTGTTGAGTTATGCTCGACCCCCGATTTTTCAGGATGTTACACGAGATGAGACTCACTTTCAGTTGTCGGTCGTTTAGACAAACGCTGGAAAATGGAGAGAGAGGAGAGGAAAGAGAGTAATCGCCAATCGGGCGTTGGGGAACGACGAGAAGTAAACGATTCGGGCGAACGACTAAGAGGATTTGGACGCTGGGGTTAGGGTTGGGCGAACGGGCGATAGTCGAGACGATTTAGGTGCTTTGGGGGGGGGGGGGGGGTAAGTTTTTTTAAAAATATATATATACTATACTAAAAAATCGATCTGAGTCGATCCGAGCCAAACCGAGTCGAGTTCGAGCTCAATACGGAGTCGAGTCGAGTCGAGCTAGGTCCAGCTCAGACTCGACTCGAAATGTTTCGAGCTCATTAAAACTGGCTCGACTCGGCTCGAACACAGTTTCAATCCGAGTTGAGCCGAGCTTTTCCGAGTCGATTCGAGCGAGCTAACGAGCTAACTCGACTTATGTACACCTTTACTTCCACTAACTTCCGTAGTGTCTTACCTAAGAGCAAATGGGTGGGTAGCTTTAGTGGGCCCTACTGTAATGCTCACATAACATCTACTCAACTAGTAAGTGTATCACTCCATAGTAGGTTAGGAGCCCAAAAACTTGTGATTTACGTGAACCACATGATTTGAAACAATATAGAGGGAATGCTTACCCTCCAAACTGTTTCCATCAATGTGGCTCACATGAACCATATATGAATATGATTTTTAGGACATAAGCTTAAATTTTTGTTATTAATCTAGTGATTAGAGTGGATTTTATATAATTATCATAGTGAACCCTGTAAAAATTAAGGGTGGATGTCTCTCTCCTAACTATTTCCTTTGTCAATATATTTTTATTACATAAACATAAACATCATGGTGGGCTCTTTCAAAATCAAGAATGTCATACATACCCTTTCATTCTTTCTCATGTTACCTCTTTACATTGAAGAAAAGGATGCCAAGACTTTTTTAGTGGGGCCTACCATGATGTCTAAGTAAGATCTATACAAACCATTAGATACATAATCTTATCGTAAGCCACAAGCTTAAAAAAAAATGACCTGACTTATGATTCAAGTGGGATACACTAAAGAAAACATTCAAGAGAAACACGTCCACCCTTGATTTTCATAGAGCCCTATTGGCCAAGGTGTAACAACCATAAATTTTGGTGCATTAAAAAAAAACTAAAATAAATATTTAAATATTTAATTTTCAAATAAAAAAAAAAAGCTAATAGTTGAGTTGGTAGAGACATTTTTAGTTGAGAGAGAGGTTTAAGGATCAATTCTTGGAGTAGTAATAATAAATTTTTTTATCAAATGTCATAAAAAAAATTCAAATTCAGAATAAGGGAGGATGTGCTCATCCTATCTTATAAGAAGTTTCTTTAAATTAAGAGATTTTAAGTAGGCTTGATTTTAAGTTCCAAACCTTAGATTTTTTTAATTTTTTTTATTATGTTGTTAATTTCTTCTTAATCTATACAATGGATGGTGTGAATCATCCACACGATTGTTGTATAGGTGTGCAGAGACAATTTTAATAAAGTGATGTTTTTATGATTTCAGATATGGTTAATAATATTTTATGAATAAATTGAATAGATGGAATCTGATTGTGTTAAGATATATCCGAACGAGTCATTTGACCTTAAGCACCAAAAGATAACAATGCCTTGAATTTAAGATCGATCTGACCATTAGATGGGCCACACTAATCAAATCTATAAATGTTTAATAAGGAAAGCTTAGATTTATGGACAACTGATTGATATCACTTGTCATAGAAAGTCGAGATGGGCCATTAGTGTATATGTGATTAGATCCATACCATTCATCCAATGTGTAGAGGCAAAATATGCCAAGACCTCAAGAATCCGGATGATTCAATCATCGGTGGGCCACCCTGATTAATTATTTGATATTCAATTTCAAGATCTTACAAAGAAAATCTAAATCTTAATAATTAAATTTAAATAAACATACAATTTTAATTATTTGATAATTTAGGTTTTGACCACTTAGGATGTATATCAAAGGTGGGCCCCACCATGTAAAATAATTAGATGAATAATAATGTTATTGATATAACTGATAGGATATCTGAATTCAAACCAACCTAATTATCTTGTAGATTCTACACTATCAGACTCAGGTGAGTAATCCAACGTGTTTCATGATTCATTGGAATTAAAATAAATATTTGTGATTGTTTGATTGATTGATATACTGATTCGAGTGTTTTGTTGCAATATTGTATATTACGGTAAATCACTTGTTAATTTATGCCAAATTACATGACTACAATAATTGTAAGTTAAATTCATATGTGAATATTCTGATTAAGACAACTATGCCAAATATAAAAATGATACATTTATATATCATTTATCTTTCATTACATTTACATAATGCATGGTCGATCCTAGGAGCCCTCTCTGGAAGAAATGTTGATCTTAGTAGAACGTTACCAAATGTGGGCTATGCCCAATCCTACCGAAAAGTGAAGCCTACCCTACGGGTGGATGCGAGTTGACGACCTCCAACCCAAGCAGATAGACGATCATCCCATCTGATGCATTCATGCACCATTTGCATCTATATCATTATACATACATTTTTATGTTATTTTAATTGCTATGATTATGAACCATGCTGAGTTATTTCACTAAGCCTGACCAGCTTACTTTTTTATTGATGGAAAAATCGTACAGATGAGTCATTAGCAGATGATGTGTCGCAAGAACTGGATGGATTTACCGCACCTGAACACGATCCATGTGAAACCTAGTCATACTTATCTGAAGATGAAGTGGCGACATCAGACCATTTCTAATTATGTGATTTATTTGCTAGAATAGTTTAATTAGCGTATAATGCAAATTGGTATTAATTTGGAGATTTTAAAAAATTGTTTAGATTTATCTAATTGAAATAATATTAGTCTGGAATAAACATATTTGTAGTATGATGATATAATAAATGAATGATTTTTAATATTTATATTATTTTAAGGGTCGTTAAGATTTATATATGCCTGGTTGATTGGTGTTAAGTGTTATGTATGTGCGATTGGAGTTGGGGTGGAACTTAGACTGAATGTAATTATCACATGTAATTAAACTGATTAAGGAATTAAGTTAGTACACTTTGTGTACGAGTTATGAATCGAAACTCGGGTCTGAGAGTACACACTCTATACTCGAATTTCGGGGCGTGACACAAGGTGCCTTCAATTTGATAAAATTCAGGATCTTTGATTGATCAACAGCCCAGTCAAAGAAATCCATAATATATCAATTTAGTATCTGAACGATTTTGGACATATTCAATTAATCGAACATCAGGGTTCAATCGATCGAGATAATTCATAAAGTCCAAGTTAAGTCTCTGGACACTTTTGAGCATGTACAATCAAATCGAAAATTTGATGTTGATCAATCGAAGACCATCGATCAGACTTAATCGATCGAAGGTTCGATCGACGGTGCACACAACTTCTGTGTAAGTGTGCAGTTTTATTTCTAATACTAGAATCGGGTTATATAAACAATGTTATACACTGGATTAGAAATTTTTAACGTTGTGCTAGAAAGAACTAGGGCTTTGAGAATGAAAATTCACTTGTAGAAGTTGTCCATATCTTGTAATTCTTTATTCATAGAAGAAATATACAATTCTCTATGCAAGTGCTTTCGCGACTTGATGTAGAGAATTATACTAAGTTATTCTAATGTGTGCGATTAAATCCACACCTATTGTAACGTCCTGGATTTTCACTATTTTGGATTTCCAAAAAATGCTTGATTTTTTTTTTTGAATTAACTTATAATATCACTTACTAACCATTAGCACTCAATGTTAGTTTATACATGAGTGGTTCTAGTAAAGAACTGCATAAGTCTGATTAATCAACGTAGGAAGCCAACGAATCCGCCCGATCACTTGAACATCAAGTTTAGCCCCATGATTTACTCACATAGGACCCAAATTTAATCGACCCATCGCTAACTAATCAAGACAATCATAACTAAATTAAATATCTAACCGAAGCCGAGTCGGATAAGGCCCAGATCTTGACTAATAGAACAAATCAACCCCGTTACTCTTTTAGCTTAAAACTGACGGTTTAAAGTAATCATGACCAAATCTCCACTTTCATTAGCTATAAATAGGCCACACTATGAACATAGTTAATCCAAACTCTAATCATTGCCCATGAGAAATCTCAATACCTAATTCATTTTAGAAATGCCCCGATTTTCCGAACAAGCTCTAGACCGCTCGTTGGTGGGCCACTAGTCCAAAACTATAGAACAATGTCCGTCTTACTGGGCTCGACGTTCATCGCGGGAATCACACCTGGGTACTGTCCAAAACCGCTCAACTTGAGCCAAAGGACGAGTGCATGAGAAGTGCAAATACCTTAAAGGAAGAAGTTGAAACTTAAGTGAATTGGGCCGTCCACTCCTATGCAAAGTTGAAGATTTCAGACCGTCGGTTTACGGCCAAACTTCACACGTGGAGTAAGGATATTTCTCTGCTCATATCCGTATAGTTGCGGCCCTGATCAACCATCAGTGACCGTTGAACAAACTTCTAATCATATCTGTCGATCGACACATCCAAATGGCGGGCTGATCATGTTTATACGTAGATCATCATTAGGGTTAACTATCCTACGGTGAATATCAATATGTACACCCCATAGGGGGCCGTAGATGTTAAAAAAACCCTCCCATAGGGCTAGTATAGTAAAAACCCAAACCTTGAGGCCATTTACACCAAATCTGGCATTATAAAAGGGCCTCATTTAGGCACTCCCTTCTCCCATACGAATTTCATGCCCTACCTTAGTGAAGGAGAAGAGAAAGAGAAAAAGAGAAGGAGAGAAAGAATAAGGGAGAGAAAGGTGGGCCCAAAGGAGGTAGAAACTTATAAACCTTCTTCCCCCTTCCTTAAGAAATCCCCTATCCACAACTATAAACACTATCTTTAATCAATTGGGTAAGTAACCACTCTTCTCATTTATAAACCTATTATGTTAAGTTAGGCCTTACATGTATTCTAACTTGTAAGTACGTTTGACTCAGGATCTCTACAAATCGACCCGCGAGTTCGGCAACCCTAGGTCGATTCCTCAAGCTCTCAACGATCCGTAGGTGCAGACCATTATCCTTAGGTGGTCAAGTACCAATTTTAGGATTAATTTAATGATCGTGGATGTTAGATAGATTTGCCTGAGTAATTTTGGAAAAACTAGCTAAGGACCTACATGATAAGTCAACTCAACATGCATGCGTTAATAGATTGTTGTTCGAATGGTCTTCAAATTGTTGCTGCATGTTCATCCTATTCTTGCATAAGATTTTTGCATATTCATCCTTGTAGTGTGCATTATTGTATTTTTACTACTGCATTTTCTGCATTATGGATGTTACGTTGTCTCTTGTCTCCTAGGAATCCGGCACCACATGCATACACGTCTAACATTTGTTATTAAGAGTAGATGCATTCATTCTAATATCTTGAATTCTACGCTGGATGTATATTGTGCATAATTCCATCTGTACTAAGACGAATTTTTTAACTGAAATGATATAGAATACAACCCATTTTTTAGGTTGGACAGTAAACTGAGATTTTTGAGGGTGGTCTCGTTGGTTGGACCGTCCTGTGACTAGTTCAACTGATTTGGGTGGACGCGAACGGGTGACGGTAGCGGGACTATATGGGTTGCTTGCACCCGATGTCATGCGTTGCGTGCTCGCCTGAACTTGGGCGGTCTAGTCCACCAACTAACCAACATGTTTGCTCACGCCTATTTGGAACCTAGAACACCCCTCGCCCACTGACAACAGATAAAAACTGATCCACAATCTCGTGAGTCGGGCATGGTGGAATGGGACACTATGTCCGAGCTGTCGGCCTATGCTGGGGTGACGAGCTTCCCCGTAGTGACCGCAAGCGATCCCGTTTACCAGCACTCCCCACGTGCTTGCAATCGGGTGTGGGGGCTCCGATGGGATCAAGGATCGCGTGGTCTTGGCCTCGCACGTTGAAGGGTCCTAGCCTCGCAAATGGATGAGGGCATTGATATCGTCAGGGTGTACCGATTTCCCCAACCTGCTGGATGAACGAAATTAACTAAATACTCGGTTAACATTATTCATGCATCGCATTAGATAGGATTTGACGACTCGACAGTTGAGGTCGCAATGAGGGAGTGTTGGTCATGCGCGACCTTAAGACGAAGTCGCTCGAGGGAGTGTTGTGGGTGAGGTCATGTATCATACATAACTCATGCATACGCATTAATAAAGACTAGTAAGTGATTTATGAATTTATGTTTTTCATTAAATTCATCATGGAATTGCTATTTGATGTAACTTATGGTTAATGACACTCATTGAGTTATCTACTTACTCTCACTTTGGGATGGTGTTTTAAAACACCAAGCAAACCCTTTACTAGATGCAGGTGAGGCGGAGCTTGACGAGCTGAGCAAGGTGAGCATGGATAAGGAAAATGAGCTTCCCTGCTTCCAGACTTTCGGCGGATCATTTTAGTTTGAGTTCGGACTACCGTGGGATATGGGCCAGGACTCTAGTCGCTTTGGGTCATGTATGGGTGGGACTACTTTTCTATTTAGATGATTTGGGATTTGTGGTTTAAATATTTTTATATTTAGTGGCACTTGATACTTCTTTATGACTTATACTTCGTGCCTTGCTAAACTCTCCATTGTTTATGAGATCATCCAAATGTAATTAAAATTTGAAGCCCATTAGGGCACCCATGACACCTGAGAATTTGGGACCCAAGTTCCTACACGGCCCCTGAAAACCCGGGGTGTTACACCTATCATCTTATTTCTAAGGTCTAAATATATTAGGACCCCAAATTACAGATCGATTGGACCATATGAGGGGCCACATCGATATGAGGAAATCCTACATAATGAACAATGTAATGAACGTTGTGTCAGATCATCGGACGTGTGAGATCCGATCTGATCTGGGACGTTTATCCAAATTCTGAGATCGGGCAACACTGATATCTAGGTTACTAAATCGATCTGACTGTCTGGTGGGCCACATTGATCAGATGATTACTATTATCCATAATTTATGTAGTTTTGAACGGGTGGATTATGCGTGGTAAGATCAACTTACCAATGAACCTCTTTATTTGTATTGATCAAGAGAGGTACAATGATCAGTTTGGATTTGTCCAATGAACTTAATTGGACATTAAATCATAATTTATGAAAAATCTCTTTTTTTTTTTTTTTGGTTGGTTAAAAATAGAGAAAATCTAACTTCTTATCGATTCAA
Source organism: Magnolia officinalis (assembly GCA_021015155.1). Lineage (NCBI taxonomy): Eukaryota > Viridiplantae > Streptophyta > Magnoliopsida > Magnoliales > Magnoliaceae > Magnolia > Magnolia officinalis. The sequence goes on along the minus strand of JAJHSJ010000002.1, from coordinate 11,955,578 downwards.
CCTTTGATTGGAGTAGATTCGTTCAACAAGGTCAAAAATTGTCCATAGACTGAATGTTCAAATATTTATTCGTGTTGATTCGATTGACGGTTTGTTGATTCGATTGATCGACCATCGATTTGATCAATAAACCATTGATTCGAGTTGATTCAATCGAAAATGCAATTGATTTGTGCGAGTGCTATTGATATGATCAACATATACCTGAAACAAATTTGTTTGATTACAGGACTGGGAATCTGAATTTGTGCACCATTAAAAAAATTATTTAATTAAATTAAGCATGTCCATACCATTAATTATCATGGGATAGTGGTCATCCACATTGATCTAATTAAGTGGGTCCCACATTAGCTTGTAAATCATGTGTTAAGGGTTGGGTTCAAAGGGATTCGATTGAATAACATATGATCTTTCGTGTGGACCCACTGTGGGAACTTGATCAATCAAAGGCGAGCCCTACCATGTGCATTAGTATGACCGACAAATAATTTCTTTATATGATTGTAATAGGGATTTTTAATTCAATCCAATCCAGGTATTTTACATAATCATTTTCACCGAATCCCGGTGAGTGATCCTAACATGTTTCATTATATTAAAATTAAAATTAATCAATTATCATTTGTCTAATTTGTTTTGATATACTGTTTAATGCTTGATTTAGTTTAAAGTTAATTTGTCAAAGTATGTTCACATGCTAATTTGTTGATGCATGTCCACATGTATAAATGCTCGATTTACTATGATTTTGTACACAGATTACCATATTTTTATATGCTGGAAAATACATTATATAATGAACCATTAAAGAATGGAGAAGCATAATCTCCCATTGCATAGTATATGCATAGTCAATCATAGGGGACCTCCGTGGAAGAAATGTCAGTCCTGGGGAGAGAAATCCGGTCACACAGTGAATTCTTTTAGTGAAATATAGACGGTTGAGTAAGATTTTTAGGTGAAATATTAACTGCACATTATTAAATATGCATATTTTTAAATTTCTTAATTGACTAAAATTTTATTTAAAATACAAATTTTTTTATTCCTTGAATACACAAAATTAAAAATATATGGAAGAAAATAAAGGAAAGCTTTGATACTAAGAGTGTGATGATTGATACAAAGGCCCTTAGTAACGGTAAACATGGCACGTAAATATCTTGAATCAAACCGTCCATGTGATGAATTGCATTGGTGGTGGGTCATAAAACAAAAGTTAATCTAATTTTAAAACTTGACTTGTAGATTGGTGGACATTTATGGGAGTGGTTGAGATGAAAGTAGCAAAAAAATTTAATTTAGCAAATGAGTGTTAGCCTATCAACAGTTGAAATACTTTTAAAAACATACGATGTGGATGGGTCGCGCACCATGTTCAATAATAACTTATCTTTTATTACAACAGGTCATGCGCGTGACGAAATAAAAATTTAATGGTAGACACTACACCACAGGCTGATAAACTAATTAAGTTTGAACGAATAGACTGAATTTATATTAAGGGCCCAGTTCGGTCGGGTCAAGCCAATTCAAGGTGTGCAATTAGATGTTTAGGTGGGTCTGGTTGACCCAAAGACTTGAAGGGTCTTTATTTGACTCGACTTATTATTTAATAATTAAATTTTATTATATATATATATATATATATATATACACCCACACACACACAAACAAAGAGAGAGAGAGAGTATAAAAATGAAAATTCATGCAAGCACATGCAGATGGGGGGACCTTATGCTAAAGATATGAGATTCTACACTCCTTTAATACGTTCTTTTAAATTAAAAAATTGCACTCAAGCAAGTGATTCATTTGGGTCTCCTCGAGTTGACTCAATGAGTCACGCTGAGTTAAAGCCAAGCTTAAAACCGAGTTTCAAGGTGACTTAGCTCAAAACTTTTCCAAACCGAGTTGACTCAGCTGAGTTTTAAGTTAAGTTACCGATTTAGAACTATGGCCTCACGTGACAGTCTTCAATCAAGATTTAGTAAAGTACACCCAAACACAAGCTTAAAATGGGGCCACACAAATAATGGCCGTCGTCCCTACACACCAGCTAGACTAGAGCATCAGCTCCACTGGCAGGGGCTCATGGCTATTAATCCACGAATTTTCAGTGGCCCCCAGCCGTTGAACTTTCCAGCGTGTCCTCCATGTATCGCGACCTTACGTTGATGGATTTGTTTTATCGGCTCCGTCCATCCACTTTTTATCATTGTTTTAATACATGATCCCAAAAATCAGGCATATCGGAATCTCAGGTGGACCACGCCATAGGAAAATAATGGTGATTGAACGACCACCGCTAAAAACCTCGTAGGGCTTACTATAATGTTTTTTGTGACACTTATTAAGTTTTTAATCGTTCAATCACCACTGTTTCCTATCGTGTGGTCCACATGAGATTTGGATTTATCTCATTTTTTTTCTCATGTCTCAAAATGAGCTGAAAATGGATGGACGGCATGGATAAAACAACAGATGCATGATTTTGTGCACCACACAGAGCTCCATCCAGTAGTGTCAGTTGGCAATCTGCATCCACCTAGGTTGGAGTGCATTCGATACAGACTACGTGATTCTATCCGTTCAATCTCTGAGCTTTTAGGAACCTTTTATAGATGGACCAACCAATCAAAAAAAGCCATGGATAAGATCTTGTAATCTATGGGACTTTTGGTAGACGTTAGCTGCTTAGATCACCGAGCAATGGATCCCACTTCTACATACTTAAATAAATAAATAAATAACCCTGTGTACAAATTCTTGGATTTTAGAGTTGAATGCGAGCCATTGAATACAATATTAAAAATTCAACTACAGATATTAATAGTTACAACCATCCCTTCAATGTTAGTCTTTTATGGTAGCCCGTATGGATTAGATTCCACAGTATGGATGGATACGATCTTCGGAATACTCAGCAGGTGGGCCCTAATGTCCAGCGACAGACGTTGGTTTCTCTATCACGACGGATGAAAAACGACCTCTCCAAATTTCGCTTTACAACTGGCGATTCTTGTACACCAGCACGGGCTAGCTGCCAGAAAGTAATGAGATTGACAAAAGTTAGAGGCGACTCATGTAGATGAGATTGCAGTGGCATTTTGAGACACGTGTGTTGAAATGCAGTACGTGTGAGAGGTCAGGACTTCTCATCATATAGACTTTAGAGTTAACAATGCTTTGGATTTAAAAAAAAAAAAAAAAAAAAAAAAAAAAACTGGTGCACGCGACGCATATGGATCGGATAAAAGACGTTTGGTTGCACATCTTCTGACCGTTGATTTTTCTATGGACCTGCATCTCATCACATCCGTCAGCCGAAATTGTGGGACGTGGCCTCATCTGATGATGGCCCTGATCTGTCGCACGTGTGCTGAGAATTGTGATGATGTGGTTCGTCTCAGATTGTTTAAAATGTGGAGAGAGCCATCTAATCTTCCAACTCACAACTGAAATGGCAAATACCAGTGGAGAATCTGATCGGACGCTGATTTGATTAGTGTAATGAATTTAATTAGTGAAATGATGTGGGCAGGTTTGATTGGTGGGCCGTAGATGGACCAGGCCTTTTAAGGTTTTTCAGTACTTTCGGCAGATCAGTGACTGCATATGGCCCACCAATCAAATCTTACCACGTTATTTCACCACTGATGTTGGCGGTGACCCTAATCGATGTCCAATCTGTTTGGACGTGGATTGCACGGCGAAACTTACACCACAATAATCAGGGAAGCGGATTGGCTGGTGTACTACACACCAGCTATATAGGTGATGTATTCACGTCAGCAAGTTCTGTGGGTCTCGTCATGAGGTATGTGTTATGTCCAAACCGTCCATCCATTTTACGTTATCTTAGTAAGGCTTGAGACAAAAAATAAGATATATCTAACAATCAGGTGGACTACACTGAAAAAATTGTGGGAGATTGAACATATACCACTGAAATTCTTTTGTGGGTTATAAAAGTTTTGAAACAATATAAAATTTGTTTTTCCTCTTTATCCAGGTCTGCATGGCCTTATGAGCAGATTGGATGGAAAACTAAACATTACGGTGGGCCCTACAAATATTTTAACCGTGAAAATTATATCTAAAATGAGCTTTAAGGGTTGATCTTGGGATATGATTTATTTTTTGGATAAGGATCTAAAATGATCTCTAAAAATGGATGAACAGTGTGGATATAATAAATACATCATTGTGGAGCCCGGTGCTCTACCTCACACCAGCTATATAGTTGCATGTCCGCAAGCCCTGTGATATGTGTTATACTCAAACTGTCTATCAATTTGGTGAGCTTGAATTAAGGCTTGTGATAAAAAATAAAACAGATCTAATTATCAAGTGGACCACACTGTAAAAAGCAACAGAGGATTGAACATCTTTCATTGAAAACCTTTTTAGGGTCACAGAAGTTTTGGATCAATACAAAATTTGTTTTTCCTCTTCATTTAGATATTTGTGACCTTATGAACAGATTGGATGGAAAATAAATGTCACGGTGGCCCCTATAAATTGTTTAATGGTAAAAATTATTATCTCCACTACTATTTATGGTGTGGTTCAGATTATCTTTGGATATAATTTGTTTTTCAGATAATGTTCTAATATGATCTCTAAAAATAGATGAACGGTGTAGATATAATAAATACATCACTGTGGGGCCATAAAATTTTAATCTCCTGTGAACCGTTCCTACAACTGTGGGGCACGAGGAGCGCCAGTGCTCGAATTCGTACGACACGTACCCACAGCAGCTATACAGCTGGTGTATACAGCTGGTGTGTGGTCCATTCAAATAAAAGGGAAGCACCTTGCTATCATGAAAACGTCAGCTGTTATCTTAGTAGGCGTATGAATCGAAGCAGATACTAAAGTAGGAAAAAAACTAACTTTTAAACATGTGCTTGGGACCCATCCCTACATATACGATCCAATCACATTTCAACGCAAAATTCTGCAAAATGATGTTGGGTTCACCATACAAGCTGTGTCCAAACTTAGTGTTGGGGTCACTATGTAACATATGCCCAAACCAATTAAATGTAAAGTCTTAAAATGGAAAGTAAATTACCTGATAACCGTATTACATGGGTCCTTTCTCTTACTAGGGTGGTAGACTCTCAAGAGTTTCAACACTCAGGTCGGTCAAGGGTTCGAGTACCCATATGTGGTGAAATTCCACTAAGGCGTGAGTGTGTGCTTGCGTTAATAAATAAATTAAAAAACCTTATTATAAGGCATATTTCTGATGACTCAGTATGATAATGGGCCGGGTAGGTTCGATAGGTACTGAGCCCAACTCAACATGGGTCAGGTATAGGCCTAGATCCCATCAAGAACCTTAGTTTCAAGTTGGGTCTGGATCAAATAAGGGGATTTACATGATCAGGACCACTAGATGGATGGATTAGATTGTGCACACGTGTACCTCTTTGACAAATGGGTGGTGCGTATACAGGCTTTCTTACGTGCCCCTGGCTTACCAAACCTCATTATATTGTTAGATTAATTAATAAATAACATTGGCAATGAAATTAATTGGGCCTGGTTTCAACCAGGTCTAAGATAGGAACCCAACCAGACCCAAGTCTTAAACTGGGTCCAAAATGATTGGTTTGAACCTGAGCTGATTTCAATAGGGTTATGAAAAATAGACCCAGACCCATTAAAAATGGACCCATACCCATTAAAAATGGGTTGAGTCTATAGGTTCATCCATTTCGCCAGCCTACGTTAGGACATGAGCCTAAACACGAGGCAGATCCAGAGATCAAGTGGACCCCACCACATGAAACAATGGGGAATACAGTTAAAAACTTCTTGGGGTAAAAGAAGTTTTGGATAAGCTGATACATCCACATGGAGTCACCTTATGAAGGGGTTGAATGGAAAATAAACATTACCATGTGGGCATTAATATTTCCACCGTTTCTTGTGGTGTGGTCCACTTGAGATTTAGATCCACCTCATGTTTGGACTCATGCTTTAAAATGAGCTAGCAAAATAGATGGACGGTGCAGATATAACACATACATCATGTGGCACCGGGTGCCACAGGCAATCCCCCTCCATGACAGCCCTACTGACAGATCGTGCTCTTGGGTGGGTATAGCTTTGGGCCGGGCTTGGGCTTGAATTCTTAGGGCCGAACAAGGCCTAAAATAAAAATCTCTTGATTAATTGGATTGGGCTTGGTTTGGTCTGGCCTTGCCCATTTAAGGATGTCAAGGGCATTTTGTCATAAATGACGAATGACGGGGCACACATAGTGAGCAAACCAGATCTTATCAAAAAGCGACGGATCTAAGAATCACTAAGCACTATGGTTCCCTAACATGATAGGATTTTATTGGGTCACATGCCGCTGTCCGCCGTCAGAGATAGATAGTGCTAATAAAGCATGTTTGAAAGTTGTTCGGTCAAGTACATAATCAACCACGGGTCACATCTCTAACAGCAGCATGATGCCCAATTAAATCCCACCACATAAGGAAACCACAATGCTTGGTTGTTCCATTCTCTGCAGAAAGGTGGGCCCATCATGAGACCAAGCTGGGTTGGGTCTAGATATTAATATGTGGATCGACTCTAATAAACCTGGGCCCAGCCCATTAACACACCTAAGCTACTTAGGATCACGCCCAATCTCAGATGGGCCCGGACCAGAACTCCGACATGCTGGTCCACTGGGACCCTTGGTGCCTGGTGAGAATCTAAAATGACCCAAAGAGAAGGACAGAACAATCTAACTTTCGGTCATGTCTTATGGACTGTTATTAATGGACGGTGATGATGAGCTTTAAAAAGTTTTTAAAATGGGATCTGACACTTTTTGGGAGAATCTGGATTTAGATTGCCATTTTGAAACCGGTACATGAGTCTTGAGTGGATGTATTGCATGATATGCACCAATGCGTTAGTTTGTACACGTGTGATGGGTGGTTCAATGATCTAGACCATCAGTGTATTGAGTCTCATGTTGGATGGATGACATGTCTAAATACCCCTGATTAGAATAATCTGAGCCGTTCAATCTTTTAGTCTTCAAATATACGGCTGAGGAGAGAAATTGCATTTAAAATTTACAAATATATATTTAGAGAGACGTTTGGATTGTGTTTGATTTCCTAATGATCGTAGATGGGCCATCTTAATCAAGCCCAGGCCCAACCTGACCCATTTAATTGTGGTTGGATCGGGCTGACCAAACCACCCAGTTCAGCCACGGACGCGGATTTCCTGCGAACGCCTTTCGCAGGAAGTTCCTGCCAAGGATGCTGGGTGGGGCCCACTGCAATGTATGTGAGAAATCCATTCCGTCCATCCATTTTTTCAGCTCATTTTAGCACGTATGACATAAAATGAGGTAAAACTCAAGTGGGTCACACGAGAGGAAATGGGTAAAGAAATTGTTACCGTTGAAACCTTCCTCGGTTTCAATAAAACGTCAACACAAAAAATATAGCCTCGTACAAACCTTTTATGGCTATAAAAATGCTTCAACGGTGAATTCCCACTCTTTCCTCTCGTTTGGACTACTGAGTTTGGATATACCTAATTTTTTGTCAGACGTCCTAAATTGAGATTGCAAAACAGATGGGCAGGATGGATTTCTCACAAACAACTCGGTGGGCCCCACCCAGCATCCTTTTGCAGGAACTTCCTGCTAAAAGGCTTTGCAGGAAATCCGCGTCCTCAGACCACTAATGGATGCGTTACATGCGTACACTACGAGCATACGTCGTGTGAATGCTTGTCTTTTACTAATTTGTTTTGGGTTTGACTTTTGATCCGGATTAGTTGGATCGGTTCATTTAACCCAGCCCAGCCCATTGATAACCTTTATAGGCTGGTCCGGTCGTGAGGGTTAAGGGTGTACATAGAGCTTGACTGGCCAGCTCAGCTCAGCTCAGTTCGGTCAACAGCTTGGGCTAGTTTGAGCCGAATTCGTGCCTTTGTGGCATTTTCACAAACACATGGAGTGCACGTTCAATTTCTCACTGTATATAAAACAACAGTAGTTGTTTACAAGTATTTCATCAAACACCTTATAAGCAAGATCGAAATCAACAGAAAATGGTATTTGTTTCATATACATACCTTCCTTGCCACTAGCTGACACTTCGTTGAGTCAATTTATCAAACACTTGGTGAGCAAAATCAATATCAAAGTAACCGAGTCACCGAACTAGTTCGATCCGAATTCGATTTGAGTTGGGGTTCAATCCGATTCAAGTCGAGCTCAAGTAAGCTCGAACTTGGTTCGAAATGTTTTTCGAGCTAAAAAAATCAACTCGACTCGGCTAATCGAGTCGAGTCGAGGTTTTTCAAGTCAAGTCAAGTGAGCTAACCAAGCTAACTCGGTTCATGTACATCCCAAGTGAGGGTTAAGCCCCATCTTAACCCATTTACTTAAGTGGGCCACCTTTCTAGCCCAAGCCCAACCCACCATGCATTTAGCTTGGCTTAAACCGTCCTTTAAAACATATTGGGCGATTTGACCCATGGATGTATGATGCTTGGGCTTTGTTCTTATATAGGTGCACCATGTCGGGCTAGATAAGGTGGTTTAATTCGGTTTATCATTATGATAATTATTATATGCAATCCAATGTTAATAAATGTAGGGAAGAGAAGGAAAAGGAGTCCTAGCTTGGGTGGGTTCCACCGTGATATTTACATGTAATCTCATTTGTGATTGAGGTGGACCACACAATTAAAAATAGTTTATTGGCCAAAGCTCATCTTTCAAACTTTTTTCTTTAGTGTGGCTCACCTGAATCACTAATTAGCCTGATTTTTAGACCCTAAAAATGTTGGAGTGGATTCAATATAAAAATCACGGCGAGCCCTTAAAAAATTAAAGGTGGAAAAATTAAGGGTGGACCTCTCACAACTATTTCCAATGTCGCTCCCTACAAATGAAGCATGTATAGATCTCAGGTGGACCATAATATAGGTGTAGACACCCCACCCAAGCTAGCATTTTGAGAAGGCTAAGACAATTCGGACCATGATCAATAAACCAAACCCCAAACCCTAATCCGAAACCCAAACCCTAATTCGAACCCAAACCTTGATCAAAACCCTAATCCCCAAAACCTTAATCTATACCCTGAAACCCTAATCCGAACCCCTAAATCCCAACTTTACCTCAGTCCTAAACTTAGCCTAACCAGTATTCCAATCCGAACCTAAACCCTGCCAGAATCAGAATATACACATAATCTGGCATGAAAACCCACCTATTTGAATCCAAAAGCCCGAAAGAAGATTATCGGACGAACCAGTGTATCAAACGAGGCCCACACGCTCGAGCCCGGCCCGAGCAGTAGTTTGACTACCGCCGGCGGTAGTTTGACTACCTCCGGCGGTACTCCGATTACCTCCGCTAGTAGGACACGTGTGTCCTCCAAGCAACAGCTGTCTCTGCACCCGAAAGTCAACTTTCTTTTGAAATTACCCCTCCAGCCAGCATTATTTACTATTTTACCAACCCCAAGAGCCAATGGGAGTGCGCCATGTGGCGCTTCTCTCTCCCCAACCACTCATAACTTGCCATATCAGATTTTACCCGTCCTAAACCCCACACCATAAGACCATTGGAGAAGGCTATAAATAGTCTTATGCTCTTCTCACTTAAAAAAATAACAACCACTTCACTTTCCAAGTGTAAGAGAAAGAGAGGGGGAGAAGAGAAGAGAGTGAGAGTGAGGGTGAGGGTGAGGAGGAGCACCCCAAGCTTTAAATTCCAGATTTTTTCCAGTCACCTCTTAGCCACACCTCAACCATCTCAAACCTTAGACTCAGCCCAAAGTGGTCATAGCTCGGTTCATATCTTAGTCCATTCAAGTTCAAGCCAAAGATCCATTCATCTCATACACAAGCATTCATCAAGACATTTATTCCCTTCTCAACCTCCCTGTTTCTCTAGATTTCTAGTGAACATGTGCTCTATGACTTGTCGTGTACCAGATCCTATCACATCAGAAATTTCTAGTGATCTAGTCCGATTTTCTATCCCTTTGCATAAGCATCAACACATCCGCCTTCTAGACACACCATTGGACGTATGCTCTGTAGCTTGCTGAAATTTCGGATCTTGCTGCATCAGAAATCTACATGTGTGCCTAGTCCCATCTCAACCACAGCATACATCATCCCTTGAGATTGTTTTACCACACCAAGTAGAGACCGTACATTTGTACGGGCAAAGAGGGTGCCTAACACATTCTCTCTTTGTAACCGAGGTCCCTTACCCAGAATTCTGAATCATAGACAAAGAGTCAATCTAAGGTAGGAGAGTCTTCGGATTTCTCCAACCTTATATATTTCACGGGTTCTAGCCGATTGCAAGATTCTAAGATTAATTGGCTAGTGATGACTCCAACATTCACAAATCATCTTACTTCCACCTTTCATAAACTAAAAACATTTAAATCAGCGTGGGTGTCAATTTTCAGTGTCCACAATAGGAAACCGTGGTAATTGACCATTAAAAACATTTTATGGGTTACAAAAGTTTTGCATCAAGTTAATATTTGTGTGTCTCTTAATCCATATCTTTGTGACGTTATCAAATGGTTGGATGGAAAATAAACATTCTGATGGCCTCATGAAGTTTTTAAGGGTGGATTCAATCAATATTATTTCCTATGGTTTCGTCCGCATAAAATTTAGATTTATTTCATTTTTAGAATCACGCCTTAAAATGAGTTTCAAAACAGTTGGAGGGTGTGGATTTAGGGCACGTATATAACTATGTGCCCTAGAGTTAGTGGTCTCGCTCACCTCTGAGAATAACATGGATGTCCACCACACATCATTATAAGGCCCATAGAGCTCCACCTCATGGTAAGCATCCCATGAGGTCAATCTCATGATAGCTACACCCAGATCCATAACTCAATTGGTAGACTGAGTGGAGATACCTCGTTTCAACACTTGAGGTCTTGGTATTGATCCCTAGTGGGTAGAGCTGGGCATCGGTCCAGATCGGACCAGATTGGGTATAACTTGACTAGATCCAAATTCTCGATATCTTGACCCGAATCCGATCCGATTCGAGATCGAGTCTGGGTCATCTAACTCGGATCGACCCGATGGATGGTTGGCTTGACCCGAATCGAGTTCGACTCGGTCAAGGAAACCGAGTCAGATAGGATTGGATATGATTCGAATCGTTTGAATCTAATTTAACTGTTTCATGTGGTGTGATCCACTTCAGTCTTTAATATACCACATTTTTATGTTCAAGGGCTAAAATTATATGTCAAAATGGATGAACGACTTAGATAAAATGTATACATCAAGGTGGGCCCCACATGGCTCCGAAAGAACTCTAACACCCTTTCACCGACGTAATACCGTGCTGAGCGCAGCGACATCCTCTTCACACAATGTATTGACATTAACATGTTCTGTGGGTCTTATCATGGGGTATGTGCTATATCCAAACTGTCCATCCATTTGGCAAACTCGTCTTAAGGCTTGAGACGAAAAATAAGACAGATCTAACTATCGTGTAGACCACATGAACTGTTTAACGGTGAAAATCATACTTTGCTGCTATTTGTGGTGTGGTCCAGATGATCTTTGGATATTATTCATTTTTTGGATAATGCTCTATAATAATGTCTAAAAATATATGAATGGTATATATATAATAAATACATCACTTTGGGGCCTATGTAACTTTGATATCCTTTGAACCGTTCGTACAACTCTGAGCTCGAGGAGTGTCAGTGCTCATCTTCTCACGACACGTAACTACAGCAGCTGGCTGTGTCAGGCAGACATCATGGCTCATAGAGAGGGAAACAGGATTGGCTACTCCCCCTGACATGGACAGATGGACCACATGGTCAGTGTTATGTGGGCCCCACCATGACGTATGTGTTTCATCCATGCCGTCCATCTATTTTAACAAATCATTTTTACAGTATGAGTCAAAAAATGAGGTATATCCAAATCTCAAGTGGACCACATTACAAGAAACAATGTTGAATGAGAGTCAACCATTAAAAACATTTCGAGGGCCATAAAAGTTTTGGATCAAGCTGATCTTTGTTTTTTCCCTTCATCTGAGACTATATGACCTAATTAACAGATTGGATGTCAAATAAACAATATAGTAGGCCCCAGGAGGATTTTAATGGTGAATATCCAACCGCTATCGTTTTCATGTGGTGTGGTCCACCTGAAATTTATATTCCTCTCATTTTTGGTATCAAACAATAAAATGATCTTTAAAAATTGATCAATGGAATGGACGAAACACATACATCATTATGAGTCCTACAGAGCACCAACCACCAGCTACGGAGCCTGTGCCAGGGGGAGTAGCTGTCTAGTTGCTTTCCTTGTCCACCTGATGAAATTCAAAACTCCATTGCAGTATCTTGTGCTTGCTCCCGGGCGTTTGAAAGCGAGCCAAGCTTGTCCATATCTGGTTGTGAAGCCACCTCCACACCAGCGGTAGTATGATAGTCATCATGTTCAACGAATGCTTCTCTCCATTTCCCACACAGAAGCTACGTCCCACAAATGGTGCTAGCAAATGCATGGGGTTTATTCACTCCGGATCGGGTTGGGTCGGGTCGGATCCAATCGAATTGGATCGGTCCGGGTAGGCAGGGATCCAAACTCGACCCGAAAATCTTTCGAATCTATCTTGCTCTATTCAATCTGCACCGATCCAAGCCGTCAGATCGGTTCAAAACGGGTCGGATCTGGTCAGATCCACTGGATCGGGTCAGGATTGCCCAGCTCTACTAGTGGGGGTGGCTAACATGGAGTGTGTGTACTGACATGGGTTTGTACTCACAATTTAACAAAAAAATAAACTAAAATCTCATGATACCTCTTTTTCCACACACACACGCACATATATATACATATATATATATATACACACATGATATATATATATATATATATATATATATATATCCCACACACAGTACCCACACATATAAATATATATATATATATATATATATATATATATATATATATATATATATATATATATGCTTACTTGCTTACCTTTGCACACTTTGTCATGGGCATTTTCTTTCATCATGGCCTACAAAGTATTGGATCAAAGTAAAAGTTAGGCCCACCGTTCAGATTTTGGATTCATGCCACGTATGATAAGTTCTCAAAAAGTTCGAACGCAGGTAGCTAGCATTTAGATATAAACATACGTGTGTGTGCGTGGGAGGGGGGTGTAATTAATGGGATGAATATCTGCCACATATTATGGTGGGGCCATGGTGCTCGAACTCATGGTAAGGCCGTGGTATGAGGTCAACCTCATGAGAAACCACTCATTTACATGAACCAGTTCAAAAATCCGAGGAGATTTTCAACCACACGTCGATCTTTTGGTGTAGATTGCAAATTGGATGAAGCCAAACATGTCTGTGTTTGGAATTAAAAAATATGAAGTAATACACATCTTTTTGGATATTCATCTTGAAGATTCTGGTCCTTTCTTTGACAGAAAATGCTATCCACACACACTTTGATTGGCTTATATTGGATCATGCTTTGCCGCATCAACTGTCCATATCGATGGTCGAAACCATTTAAACAAAAAATTATTTAGATGATAACTTTTATTATCCAATGATCTAATGGTTAGGATCAACTGATGGATGTAATCTTCGAGAGGAATGGATAATCCAAATTGGTCCTCATGGAATGGATGGTTTAGATGAATAATTGCAACATTTTTTGCTGATATTTATTTTGGATCACTCGTATCCGTCAATAAGAAGATTAGATTGGTTTATCCAAATCGATGGGTGGACCTTCTCTATTTTGATTAATCATGACCTTCTATTTTCTAGGCTATTGATTGAATGGGCAGGATTATGCAATCAAATAGGAAATTCACGGTTGAATTTACCAGATGAACTATCCATTTATTATAGCCGTTCAAGAGTATCTATTTGTTGACCAAAGATCCAACGATTTAGATCCTTTGATCTAAGTCAGTCAAGAGATGCACAGTTGACAGGTATTGGAAATCCAATGTGGGTCCCATGAGATTGACAATCTGATTAGCCATTGGACACCTATGCTATTGCAATTAATCTGGCCGTCCATCTTGATCTACCACAGGTTTTTTCAAGCCGAATGCTGCCCACACGCATTTTGATCGGTTTATATTAGCCGTATACGACTGAGTAGCAAAAGGGCGCTGTCTTGGGATGCATGGGTCCACCACCTTTGCGGACTCATCAGAGTGAGTGGGGTCCACATGCACCTGTCATGGAAAAAGTCATTTTCACGATTTTTTTTTTTAAAAAAATAAATAAATGAAGATTCCGTGGGCACACCTGGCTCTTATCGTACTGAGTAAACTCAGTTGGTCCACCTTGAATGTAAGTGCTATCCACACCGTCCATCCGTTTTTCCATCTAATTTAAGAGGTTGAGTCCAAAATCGAATCATATCCAAAGTTCAATTGAATCATACCACTGAAAATAGTAGGGATAATGATTTCCACCATTGATACCTTTCTGGCCCCACAGTGATATTTATTTGTCATACAACTTGTCAATAGGATCATAAAGAAATGGATGAAGGGAAAACATAAATATAAGCTTGATCTAAAACTTCTGTGGGCCCCAAGAATTTTTCAATGGTAGATATTCAATTCAACTGTTTCCTGTGGTGTGGTCCATTTGAAAAGTGGATATGCCTTATTTTTTGGCTCAAGCCATAAAATTATCCGTTAAAATAGATGGACGGAGCAGATAAAATAAATAAATCATGGTGGACCTCACAAAGTTTACTCGGTACACTAAGCCTAGTGAGTTGCCCACCTACGAATGCGTTTTATCTGCGCTGTCCGTCCACATTTTAGGATATGAACCTAAAAATGATACAAATCCCAGGCTTAAGTGTATCATGGGATTGAATTTCCATCATTAAAATCTTTTGATGAAGTGCATATTTGTGTTTTTCCTTCATTCATGTCCATGTGACATTATAAACAGGTTGGATGGCAAATAAACATCACAGTGACTCTTACTAAAACTGCTTTTCCTGTAGCGCCGTCCACTTGAACATTTTATCTGCCCATTTTTACATTTATACCCTAAAATGTTATTAAAAAATAAATGAATAGTATAGATAGAACTCATACAACACGGTGGGCCATAGAACCCCTGTCAGGTTGGGTAGGATGCAATCGGCTTCCATCACGGCATCATTGGGAGTTTCTTGAGCAACACGTTAGTTCGTGTTATCCCTACTGTGGGGTCCACCTTGCTATTTGTTGCATATTCATTTTGTTCATCAACTTTTCGAGCGGTCCCAAAAATTAAGCAATTCGAATCTCAAGTTAGCCATAAAAAGATTTTAATAATTATTCGCTATTATTTCCAGTGGTGTGGTCCACCAAAGATTTGGATCTACTTAAGCTTTAGGATAACACACTAAAATGAGCTGAAAAAATAGATAAACAGAAGGAATAAAAAACAAATTTATCAACATAGGCCCTATATAAGGATAGCACCTATAAAGTGTTGCCAAAAAGTAATACGAAAACTCCCCTCATCTTTTACCACCGACGTGTCTCTTGAAGTGAATGGATAAAACAACAGCACGCAAAACATGTTTAAAATATGTTAAGTATATATTCAACGTCTTATATTTTTGAGCCGCTTGCTGTCCAATCAAACCATGTCATTATATGTCAAAAGGGTATAACACAACCTACATTATCATTTTATACATTTATGTTTTATAATCTTATACATTTATGTTTTATACTGCTAGAATTATTTTTTCGGCATGACTTTTAGGTTACACTCCATTAACATTGAGGCCCACCATCCATGGAGTCGCACAATCCATCATCATGGTTACTTTTTCTTAAATCAAAGATTGATTAGCATTAATCATAAATTAGAGTTGGATTTAGCAGGATGAATTTTTGGGTGATATAAGCCATTCTTCTTGTGAGCCCCATCATGAGATGGACCATGTTTGGAAATCTCCCCCATTAAATAAATCCTAACCTTATGGTAAGTGGTGTTTACATAATCAGCTAAAGGAGGATTAAATGGTACTCATTTAATCGATAGGTCCATAAATCATGTGATTAGGATCGTCTGATGGGGACATAATTTGCACTATCGACCATCCATTATAGGATCTACCTGATGAACGGTTTTGATTACTAGACGGTAACCTCTCTTTAGCCAGAATTCTACTCCCTAAAATTTGAAAAAGAAAATGATCTAGTCTGCACGTGTACGGAAACTCTGCCGTGCACGTACTGGCAGTTGAACTTGTTATCATTCACGTCACCATCTTGGCCGTCTTTTGAATCTACTCTAAATGAAAGAAGATAATCTTCTTTCATTATTATGTAAAAAGTAAAGCAATCAAATGATCTTAAGCATCTGCTACTCAAAACTTATCTTTAATGAACAATCTTGTCCATCAACTTCTGCAAGCCATTAGCCGGACAGTTTGGATTATCCAATCGATAGGAAGGCCAATTTGGCCTGCAGGATTAAATGGTATGGAATTGCATATAACAACATTATTGCGCAATAATTGCATTTATGGAAATACCATGGTATTTAGACCATCTAATCTCTACATTGGGATCGGATTCCCTGTTTGGTGGATGATGGATTTGTAATCAACACACCAGATTCATAACTGATGTCAGTCACTTGCATGCTTATACAATTCAAACAGCTAGTGTAATGGATAGATGGTATGGATAAAACACATGCATCAATGTGGGGCACTTAGATTTTAAAATCCATAAAATAAATAAATAAATAAATAAAAATCAGATATGATAGACTAGAAATCTTGCATGTCACCAAATGCAATTTCATTCTACCTAATCCTATTTTTTTCCGTCTCCAAACGTTCTATATAATTTGCAAGAAACCAAATATAATTATATCCAACTTCATCCCTCCTAGGCCCATGTACTGAACAGGATCTGATTGTTTCAAGATTGCCTATAAAGAGTAGTCTGGCTTGAATGGACGGTCTAGATAGGTGATGCATCTGACAACTCAAAATATAGCTATGTGCATAGTAAACTCCCGTGCATTCATCCCACTATATAACTACTCAATTTTAAACATTGGGCCTGTTTGGCCAGGCGGATTGGAAGGGATTGGATGGGATTGGAAGGGATTGGAACGTAAATCTCAGGATTGACCGGGCGTGCCAAACAGACACGGGATTCTGATCCCGGAGTATACCAATCCCATGGGATTGCCAGCAATCCACTGACATCACCATCATTACCTTAAAATCCATCCAATCCACACTAATCCCATTCAATTTTGCCCTGGACGTGTTTGGTTCGACAGATTGGAAGTGATTGGAAGGTGCAATCCCTGGATTGGACGGGCGTGCCAAACAGACTCGGTAATCTAATCCCGGGATATAGCAATTCCATGGATCTTGCACCAATCCACTGATGCAGCCATCATTACCTCGAAAGTGATGTCATCCACCCTAATACCATTCAATCCCTTCCAAACCACCCGGCCAAACACGCCCTGAAGGTATCAAGTCCAACCATCCAATAGCTTTCCACCTTTCATGTGTGTGTGACATCCGGTCCATGTCCATTTATTAAGATGTTCTTTTGCAAAAATCAGACACACCCACTCATCAAATTGACCAAACTTGTATTTGTTATTTATCAATTATTCCATGGCCCACCTAATGAGTGGATGGGGCTGAGTTTTGCCCAAAGAGATCCCAAAGAGATCCCTATGGTGGGGGCCAACCTACTATGAGAGTTAGATATAGTCCTGTCGATGTCACTTAAACATGACAGGTTGGAAGTTATTCGCAGGGTGGGCTTCCAATTGCCGTATGACCAGCTGGACTTGAAACCTTCTCTTTTAAACAACCTTGTTAAATAAGGGTGTTACTGACTTGGAATCAAACTCAAGCCTAACCACTTTGCAAAATGAGCCATGAATTCCGCCGGAACCCCACCCATGAACCACGCAGCCCAATGTGCAATTGTTTCAAATTTCAGTCCTGTCAATCAGGTCATCTAACCCAACTCATTGATATACAATATAGGTAGGTTGGGTAGGTTTAAACATGATCTCAGCCCAATTTTTAAAAAGGCCACATTTCAAAGGACTCAGATTTGGTAGTGACCCCTATGAGCCCCACCATAATGTACGTATTTTTATTGTCCATCCATTTTTCCAGCGCATTTTAGGACATGAGCCGAAAAATGAAACAAATCCAAATCTCAAGTGGATCACACAAATGATGATTGAACAACCACCATTGGAAATTTTTTAGGGCTCACCATAATGTTTGTCTGCCATTTAACCTGTTGATTAGGTCATACGAAACTGGATAAAGGGAAACCATAAATGTTAGCTTGATCCAAAACTTTTGTGGGCCACGAGAAGCTTTTAATGGTGGGTGTTCAATTAAAACCGTTTTTTATGGTGTGGTCCACCTGAGATTTAAATCTGCCTTATTTTTAAGCTAGTACCTAAAATGAGCTAGAAAGATGGATGGACGGCATAGATAAAAACACATAAATTATAGTGGGCCCACAACAACAACCAATACTAACCTTGGTACTAGAGGGTCACTACCCAAATGAGTCACATTTCTAACCCAAGCCCAAACCACTACCCACAGTAGAGGGTCAAGACAATAGACCAACTCGACCCAGTGCCACCCCTAATTGTGAAATACCCTGCATCAACAAATATGTAGATTAAAGCCTCTTATATAAACTAAAATATTGAATTTTCTTGAGTGATTTAGACTATCCATTTAACGGTGGATTGCTATCTACGTCACGAGTTCTTTTATTGCGGTGAGTCATCCATGAATATATGTTAATCGAGACCATCTAAACAGTGGATTCCATTGTCAACGGTTCATATCTTTGAATTCAATTGCTGATTTGATAACATCAAAGACTATCAAATGAATGTGACTTTCGTGACATGTTCCATCCACAGTGGGCCCACAATTTCGGCATCTGATTGCAGAGTTCACGCTATGTATACGGTGGATGGATCACAGATAGAAAAGTCCAATGCCTTGTTTGGTTGCTTGGGGAATTCTTTTCTACCTTTTCAGGCTTGCACAAAAATCAAGCTCTATATCTCTATCTTTTATTTTTTTAAACACTAATCAAGCTTAGTTTAGCCAAGACTTCTTAATAGGAACCGTTGAGGGAAACATGGGCATAATGGTCACCACAATTATAGAAACTTGTACAATGGAAGATTGTATCGCTCTGGTCATTCTCGACTAATTTTGTAGGATGTAGGTTATTGTTGAATTCCTCTTAACCCTCTATCTGTACAATATTTATTTAGGGCTTAGAATTGTTGGAATATATTGCACATGACATCAGATACGAGACTATGCACAATGGATATGCTTTATTTGGAAAATATAAAGTGCAGAAGGAAAAATCCCTTTCTTACCAACTGGTTATATACTTTTTTTTAATAAAAAGTTTTAATAATTAATATATTTATTTACTTACTAAAAATAAACTTTTATTTTTAAAATTTATTTTTATTATAAAACCACAATAAGAATTCTCTAAATCTAATTGGTTCATCTAGTCATTGGTTTGGAGGACTGAACCATGCTTCCTCCAAGGGTGATGCATCTTCTTGCTAAAAACATGTTTTTGGATGAGTGGGATTGCATGGGCCTATCTCTATTGTATATTATGGAAGAAGTGTTTAGTTAACTTTGTGATTATTAATGGTTAGGGCCATAAGCTTTTAAAAATTAGATTATGGCCCTTCAAAGAGGCATCCGCTGCTTATAGCATTATGGAGCTATGCAACAAAGACATTGTAAGGCACACCATTATGATGGTATTACATTACTCTTATCTATTAAGCCGGCTTATGTCACGATGTTAGATATAATAGTGATTGGGCACCATTAGTGAAATCATTATGGGCACCCTTTTTTTCTTTTTATTGGGTTGTATGGTTCATTAATTTGTTATTAACACGTGTGTGTGTATATTAGATTACATTGATATTTGACTTTATATATATCAATATCATCATTTCATGATAATGTATATATATCCAGATATTCATATTGACCATCATGATGAGATGTTACCAACATTCATTGATTTGAGGCTTGGTAACTCCTTGCACAACATGAACCAATGTGTGTGTGTGTGTAACAATAGTACATAAGAGATGTGCCTTCGCCCTGATTTATAAGATAATCAGGATGAGATTTCACTTAGATCGATGCGACCGGCTTCGTACTTAATTGTATTATAAAAGCCTATGTATAATGGCGTTGATCATTGGTTGATTGGATAAATCTTGTGTGATGATCACGTAAACGATGAATGCTTGATAATTTGTAATATATGAATTGAGGCACATGTGCGAGATTAATTATCTATAAGCAACGAATCATTTCTTGTTTGGTCTTTGTGCAAATATACTAGTCATATGGGTGACTTTTGTATCTATATTACTCTATGTAACGTGTGAAAGTCATGATAAGGTGATACTACTTTAGTGCACATTTTCAAAGTTACGTAAATAGATTCTATTAAATCATAAACATATTAGGAAAGAAACCAAATCAAAATTGAGTTACAGAGATGGAAAAGATGAAGATCATAAATGATTGAACGCTAGTAGTGAGGCATGGGAGACTAAGGTGTCGAATCAAACACGATCAGATTTTGTTATGAATTGTTTTAAAAAAATATATTTATATATTTATATATTAATATTTTAATGGATATTGATGTATTAAGTTTATAAAGTTAAAAAACACATTCAATCCCAAAAGTAAATAAGCATGAGTCATAGTTTAAATATTAGAATTTGTGTGCATGGATGTATAGAATCATATGTGCTTGATTGAATGTGATTAAATCAACGGTCTAGGACAAGTGATTGAAAAATAGGAAATGCGTTTTTTATCCACTTATGGATTTGGTGAGATGTCATTCCCTTATAAAATATTATAGTCAACAAGGTCTTACCCTTGATCTACTTAATTAGAGAGTGTATATTGAATTATTATTTTGATCATGAGAAAGTGTTGTAATTGGATACACCTAATTACTACCATAATAAAATAGAATGAAGTTTTTCACTAATTGAAATTTTTCGAGCATGATGGCTTATAAATATAAGCGTATGATTTTAGTTTGAGATACTTCTCTCTTTTCTCTCAAGGCCTAGTCCTAAAGAAATATCTTCTCTCCAAAAATCCTAATTTATCAATTTTAAAGATTCCATAATGTATATAGTGTTGTCTCCCTCCTGTGATTGAGAACTAAAATTTCTAATAGAGCTTTCCGTAGTCTCTATGTGTGTTATGTGCAGCAAAACTATGCATACCCCCCCCCCCCCCCCCCCCCCCCCCCCCCCCCCCCACACACACACACACACCACACACACCTCGTTATGTATTGCACATGCTATTAGGGCTCAAAGTTGGGTGGGTTCAACCTGACCAACCCGACATTGGGTTGGGCTTAGGCAAGATGTATTTGGTTCGGTCTCGAGCTCGGGCTATACAAACACCAACCCGATAAAACTTGGGTTGGGCTCGGGTTAAGGTCTCGAGTTGCCCGACCCAACCTGAACTTGATCAATATAATTTTACTTATAAATTATAATTGAGTGTGTGTTTCGACCAGAAACAAAAAGTATTTGATTCGAGAAATTATCTTACTTAATAGCAACAAAGAGGAGAAATGAAGAGAATAATCATCAAGTTCATCTGAATTCGTTTATATCATTTTTATCCTTTGATTCCAAGATAAAGTTGTTATAATTAAAAGTATAAAATTAAATGAGTTCAAATGTAAATTTCGACAGCATTTCGGCTCATATCATTTAAATCTCCATAAGAGATGAGTTGTGCGACTCTTCCTTCTCATATATGCCTTCATGAACAACATGACAGGATATTGAAACATCCTGAAGAAAACTTCTTCAAAAATGTCAGAAAATAGGCCCTTTTTCAGTCACCATGCAACTCAATGTGAGTTGTGCGGACTAGCCTTATGCTCTCCCTCTCTCTCCTCTCTATGATACCTGTCAGAGGTATCAGTCTTTTGAAAGAATCTGAATGTCCCAAATGAAGGGGGAAGGGGGTATTTATAGACTTTCGCATGTGTGGGCCCTCGAATCCCGTGCTGTGGACCTCACTTCTCATCCATTCAACGCGATCGACACAAACCATACTAATGAGTTGCGCGGGTCCACGCAACTTGACTCTACACGCAACTCATTGCACTGCGCAGCTCAACTTTTTATCACTTTTCTTTAATCTTCTCTTGTTTCTTTCTTCTTTTTTCAATTTTCTTTTAATTAATTAATTTTATGCTCAAACAGTATGGATCATCTGTGTTGAAGGCACGAGAAATTCCAATGTCGTCGGGTCTCATTAGTCCATGTCATTTCCGATGACTCAAGCTAATAAGATATGTCGGATTCTCTCTCTCAAATACATTGCATACTACACAACACGACTTTTAAAGAATTAGTTGTCTTATATTTTAACTTGTTTGTTTAGAAAAAAAAATGAAGTTATTTATGATAAATAACTACATATATATAATTAATAAAATCATAGGTATAAAAAAGAAGACATGTTTTAAAATATAATAGACTAGTGTAATAACGAAAATATTAGCATGTATCTACTCGACCAAGCCCACTTGGGTTGGGCTTAGGTTGAGAATTCCCAACTTGCGGTTGGGTTATGGTTGAGGTATAGGAACATTGGGTTGGGCTAGGGTTGAGCACCAACCCGCCCGGCTTTCAGCCCTATATGTTGTACCCGTAGTCTTTCGTTATTGAAATTGAAATACTACATTTATATGATTTCTATACTCTCTTCTCTCTCCAAGTATTCACTCTTCTTTATTGCGTCTATTTTACACACGCATGCACACACCTAATTATATATATTTTTAACTAGTTCGTACTAAGTTACTTTTTTCTAGTTGAATTTAATCGAGCTATTGGTCAATGGGAGATAACTAATTGCATTTCAGTATTATTAATGCTTCCCTCGTTAAAAAAAACATCATCATCACTCTTTAACCCATCTATCACACCTCAACATCAAGCTACATGGAGTTTTTAGGTTTTTAAAATGTTTACGAAAAAAATGTCTAAATAAGAGAACTACTCACCTACAATAACTCTATCACAACATGTAGCCACACATCACCTTTCCAACCATCATGATGCTTGTGTGAGATATGAGTGGCATGAAAATAATATGCTTTGCCATAAAGATAAACTTTCTTAAAAATCAGGTTGATCCGCTTACTAGCTCAACTACTCATGTATGTTGAGTAAGACTTTCCGGTGACCTTCGTGGTGGGGCCTACTGTTTTCATAATAATATTTTACAAAGTTTTGATAGAAAAAATGTTGGCACAACATCCCAAGTTGTGGTACATTAATAATTGATTACGTTTACATAAGTCATCAAACACGTCATATCCAGTTAATTAATTAGATTTCCTTGAGTCATCAAACATGTCACTTTCAGGCTTTGGAGTTAAATTTATGAATTATGATTGAGTGTACGCTCGTTACATCTTATTCCGTAAGAGTATTAAACGTGTGAGAACGTGATGAATGATAAGATGCCCATTGGAAATTATCTTCACACGATTTATGGGTAATTCAAATTGAACTGTCCAACTTATGAGTCTCAGAGAAAATGTATCATTATAACAAAAACTTATACTTATTTGACAATAAGAAATTAAAAAAAAAAAAACTCCTATGGTGCTATTTCAATGAAGTGGCCACTAAGTAGGGGTATGGCTTCGGTGGATGTCGAGGTTGGTGGATCCCTTACCATGGGACCTACTGTGATTTATGTGCCTTAGATCAACATTGTCCATCCATTTTGAAAGCTAGCATTATCCTAAAACTAAAGATGATGCAAATCTCAATTGGACCACACGACAAGAACCATGGTGATTGACCATTAAAATTTTCTTGTAGACCACAAAAGTTTTGGATCAAGCTGATATTCATGTGTTTTCTTCATCCGGGTCTCAATAAGTTGGATGGAAAATAAACATGCAAATGCCCCCCAAGAAGTTTTTAATGTTTGGTATTCAATTACCATCGTTTCCTATGGTGTGGTCCATTTGAGAGTTGGATCTGCTTCATTCTTTAAATTATGCCCTAGAATGAGCCATAAAAATAGATAGATGGTGTGGATATAAGAAACATACATCACAGTGGGCCCCACAATCAAGGATCCACATGGCTCGTGGATCCTAAAAGCCACACCCATTGAGGAGAGATGTATGTATTTTATATTTAAATTGCCCATCCATTTCGCTAGATCATTTTAGGAAATTAGCCTAAAAAATGAAATATATCTAAATAATAAGCAGACCATACTATAGGAAACAATGGTGAAAATTTTTTGATGGGTCACAACTTTTGGATCAAGCTAATAAATTCTTTATTGTTTTTTTTTCTCCTCCGCCGCCCAAATCTGAATGACCTTATCAACTTTGGCAAATAAACATTAGGGTGGGGCTTAGGAAGTTTTTAATAGTACAGTCCACATGAGATTTAGATTTGCTTCATTTTTTTGTTCATGCCCTGGAATGATGTGGCAAGCACAACAGTCTCCTGAGTGTCAGACAATGGGAGCAACGGGAGTGGATTAAGTGAGCCACAACCCTTACCATGGGGGTGCACCTTGATGTATGTAATGAAGCAAGGTGGGCCCCACATTAAGGGCCGCACATCTTGGGTGAAGCTGGGCCGCATCTAATCGGTTCCATCCCTCCAACAATACACGATACACACGAGTAATTCAATTGAGTAAACCATGGATGCCAGTTTAGATGCATCAGGACCTAAATTAAACTCGTTTTATTATACATTGGTGGACATTTATTGGACGGTTGAAATCAAGTGGATGAAATGAAGTATCCACGAAATGAGGGTTAGGCCGGTGGAACTAATCAGATTATGGAAACGTAAGTGCCTGAGTACCAAGCACCATACTCTATCAGAGCATGAAATAGCTCCCTTTGCCGCATGTTAACTTTGACTGCCGCCTGGGACGGCCCTACTCGCACATACGTCTCTCCGGAGAATATCATGCGGTAGAACCGGAGCATGGTACATCCATCTTTTTATAAGAACACATGGTAAGTTCATCTAAGAATCAAGACCGTCTTTCTAGTTATCCATAATATTTATGATATATAAATTAAATTTCACATATATCGTATGGTATACTATCCATCTGATTAATGGAATTCAAAGCAGCGGTCTAAATTGAAACAATCAACGTAGAAATAGACTAAAATTGATTTATATAATCTATTCAGGACATTTAATTTACAAAATTATTTAAACCATGATAGGTCCGATTATATGGACGGTCCTGATTGATAGATTAGCCAGCAATGAGTTCTGTAGACAGATGACTCTGCCGTACCCTCGTTTTCTCATCTCTACCGTACGTTCTCTCCTCGTCCACTTGTCCCAAATGAGTGACGGATGTGCTGAACAACGCGAAATTGCGTTGTCCAATAAAAACGCGCCACGTGTATAGACCAAGAGCCCGCCTCCTGACGGAAATGCGTCCAGGTTCAATGAATCTGTATAACAGCCCTTTCTAGGCTATTATTTATCTTCCATCTGCGCTTCCCTCCCTCCCAACTGCAGAAAACAGAAAACCAGAGAGACAGTTAGAGAAGGAGAATTCAGAGAGAGAGAGAGAGAGAAGGAGAAGGAGAATTCAGAGAGAGAGAAGGAGATTTCTTCATGGCATTAGCTTCGTCTTCATCAGCTTTTTCAGCGATTTCTTCCCATTCTCAGGAGATTCAGAAAGGTACTTTTTATTTTTTATTTTTTGGAATTTCTTGCATTTATTGCTTTTAGCTTCTCACGTGCTTGACACGCGCTCTCTCTCTGTCTCTATCCATCTTTTGGTTATTTCAGGATCACAGATCGGTTCGTTTCGGTCGTTGGATCGGTTCATCCTACCATCGACGGCTGGGAATGCGTCTCGGAGGCGGGGCGCGTTGAAGCCGGTATCCGCACAGGCGAAGCGGAGCGAGTTGGTTGTTCCTCTGGCAGCAACGATCATTGCTCATGGTACGCATTTCATTTCGATTTTTTTTCCTTTGTGAGAGAGAGTCTGGAGAGGGATGGAGGGATTTAAGTATTTACAGAGTTGCCCTTCTTTTGATGGGGATTGATACAGAAGCGGCAGATTTGGAGAGGGAGAAGAAGGGAATAGAGGAGGAGGTGGTGGATTATGAGAAATTGGCGGAAGATCTGAAAGATGCTTCGCCTCTTGAGATCATCGACAAAGCCCTTGAGAAATTTGGGAATGATATCGCCATTGCTTTCAGGTTCGATTTTCTCTCATTCTCTGTTTTTTTTTTCTTTTCTATTTGGGGATTTTGTTGAATGGAATTATCGGGGCTTTAAAAAGCTTGATTCGACTCGGCGGAGTCGACTCAGCTTAATCGGACCTCTTCAAGACACGAGAAGAACCCGATTTGGTCAGGTTAAAAAGAGAAATTGTCGAGTTTTTACTAGAGCTTTTAAACTTTTATCCAAGCCGTTCAATTCCTTGGCCACGCTGCGGATGGATTATATGCAGCTAGTTGCTTGGTGTGTTGCATTTGGGGGCCGGACGGTCAAATCAATCCGACAGTCTGTATGGTCCAGCGCGCTTTTTATGTGTTGGTGAGATAAGAAACGCTGATCGGGTGATTGAAACCGTCTGATCAATGACTTGCAAAATGGATGGTCATTATTATTTCTGAATTAGTCCAATTTTTGAAGTAGATAGTTCGGTCATTGGCGTACCTAATTTTGATTGCTTATCACAAGAACGACCATGATCCGATGATCCTGACCATCGAATCCTTGGCTAGTTAAAATAGTAAAATATGGAACCGTTGTTTGAATTGGGCATCCGGTCGGTCCGATGGCCAGTGTAGAGGAGGTTGGACCGGCTGGACGGTCAAGATTGATGCTTCGTACCATCCACATGTCCAATACAACTCAATGCGGTCATTTGGTGCAAACTAGTTGCGTGGAAATATTCCCAATACTAAAAACTCCCATAATCGGTCCATCGTAACCTTCTATATGCGTCTCTTTGTAACCTTTCATGGCCACTAAATCGACGGTTGCGACAGCTAGTTGTGTTTATTTTGGGCCATGTCCAATCTACTCTTGTGCCTATTTGGATGGTTCGGATTAAGGTCTGATAGGTCCAATCCTCTAAATAAATAAATTCATTTTGGCTTATCTAGCTCTTGTTAGCTGAAGACTATTAAAAATATTTTTACCATAACTGATGGAACGGTTAAAATATTTTAATCAAAGAGGTTTTTTTCTTTCCCCATCCAAGTTGAAGCCCGTGATATAAGTGGTTTGGACACCGTAATCTGTAACGGTAATGGTGGCTGTAACGGCCACCACCGTTACCATTACTATATGGGCTGTAATGGCTGCCACCATTACCTCTGTGTTACAAGGCCATAACGGACCTCTACAATACAATTCTTTCTTATTTAATGGAAAAAAAAAAAACCCAATCATGTACGAGCCCTGTAATGGGCTGTCATAGGCCCCTTGCGGAAAAAAATGTTATAGGTTATTTTTTCCCATTAGACAAAATGGCTGTTGCGGCCTTTGTGAACCCGTTATATAACGGTAGCCTTCATGGCCATTAAGCACTGTAATGGCTGTTACAGCACACCCATTGATTCTGATCATCGTCAGAATATGACCTCAGGGTCAACAGTGAAAATCTCTAGGAATTATTATTTATATAAATGTTTTGTTTTTAGTAATCAGATTCTTTGGAAAAGAGGACACACTTCTAATATATAATTGCAAGTGCACCCCATCTTTAGATACTTATTTGAAAGAATATTCCTTTCAAATTCAACTTTCTGAAGACATTTGGAACCACTTGGATGAATAAAATAACAAAATGAAATGAATGCTATCAGGCAGTCGGGTCACTCAAGGCACACGCATTGACCATTACATGTATGGGTTTTATCCCAAAAATTGCCCATTCAATTGTGAATTTTACTCGTTGAACGTGGACCTATGCATCTCTTTTTTTTTTTTTAAAGGTCACTGATCGGGTGGCTGATATAGTCGATTTCCAATGCTTTTGGGCATATGGCATGTGCTCATGGTAGCCTGCCAGACTGACTGTTCCGACTGTTCCGATCACCACACATTTTTGGTCCATGTATTTCTTTGCTGCCCAGACTCCACTGCTTCCTTAGTTCTGGACCTGTAATACAAAACCCTAGTTGCACGCTAGGCTTCTGTATGGTTGATGAGACAGTTTTAGTAGTTAATTGGATGGCTATGATGTTAGGCCTCGCTAGATGGAAAATCCAAACTAGACAACTGTTCAGCCAGATGTGTGGTGATAGTTGTTTGTGCCTAACCAAGATGGATTGTTGAGCTCAAACCCATAAGCGAGACCCCATTGTTCACTTCCGGAAATTTTGTTTCTACAGTTGATCCCATCGGCCATCCAACTGTTTTAATGTATATTCTGAACTGTTGTCAGATTGGTAGATTGATTTCTGTCATTTCTCAGAGTCTGATTTGTGTGGTGTCTGGTTTGGCAGTGGAGCAGAGGATGTTGCCTTGATCGAGTATGCCAAGCTAACTGGCCGACCCTTCCGGGTCTTCAGCCTCGACACTGGAAGGCTGAACCCCGAGACCTACAGATTCTTTGATGATGTGGAGAAGCGCTATGACATTCGCATTGAGTACATGTTCCCAGATGCTGTTGAAGTTCAGGGCCTTGTGAGAAGCAAGGGCCTGTTTTCCTTCTATGAGGACGGGCACCAGGAGTGCTGCAGAATCAGGAAGGTGAGGCCCTTGAGGCGGGCCCTTAGGGGTCTCAGGGCGTGGATCACTGGGCAAAGGAAGGATCAGTCCCCTGGTACCAGGGCTGAAATCCCGGTTGTTCAGGTGGACCCTTCATTTGAAGGGATGGACGGTGGGATCGGCAGTCTTGTAAAGTGGAATCCGGTTGCAAACGTGGATGGACAGGATATCTGGAATTTCCTCAGGACCATGGACGTCCCTGTCAATTCCTTGCATTCACAGGTACGCATGCACGCACAGCTGGGCCAGCATGCATATGACTTTCATGTATGGATGTTGTTATGAAGATGATCATGCTGATTTTTTGTTTTTTGTTTGCAGGGGTACGTCTCGATTGGGTGCGAGCCATGCACAAGGCCCGTCTTACCTGGGCAGCATGAGAGAGAAGGAAGGTGGTGGTGGGAGGATGCCAAAGCCAAGGAGTGCGGGCTCCACAAGGGCAACATCAAACAGGAGGAAGTGGCCCAACTAAACGGCAATGGAAATGGCGCTGCTGCTGCCACCGCCACTGAGAACCCTGACATCTTCAACACACAGAACATCATGAACCTCAGCAGGCCAGGGATCGAGAACTTGCTCCGGCTGGAGAACCGGAGAGAGCCATGGCTCATCGTCCTCTATGCTCCATGGTGCCGTTTCTGCCAAGGAATGGAAGCATCCTATGTCGAGCTAGCCGAGAAGCTTGCTGGATCCGGCATCAAAGTAGGAAAGTTCATGTCAGATGGTGATCAGAAGGAATTTGCCAAGGAGGAGCTGCAGCTGGGGAGCTTCCCCACAATACTCTTCTTCCCGAAGAACACAGCGATGCCCATCAAGTATCCGTCGGAGAAACGGGACGTTGATTCCTTGCTGGCATTTGTGAGGGCCCTACATTGAGGTTTTCAAAATCTAAGGCAATTGGGAAAGGTGGTTTTCTTCTGTAAAGTAATGGGTCTGATTGATTGGCTTGATAGCGAAAAGAGAGTTCCCCTTAGACTTCATTTCTCTCTCCTTTCCACAATGAGGAGAGAGACTACAATTTGGTTTTAGCCCCTTACCTATATGAAAATCTTTTAGAGAGATTCAAGAAAATGTAATCGGTTGTATGTGGCGTGGAGGAGAGTTAGATCTCTCCTTCTCCTTTTATTCAATGGGAATGATAATTTTGAATTTGTTTTGAGAGGAGAGAGAGACTGGTTTTCATCCTTTTCTAGGTCTTCTATGATCTTAGGACCCCCCGGTTCTTGGTTTCTCATTTTGGACTAGTTACGTTTATGAGTACATGATGTTATAAAAGTAAAATCGCAGCCAGCTGTACATGATTGGAACCATCGATGTTGTGAACTCTAATGCTGTATAGGCTTCAATTATCGAAATTTATCTATGCATGTGATGTAGAGCGGGTCACGGACAATTTAATGGCCAAGATGGATCAAAAAAGGCCCGGTCTACGACAGAAGTGATCCGGATTGTTGGACCTTATCTTGCAATTCAGAATGAGTTATCTGACGTAAAATATATGATTTTGGAGTAGAATGAGCTACTTTAGCCAACCAACCCAGCTATGTCGGGATATAACGCCTGGAATTGCGAAAAACGAAAAACCACTGGATCGACGGTCGTTTCTTTGCTTTAATTTCGTTTTTACTATAAATGGTAAGTTTTATTTTGATTATAACTCTTCATCCGTCGGGCTTTAGTTGTGCCCAACATGAAAAGAGCTTAGAATAATTAGGAGAACCAACATGAAAAGAGCTTAGGATAATTAGGAGAACGGTTTGGTGAAGCCAAATAAGACACTATTTTTGGGCAAAAACCTTGCGCACTAGTAGACATCATGACCGTTTATAAATAGTAAGTTTACTATTTATAGTAAGTCGTGGATTCTAAGAGTTTTAGTTGTAGTTTGATTTTGATTTTTTTCCCATTGCTTGGTTCCCTATTTAAAGGGTTGTGAACTCGTTTTATTTAATTCATTAATCAATTTCAAATTTATTAGAATTTATTTCTATTTTCTGCTTTCTTTCCTCGTGGATTTGGAAAGTCTCTGTGAAGAGTTCAGAGAAGTTCTGTGGATTTGGAATAGTTGTCCTCTAGAGGAAGACAGTGCTCGACCTCACGTCCACCCTTGCATCAGTTTGGTATCAAAGCGAGGTTTCTCCTCGAATCGATGGTTTCTAACGACGGGTCGGGCAACAATCCCATATGTGGTGCTCAAGGGAATTTACCTTTAATGGCGGCAGCTTTCGAAGTAACGCAACAAGAGAATCGGCAATCCATGCAAGGGCTGCATGCTTCCATTGACCGCATAGCGGATCTCTTGGCGGAAAACCTAAGGCAACTCCGTGTTCCTGGTGGTAATCCTCTACCGCCAATTGCTGAACTCGTAATCGCTCTGATTGCAGGATAGTACCGGTAGTGCATCCAAGGGTCATTCCTGAGGAAGGGGGCTCCAGTGAGGAAGAAATTGACGACATAATCTTCCAACACCCCAGACATGACGGCGATCGAGTAGATCGAACGGATCGAGAATTCAAGATGCGGGTTGATATTCCTAGCTTCAATGGCCAACTACACATTGAGGATTTCCTCGATTAACTTTCTAAAGTTGAACGATTTTTCGACTATATGGACATCTCTGAAGCAAAGAAGGTCAAGCTTGTGGCCTACGAACTGAAAGGAGGAGCTTTAGCTTGGTGGGAACAACTGCAACTCGCGCAAACCAGGCAGACGAAAGCACCAATGCGCACCTGACAGTGGATGAAGCAGCTACTACGTGCCTGATTCCTACCTAGCGATTACGATAAGGTATTATTCTAATAATACCAAAATTGTTGATAGGGTAGTCGGTCGGTGAGAGAATACGCAGAAGAATTTTACTGCCTGGCGGCACGTAACGATTTGGTCGAGACTGAATCGCAGCAAGTCGCCCGACTCAACGGTGGATTGCGTATGGCTATCTAGGATCGAATCCAGATGCAGTCCTTTTGGACGATGAATGATGCGATCAAGTTAGCTACTCGGGCAGAAGCACAGCTTGAACGTCCTAACACATGAACCTATCCTACTGAAAGGATCCCTGTGGTAGGTCCGCCCTAGGGAACTACACAGCTCAAGGGGAAGGAGCTCGTAGGAGCACGCACTCAACCTCCTACGTCTGAGAACCGAGATCAGGGAAGCGGGCAAGCTAGACCCCAAAGTAGCGTATCGACTGCTACTGGTCCAAGTAGAATCTCGAACCCTTATGCTTGGCCAAGGCCCGACAACTGCTATCGTTTTGGCCAACCTGGTCACTTATCAAATACTTGTCCCTAGCGAAAAGTGGTAAACCTCGTCATCAATGATGGTAGTGCTGATAACCGTTATGAAGATCCAGATATTGAAAAACAGGAGCATACCACCAAGGACGAGGTAGATTCAGGTTGGGTTCAGTAAGATCACGGCGAGTCGTTCGTCGTGAGGCGACTATTATATGCGTCAAGAAAAGAAGTGCATCCACAGCGGCATAACATCTTCCGCACTAGGTGTACGGTGAATCGAAAGGTTTGTGATGTGATCATTGACAGTGGGAGCAACGAAAACATCGTCTCTAAGGTCATGGTAGAAAAATTGCAATTGAAAACGGAGCATCATCCCTCTCCATATATAATTGGTTGAATTAAGAAGGTCAGCGAAATAAAGGTAATTGAATGGTGCACCATATCCTTTTTAATTGACAAACATTATAAGGATGAAGTAGTATGCGATGTGGTTGATATGGAAGTATGTCACATACTACTCGGTCGTCCCTGACAATCTGACCGTGACGCCACTTATAAAGGGCGAGATAACATATATATCTTCGTCAAGGACTGCCGGAAGACCATATTGGCCCCTATGGATCCAGAGGGACCACCTGAAACTTCTAAAGTTGAAGGTCGTTTTCTCTTAACCATACGGGACTTCGTGGAAGAATTCAAAGAAACATGACAGACTTATGTATTAATTGTAAAAAGGGAAGAACTTGAGCCTACCATCATCCCTGAAAGACTAAGGCCCCTGCTACATGAATTCAAAGAAATCTGGCCCGAGGACCTTCCCTATGGGTTACCCCCCATGCGGGATATCCAACACCATATCAACTTTGTCCTTGGGTCCAGTTTACCTAATCGTCCTCATTATCGAATGAGTCCGAATGAGTGTGAGATTCTGTAGGGACAAATAGAGGAGTTAATCCGTAAGGGTCTTATTCGAGAAAGCATAAGTCCATGTTTTGTACCAGCTCTATTAACTCCAAAGAAAGATGGGAGTTGGCGCATATGTGTCGACAGCCGAGCCATCAACAAAATCACCATAAAATACAGGTTTCCTATACCACGGTTGGACGATATGCTGGACATGCTAGAGGGTGCAAAAATATTCTCTAAATTGGACCTAAGGAGCGGCTACCATCAGATTCGAATATGGCCGGGTGATGAGTGGAAAACGGCCTTTAAGACCAAGAAAGAATTATATGAAAGGATGGTCATGCCCTTCGGTCTTTCGAATGCGCCTAGCACATTTATGAGATTGATGAATCAAGTTTTGAAACCTTTCATTGGGCGGTTCGTTGTGGTCTATTTCGATGATATTTTGATATATGGTCAAGATGAAACCACCCATATGGAACACCTCAAGAAGGTCCTTCAAGTGCTCACTAAAAATAAGTTATATCTCAATTTTAAAAAGTGCAGCTTCATGACTGATAGTCTATTGTTTCTGGGTTTTGTCGTAACATCCGCGGACATTCGGGTGGATGAGGAAAATGTGAAGGCAATCAGAGAATGGCCGGTTCCCACAAATATTCACGAAGTGCGAAGCTTTCATGGACTGGCGACATTCTATTGTCGGTTTATGAAAAATTTTTAGTACCATTGTGTCACTAATCACAGATTGCATGAAGAAAGGGCAGTTTCAGTAGACTAACGAAGCCGACAGGAGCTTGCCGAAATCAAACGCAGATTATCCACGACCTCGGATCTTGTACTTCCCAACTTCGACAAACTGTTTGAAGTTGAATGTGATGCCTCATATGTCGGAATTGGGGGAGTTTTGTCTCAAGAGGGTAGGCCGATAGCCTTCTACAGTGAGAAACTTAGCGATGCACGCAAGAAGTGGTCTATATATGAGATCGAGTTATACGCGGTGGTCCAGGTACTGCGACACTGGCGACATTATTTGATTCAAAGGGAATTCAAGCTAACATTAATCGTGTGCATGCTAGATGGATCTCGTTTTTGCAGGAATTCACGTTTGTAATAAAACACAAGTCAGGGCAACGAAACAAAGTAGCTGATGCACTGAATCACCGTGCGACTTTGTTAGTCATTATGAGTAATGAGGTTGTCAGGTTCGAGCGCCTCAAAGACACATATGCCGACGACGACAACTTCAAGGACGCATTAGTTAGATGCCAAAAAGGTTACCCTGACAACTTACATATGTAAGATGGGTTCCTTTTCAAGGGAAATCGACTGTGCATCCCGAACAGTTCGTTAAGGGAACAAATAATCCAAGAGCTACATGGAGGTGGCCTCAGTGGACACCTTGGGCGAGACAAGACGCGAGCTCTTGTGGAAGAACGGTATTACTGGCCGCAATTGGTACGTGATGTGGAAAAGACAGTTCAATGTTGTTATATTTGTCAGACCTCCAAGGGACAATCTCATAATACGGGCCTCTACATCCCGTTACCCGTGCCTGACGGTCCTTAGGAGGATTTATCTATGGACTTCGTGCTTGTTCTCCTACGAACACAACGCGACATGGATTCGGTGTTCGTGCTAGTAGATCGTTTCTCCAAGATGACACACTTTATTTCATGCAAGAAGACTCTCGATGCAATACACGTGGCGAATCTATTCTTCAGAGAAATTGTGCGGCTACACGGGGTTCCCAAGACTATTACTTCTGACCGTTACACGAAGTTTATAAGCCACTTTTGGCGGACTTTGTGGACTCGATTTGATACACGACTTCAGTCCAGGAGCGCCTACCACCCACAGACTGACGGTCAAATTGAGTTTGTGAATCGCACGTTGGGAAACCTCCTTCGATGTATTTTAGGAGAAAAACCGAAACAGTGGGATTTAGTTTTGTCTCAAGCGGAGTTTGCATTCAAAAACATGGTGAACCGCTCAACAGAGAAATCCTCATTCCAGGTTATTTACAGACGAGTACCTCGCCACACACTAGACTTGGTCTCTCTGCCCAAGCTCCCAGGCATGAGCATTGCAGCAAAACATATGGCTAAAAAAGATCATGGGCATTCATGCGGAGGTACAAACCAAGCTACATGCCTCGAACGAAAAGTACAAGGAACAAGTGGACAAGCATCGGCAACAAAAAGTGTTTGAGGTAGGCGACCAAGTAATGGTCCATCTGCGCAAAGAACAATTTTTGACCGGAACGTACAACAAGTTGAAGAATAAAAAGATTGGACCAGTACTAATCATCCGAAAGATCAATGACAATGCTTATGTTGTTGATCTTTCAGATGACATGGCGATCTCACGGATTTTCGACGTCGCGGACCTGACCGAGCACCATGAACCAGCGCAGGATGAGAATTCGAGGACGAGTTCTTTTGAAGTGGAGGGGACTGATGTAGAGTGGGTCGCTGACAGTTTCATGGCCAAGATGGATTAGAAAAGGCCCGGTTGACGACAGAAGTGATCCGGACCGTCAGACCTTAGATCGGGCGTATCTCGCAATCCGGAATGAGTTATCTGACATAAAATATATGATTTTGGGGGTAGAATGAGCTACTTTAGCCAACCGACCCCACTTTGCCGGGTTATGACGCCCGGAATTGCGAAAAACCCCTAGATCGACGGTCGTTTCCCTGCTTTAATTTCGTTTTTACTATAAATAGTAAGTTTTAGTTTGATTATAATTCTTCATCCATCAGGCTTTAGGAGTTGCGCCCAACATGAAAAGAGCTTAGAATAATTAGGAGAATGGTTTGGTGAAGCTAAATAGGACACTTACTATTTTTGGCCAAAAACCTTGCGCACTAGTAGACATCACAACCGTCTATAAATAGTAAGTTTACTATTTATAATAAGTCACAGATTCTAGGAGTTTTAGTTGTAGTTTGATTCTGATTTTTTTCCCATTGCTTGGTTCCCCTATTTAAAGGGTTGTGAACTTGTTTTATTTCATTCATTAATCAATTTCAAATTTATTAGAATTTATTTTTATTTTCTGCTTTCTTTCCTCGTGGATTCGAGAAGTCTCTGTGAGGAGTACAGAGAAGTTCCGTGGATTCGGAATAGTTATCCTCTTGAGGAAGACGGTGCTCGACCTCACGTCCTCCCCTGCGTCAGCATGAGAAATAGGGTTCTTGTTCGGAAGTGATTGGGAGCCCACATGCTTGATTGGTTTGTCTTTCAGCATTAGGGCCTGTTTGATTTTCCAAATCCAATGTAAATGCCCTGAAAATAAAGTAATAATTACTCTTTTACCCGGTTTGAAAATGCACTTGTATTTCTGCAAAAGAACCTATTTCTCATGCATAGATATTTGATTCTCAAGTGGCCCACACCAAAA
The DNA here is from genome assembly GCA_021015155.1 of Magnolia officinalis. NCBI lineage: Eukaryota > Viridiplantae > Streptophyta > Magnoliopsida > Magnoliales > Magnoliaceae > Magnolia > Magnolia officinalis. The sequence continues at coordinate 11,919,069 of JAJHSJ010000002.1, read as the reverse complement.
GAAACAGGGGCCCCAAGAAGTTTTTAAGGCTAGGTATTTGATACTCGTTTCCTAAATCCTGTGGTGTGGTCCACTTGAGCTTTAGATGCGCCTCATCTTTTTAGTCGTGCCCCAAACTCAGCTGGGATCCGAAATTCAGCTGGGATTACATATGGCACATACATCACAGTAGGCCCCGCTTATATTTTACTCAGGGAAATAATTATTACCCCATTTGCAATGTATCTATCCGGGTTTGGAAAGTCTAACACACCCTAACGTGAATCTTTATTTACTTAGTTACAAGTGATGCTTGCTGTGTTTTAATTTGCTAGCGTTACTTTGATTTTTTAATTTTATATGTAATTTATAGTAAGTTATGGATGTTAAACCGGCCCAGCGTGATTCTTGAGTCTGGGGTTGTGTTTACTAGTAAGCTGTGGATATTTAATTATCTTAGGGTTAAGTATTTAATACCTTGGGTTTGGTTGGGTCCAACGTGACTCTTGAGGCAGGAATTGTGTTTGGGTTTGGTTGGGTCGAACGTGACTCTTGAGGCTGGGATTGTGTTTGGGTTAGGTTGGGTTTGTTTGGGTCCAAGTTTGGATCTTGGACCTACTAATCAGGTTACGATTGCATTTGGGTTGGCCCTCAACCTGATTTGACCTACCCAAGCTGCACCCCAATGAGGCGATAGGCCCGGCTTGTCTGTCCTATTGGGTGAAATAGACGGATGAAAAGCACCATGGGAGCACATCGTGTGTGGGGCCCCCTGCATGAAATGATATTTTGCTTTTTCACTGTGGTCCCACGCATGATAGGGGGGCCTAGGGGCGTTTTCATTGGCGCTGGACTGGTTGCATCCAACCCGGATTGCCTGCCAAAGAAAGCTAAGTGGGGTTCAGTGTAATGTTTGTGAGAAATCCACCAGGTCCATCCATTTTTCGTATAATGTTAGGCCATGGGCCCAAAAATGAGGTAGATCCAAAACTCAAGTGGGTCGCACAACAGACAAAAGTAGGCAAGGAAATGCATACCATTGAAACCTCCTTGGAGTCCACCGTGATGTTTACATGTCATCCACACCGTTCATAAGGTCATTCCTACTGGGATGAACTGAAAACATAAAAACATTAGCCTGATACAAAACCTCAGGTTTATAACCTTATAATATATCCTGTATTTTTAGTGAAATTTTGTATGCTGAGGTGCATCTCAAACCCTTGGGTCTGTACATTGAGCATGAGAGCTCTAGTAACTCCTGGATCAGTTACCAGTCCCGAACGGAAGCTAGCTTCAATGAGACCCAAAAGGGGATTTGTAAATTTCTAACATCTACAGTCTCTTACACACATCAATACCAAAGTATAGAGATCAACCTTAGTTATGGGTTTAACTGCAACTTGAAGAATTCCTATGTGTAGATAATTATACTTTTTCATGAAAAATTATCATTTTGTTATTAAATATAAGAATAGCTTTTTGAGTACCCATGATGGACATGATTTTCTAAGTAGTTTTGATACAATAATCGGACACAAATCTAAAAGATCCCTTTTATAAATATCTTTGGCAGGTATCCTCGGGATTTCCCATTTCTTAATGTATTTCTCAATGTTTTCAAATTTTAGTTGATCAACATTTCTCAATGTTTTCAAATTTTAGTTGATCAACATTGTTCATAGAGAATAATGAAGAGCTAGAAGTAGTAATAGACAGTGAACTTCTAATTATATCCATTGATACTTTGCCTACTATCAACTTTTTATGAGTATAATGCTCTACAAATGCCTCTCCACGGCTAAAAAAAGACTATACATGTTCAATACTCCCCCTCAAGTTGGAGCATAGATGTCAATCATACCTAACTTGTCTACTCAACTTTTTATGTTGCTCACTTGAACGAATAAATGGAGTAGAAATTTCCTTAGCAACGACCTTTTCATGAATGAAGTGATAATTTATTTCAATATATTTTGTGTGCTCATGAAACATAGGGTTACTAGCAATATGAATAGCAGCTTGATTATTATAGTGTAGAGGAATAGGATCGGGAAAGGAGTAGCCAAGTTCTTTTAACAACATCTGGAGCTACATAAGTTCACACGTTGCATGCATCATTGCCCTACATTCAGCTTCTGCAGGATCGAGCTACCGCTTATTGTTTCTTACTCTTCTAGGTGACCAGATTCTCACAGACAAAAGTGCAATAGACAGATGTAGACTTCCGATCATAAAGGCTACCCATAGAATCAGCGTCAGAGTAACTAGAGATATGAAGATAACCATGTCGCTGAAAACATAAGCCTTTACCAGGAGTCATTTGATGTAACGAATGATCTGATATACGGCAGTAAGATGTGTTGTACAAAGAACATGCATAAACTAGCTCACCACCCCTACTGCATATGACAGACAGATCAGTTCGAGTAATAGTCGTGTAAATAAAATGACCAACCAAACAACAATACATGCCCGGATCTGATAGGGAGTCGCCATCATCAATGCCAAGCTTCTGAGCAACATCCATAGGGGTGGCAACTGGACGACGCCCAAGCATTCCAGTTTCATATAAGAGGTCGAGAGTATATTTCCACTGCGATTGGACAATGTTAGATTTAGATCTAGCCAACTCAATGCCAAAAAATAGGGAAGAGTACCCAAGTCCTTTATTGCAAAGCAAGCTTAAAGGAAGGATTTGAGGTCAGTAATACCTGCACCATCGGCACCAGCCAAGACGATATCATCGACATAGACTAATAGAACTATAATCCTAGAAGTACGACAACAAATGAAGAGAGAGTGATCTAAATAACTAAGAACAAAGTTGAAATCTAACAACGCATGACTAAACTTGTCAAACCAGGCTCGAGGGGACTGCTCAAGAACATAGATAGACTTCTTGAGGCGGCATACATGATGTGAACCATTGGTTAATGAAAAACCTGGTAGTGGATTCATATAGACTTCCTCAGCAAGGTCACCATGTAGAAAGTCATTCTTCACATCCAACTGAAATAACGGCTAAGACAGATTTGTTGTCAAAGAGATAATCACCCGAACCGAGTTAAGCTTTGCTACAAGTGAGAAAGTCTCAAAGTAGTCCACACCATATGTTTGAGTGTATCCCTTGGCCACCAATCGAGCCTTGTATCTATCAATTGATCCATCTGGGAGGTAGTTAATAGAATAAACATAACGGGCACCCCATAGTCTACTTGTCCTTAAGCAAGGAAACCAGTTCCCAGGTATCGTTCTGCTTGAGGGAATGCATTTCTTCTATCATAGCTTGCCTCCAGTCGGCACTATTGAAGACCTCCCTGAGAGTCCTAGGAACAGACGAAGAGGAGACCAAGGTATTAAAGGCCCTAAAGGTAGGAGACACATTGAAAGGAGACATAATGATAGATAGGATGACGAGTAAATGCACTAGTAGACTTACGTAAAGCAATAGTTAGATCATTAGAAGATGGAATGATCGAACCTGGATCTCCATGAGAAGTAGATAGTATGGAGAGAGTCAGAGTGGTAGGATATTTCTTCCGCCGTTGATACACACACAATGGTTTGAGAAGTTCAGGAGGATGGGAATCTTCATCAAGAGAGGGAATCGGAAGAGGAATGAGATGATTCAACAAGGTCTTTCCCTGACTCGCAAGAGGATCATTTAGCGAATTCCCTTCAAGCGAGAAGTAGTGAACATCCGCTGACACATACTTCTTGAAAGTTCTGTTAGACAGCTCACATACCTTGTATAACGAGTATACCTTGTATAGTTTTGTTTCCATAGGCAGAGGATTCTGTGGTTATTATTTTCCTTGTATAGATGTATATAATCTCTATATATTCAACCCCATTGGGTTGTCTCAAATACAGAAAACCTTTTTCACTTCACGGTTTACATGGTATCAGAGCCTTACTGATCCAAATCCGGCCACCCCATCGTCACCGGCTCCACCATCCGTCAGATCCGGTCACCCCCTGCTGCGTCCGGCCATCCCCTGCCAGATTTTGCGTCGTCCGGCCAACCCCCGCTCATTTGGCCCTATCCCTGCACCATCCCTGCTCGTCCGACCCCATCCCTGCTCGTCCCGCGCCTACTGTTGCAGATCCAACCACCCCCTGCTCGTCCGACCGCCCCCTGTTGCAGATCCGACCACCCCTCTGCTCGTCCCGCGCCCCCTGTTGCAGATCCGACCACCCCTGTTGCTGTTGCTATTCCTCCAAATCCAAATCTATCTTTTCCAGATCCAGATCCACTGTTGCTGTTCCTATTCTGCCAGATCCACATCTATATTTTTCAGATCCCGAGTTCATATTGCTGTTGCTATTCCGTCAGATCCAGAAACTGCAATTCCTTGTGTATCTCCTGCTGTACAATAATTCTACGACCTTCTTCTGCTGAAACTCCTTGCGTACTTTACATTACTTCAGATCAATGGACAAGAACTCATCACGCACAGAGGCCCCACGTTATAGTTTTGATGGTACCAACTATTCCCTATGGGCCATCCATTTTCAAAACTTCCTCAAGGGTCGTGATTTGTGGAGACTAATTGATGGATCTGTGACTATCCCCACTTCCACAGATGCCAACAATTTAGCTGATTGGGAAATGAACAATGGACGGATTATTACATGGATTCTCGATTCTGTCGATCGGTTCATTGCTGTTGGCCTCACACCTCATCGCACTGCCAAGGCAATGTGAAACCATCTCCAGACAATTTATCAACAGAGTAATGCGGCTCGGTTATATCGCCTGGAACAGGATCTCGTTAACCTTACTCAGGGTGACGACAGTATTCAATCTTTTTACTCCAAAATTGTCTCAATTTGGACTGAGATGACTATGATGGATCTAACATTTCCTCATGATTTTAAGATATTCCAAACTATACCTGAGAGTGCGCAAGTTCGATAGTTTCTTATGAAGCTGCGTCCGGAATTTGAGCATTGTCGGGCTACTCTCGTAAACCGTAGCCCTACTCCTTCATTGAATGCGGTTATTAATGATTTATTGGCTGAGGAACAACGACTAAAAGTTCTTTTTCTTCCTTCCTTAACTACGGGATCATCTGATATGGTACTTGTTGTATCTACCACCACACCGACACGTGGTTCCACTCCTTTGACTTGTCGCCGCTGTAACAAGGTGGGTCATATTGTCGCTCAATGCAAAGAATGGTGCGCTTATTGTCGACAGACTGGTCATGGTATTCAGGACTACCGTACACGTGCATATGCATCTTCTTTCGGTCGTGGACGTGGTGGTCGTGGTCGTGCTCTTTCTGCTACTGCTGCTACTATTTCTTCCGATCCGTCTGTTAGTGAATCTGCATCTACTGTTTCTGCCGAAGGCCTTTCATCTTCATTGACTCCTGCGATGCTCCAGCAAATCGTTCAGGCCCTTTCTACGGCCGGTATGTCAGGTATATCCCCATCTTCTATATGGTTCTTTGATTCGGGTGCTTCAAATCATATGACCGGTGCTGTATCCCATCTTCGTGACATTCGTCCCTACACCGGCAATCAGGCTATTTCTACTGCGGATGACACTAGACTACCTATTCAATCAGTTGGATCATTGACTTTCTCTCCTTCTGCTCATCGCCAGTTCACTCTTCGTGATGTGTTTCATGTCCCTAACCTCTCCTCCAATTTAATTTCAGTTGGTCAACTCACATCCAATAACTCCTTAGTCATATTTTTTCCCAACTATTGTTTTGTGCAGGATTTGGCAACGGGGAAGATACTTGGGAAGGGTAGGTGGCATGGTCGTCTATACGTGCTGGACTTTGATCCGTCTGTCACTCTGGCTTGTTGTTTCTTTTCTCCATCTTCATCAGATATTTGTTCGGCAAATAAATTGTGGAAACTGTGGCACTGTCGTCTGGGTCATCCCCATTCAGATCGGTTACTTCAGTTAATTTCTTCTGGCATGTTAGGGAACATTTCTCTTAATAAAAATGATTTGGATTATTCTTATTCTTCCTGTTGTCTTTCAAAGAGTAAGTGTATTCCCTTTTCTCTAAGTACTACAAAATCATCTTCTATGTTTGAACTTGTGCATATGGATGTCTAGGGTCCATCACCAATTATGTCTCTATCTGGGTTACGATACTATGTTATATTCATTGATGATTTCACACGTTATACTTGGATTTACTTTCTGCAATCAAAGTCACAGGTTTTTGAAAAATTCAAGTTATTTCACTCTATGGTAAAGACTCAATTTCGGGTTCCAGTTCAAACTCTCCGCTCTGACTCAAGGGGGGAATATCTCTCAACTAATTTTCGTTCATTTCTTCAAGGTCATGGGATTATTCATCAGACCTCTTGTTCTGATACTCCACAACAGAACGGGGTGGCTGAACGAAAGAATCGTCATATTGTTGAAACTGCCAACACCCTAATGACAGCTATGAGTGTTCCTCGCTCTTTCTGAACGGAAGCAATGTTACATTCAGTCTACTTGATTAACCGGATGCCAACCAAAGTTCTGAACAGTAAATCTCCCTACCTTGTTCTCACCGGCTTACCACCTGCATATTCTACATTTCGTGTTTTTGGATGTATCTGTTATGTTCACCTGGCTTCACGTGAACGTAACAAACTATCTCCAAAATCGTTCAATTGTATGTACTTAGGATTTTGGGAAACTCATAAGGGTTTTCGATGTTATGATCCTGTTTCTCGTCGTGTTCGGGTTTCACGACATATTGTTTTTCTTAAACACATTGCCTTTCATTCATCTCTTCCTCCTCCGCACACTCCAAACTCTCCTGGTCTAACCGCCTTTCCTAAAATTCCATTTGCCTCAAGAACTCTCCCTCATCCATTGCAGATTTATTCACGTCGACCACGTACAGATCCACCACTGATTACTCAACCCGAACCTGCTGTACCTGTTGCAGATCCCGAACCTATCTCGATACGTAGTTCCGCTCGTGAACATTAAGCGCCTGATCGCTTGATATGCTCTATGTCTGCCATGACTGCTACTCTGGATACTGTTTCTATTCCTACTTCTTACTCTCAGGCAGCCACTCAAGATTGTTGGAAGAAGGCTATGGCAGAAGAACTTGCAGCATTGGATGATAATCATACGTGAGACATTGTCACTCGATCCGCTGACCAATAGCTAATTGGTAGCAAATGGATTTATTCTGGCAGGCTCAAGTCTGATGGATCATTGGATCGATACAAGGCTCGACTTGTCGCTCAGGGATACAAATAAGAATACAAAATTGATTACAATGAGACTTTCGCTCCCGTGGCCAAGATGAAAACTGTTCATACTCTTCTGGCTATATTTTCTGTTCGCTCATGGCCACTCGCTCAGATGGATGTGAAAAATGCCTTTCTTCATGGAGACCTCCAAAAAACCATATATTTGAAACCTCCTCCTGGCTCTTTAATCCCTACCAATAAGGTATGTCGTCTAAAGAAAGCCCTGTACGGTTTCAAACAGGCACCTCAGGCATGGTTCCAACGCTTTCACGATGTTGTTACGAATGCTGGCTTTACTCAAAGTGGTCATGACCCATCCTTGTTTTTCCGCACCACCGCTCACGGAATTGTCATTGTTCTGGTTTATGTTGATGACCTCCTACTGACTGGTAGCGATCCTACTGGCATTTCGGCTTTAAAGGAAGTTCTGCAATCATCATTCAAGATGAAAGACCTCAGCCATCTAACATACTTTCTTGGACTTGAATTTTCACGTTCCAACCGTGGGATCCTGGTCAGCCAGCGTAAATATACCAAGGATCTTCTCTCCTCGGCATCATTGATGGATCAAAAGACAGTTCAGACTCCCTTAGAACTTAAGGTTCACTATGGCCGTGATGATGGTGATCTACTTGCACAGCCCAACTTATACCGCCGTTTGGTTGGGAGTCTAGTTTACTTAATTATGACTCGCCCTGACATTGTCTATGCTGTCCAAGTCGTCAGTCAGTTTGTTTCTGCTCCTCGGACTCTTCATATAACTGCGGTGTTGCGCATCCTACGGTATCTTCGTGGGACTCTAGATCGATCCCTGTTCTTCTCCTCCACGATGACTCTGGACCTTCGTGCTTATTCGAAATGTTGATTGGGCCGGATGCGCTCTCACACGAAGATCTACCACTGACTACTGTATTTTTCTCGGCACTTCTCTCATCTCCTGGAAGTGTAAGAAGCAGGCCACTGTTTCCAAATTAAGCACAGAAGCTGAGTATCAGGCGATGTCAGCTGCGTGTAGTGAGCTCGTCTGGTTACGTGGACTTCTTTCAGACTTGGGCATTCCTCTACAAGAGCCTACTCCACTCCATGTCGATAATCTCAATGCCATTCAGATTGCCTCTAACCCGGTTTTTCATGAACAGATCATAAAGCATATTGAAGTTGACTGTCACTTTATCCGCGAGAAATTTCAGTCTGATATCGAAAAATTTCAAAACATTTATGGGATTATAGCACTTATAGCCCTTCTGATATCGAGAATATCCCAGAAAAACACATTTTTCTGATCGATGACTTAACTTGTCATTACTACCATCAAGTTTTTGAACAAAACAAGCACACCCAAAAACTCTGGGGGATAATGAAAATGCTTTGTCATGAGGATGGAGGATTTCAAAAGAGGATTTATTTTGTAGAATTTGAGATGGAAGTCTATTGATAAGAAAAGTAGTAGTAAGTGAAGCATCATCCCATAAATGTTTTGAAATATTCATACCAAGGAGGAGAGCACGAGTAACTTCGAGAAGATGGTGGTTCTTCCTTTCGGCAATATCATTTTGTTGGGGAGTCCTTGGGCAAGAAGTCTAAGATAGCACACCATAATCTTGCAAAAAAATTCAAGAAGGATTTCGATATATATTCGCCCCCATTATTAGAGCGAAGAATTTTAATGGAACATTGGAATTGGTTGACAAACTCATTATAAAAGGCCTTGAAATGTTTAAATTTCATAAGATAGATCCATGTCATTCGGGAATGGTCATCAATGAAAGACACAAAATATTTGTAACCAAAGGTAGAATCAATAGTTGTCGGACCCCGAACATCGGAATGAACTAGTTCAAAAGGTTTGGGTTTCTATCCAATTGAGTTGGGAGGAAACATTTCTATGATGTTTAGAAAATTCACATGTATCACAACATAGTGGTTTAAGAACATTAATAGAATGAAAGAGAAGTTTTAGTCTTGCTAAAGATGGATGTCCTAAACGACAATGCCATCTAGATACAGAGTCTCTATCTAAGGACAAAAGGCTTATAGGACTTGCATGAGTATCATCGAGAAAGTAAACCCACATTCACGGCCCCCACTAATCATCTGCTTCATATGGTGGTCCCGAAAGACACAATAAGGGAAGAATGTTACTGAGCAATTTAAAGACTTGGTAAGAGAGCTAATAGACAATAGGTTCACTAGAAAAGATGGAACATGTAGAACAAAAGATAACTGCATGGAGGGAGAAAGGGTAATGGACCCAATCCCAGAGATGCAAGATTGATTACCATTTGCATCTGTGGCAAAGTTAGGCTGACTAGAAGTATTATAAGAGTCAAAGAGGTGGAGCTTACCAGTCATGTGAGACGTAGCCCCAGAGTCAATGACCTAGGAGGGAGACGAAGAGGACACATGGAGGGCAGTAGAAGACTGGGTCAAGCTAGCATTAGAAGTATACTTGCGTCTCGATTATGACATTGCATCAAAGCATCATACGCCTCCCTGAAAATAGTGACAAAATCACCTGAATCAGACATGTCGTAGGATAGTGCTGAAGGCACCGAACGAGTCTTCTCAAAATCGGATGACACTGGACCAATCACACAAGCACTTGCCCACGAAGGTCGGTCTACAATTTCCCAACATTGGTCAACTGTATGATTAGTACCACCGCAATGGGCGCAAGAACGAGAAGAACCATCACGACCACGACCACATCCACCAAAAGTACGGTTACCACAACCGCCTCTATCATGAGCACAACCCTTACCTCGATCACCATAACCAGGAAATCGACTACTACTCTGAGAGCTCCAGCTAGTAGCCCTAGAACTAGAACCAAGAGAATGGTGATCTATAGCCATGTATGCAGATCTGTCGATATCCACAGGGATAGCAGGAGAGGGGACATCAACTCTCTGAACAAGAGCATAGATCATCAGAAGTGAATGAAGAGGCTCCATAGCTAAGATTTGACAACGCACACTTTGGTATTCAGGATTTAAACCAGAGAGGAATTGCACAATTCGAGTCTCTTAACGTTATTGTCGAATGAGTTCATGGTCTTGAGTACAATGAGAAGGAAGAGGATGGTACATATCTAGCTCATCCCACATACCACGTAAAATAATGAAATACTCCTTCACGCTTTTGGCATCTTGTTGAAGCTTACATACATCCGAGATCAGCTTGTACACTCTGGATATATTGCAATCTTCTGAATACATGTCCCTGATAGTATCCCATATCTTTTTAGTTGATGATAAAAACATAACAAAGTCGTTAATTGTAGCCTCCGTGCTGTTTAGAAGCCAAGCCATGACTTGATAATTTTCTTTGGTTCAGGTTTTGAAACACTCATCTGTAGGGTTGAGAGGATCATCCAAGATATACGAAAGTCTCTCTCTTCCACCTAAAAATAACTTGACCGATTGAGCCTATTGTATATAATTGTTCCCATTTAATTTGAAAATGGTAAGCAATAGGGTGTGAGACTCGGCAGGCCTCATAACAGCTCCATAAGGAAGCTTATCCTCCATATTAGAGTAATAGAGAAGGCTGATGATGACCAGATATATAAACGAAAATCAATCAAGCAATCCACAACAGGTCAGCATGTACACCCAACTTTCTGTCCATATTCGATGGCCCAACCACTCAGAAAACTGAAATCTTCATATATTGGACATGAATGTCAACAGAGATAGGGAAAAAAGGCCTGATGTATGCTAGGCACATGGAATCCCACAAATAATGGAAACCCCATCATTTTCCTTTAAAAAATGGCCTGAAAATGGTGGAACTGTACATGGAAAACCTCAAAGAACTTGCTAAAACTCCAATGATTGAGTAAAATTCATGTATGGATGGTCAACAACAGTGAATTTGACCAACCATATGGAGAAATTTCACAGAAAAATCCCTTTGATTGGGAGAAATGACAAAAGAACTCGAAAAGGGCACGCGCCCTTCTTGGACCACAAATCTGTACAGATAGTACAATTACTAACGTCAGCTGTACGGACACTGAAGTCAGCAGTCTCCAATGGCTCCAATCAAACCCACAATCAAAGGGGGATGCTCTAACACCAAGTAGATGAAGGTTGTAGGGGAATGAGATGATAGGAAGAAGAGGGGAGAAAGAGACAAGCAAAGTAAAAGAAAAAGGCTAGGGTTTGGTGTATATTGTATTCTCTCTACAATACCCCTCTAACATATATAGAAATAAAGATATAGTACAGACTACACACACACAAAAAGACTATACACGTTTAATAGGTGTTAACAAATTAGCCAACATTCCCTAATCAGCAAGGAGAAAATAGGGAGAAATGATTTTCCAATGGAAATACTTCAACTTGGGACTCATGTGGGTGTGTTCTTGTATATGCGGGATCTATGGATGCACTACATCTTATATTGTCAAAGCTTGTCATGGTTCTCTAACCCCACAAGCATTATGCAGTTTTGTGTTTCTTCTTGCTTCTTCAGGCCCTTACTAATTAATCCTTTTTAATGCATTTACAGTTAATCTACACGAGGACAAGAAGGTGCAGATGTACTCACTACTTCTTCCTGGTAGGGTTTGTAGTAGCTTGGTTTCTGAAACCACAGCCCATTAGAATACTCACCCTGCCCATAGTGATGTTGTTCATGGATGTGTCTTTCATAATGAATAAGCTGCTAAACACATTGAATGAATGACAATGACCAACCTGCTAAATAAAAAGAATAAAGAACACTCCAAGCCCAAGTAAACCAATCCAAACAATTCAGTGACAAAGCCATAATTGGGAAGGAGGATGAGATTTGGGGGAGTGATATTCCTAAGGAAATTGCTTCGATTTTCAGATTAGGACATCACTCGTCCCAACATATAAATGCCTTCCAAATGATTCATGTGGATATGTCTTTCATGCGCAGGAAAACTGAATGTGTTACCTGTTAGGGGAGTTGTACTCTGGCAGCTTACGACACTCGATACACAGGCATTCATAAATTGCACAGATCTTATAAATTGTGGAAACCACTGTCACTAAGTCATAGTCCCAAAATCAGATTAGTTGAACAATTTTAACATCTAATTTGTGGAAACTTGTTTGATGAAATAGGACCATTGTTTTCTTTATTAACCTTCTGATAAATGTCCGCCAATTAGATATTCTGATAATTAATATATCTAAAACTGGGACCCATATCTTGGACAGTAGCATGAATTACTTTGTGTGCCATGTAAGCAATTTCTAAGTAATTTTTATGTGTCTATGTCTCATCCATCACACTCTTCCAAAGTATCGAAGTTTATCTCTACCTCAGTACTGTGTGCGCGTGTGTTTTTCCAAATCCACTACAAGACTGAAGTAACTATTTCTTTTGAACGTGTCCGAGCTTCTCTTACCTCCTCTCATGGGAGGACTTCTTTATCATATCTAATTCCTAATCACTTATATTACGGTTGCAACCGAAAACAGAGGCGAGAGAGAGAGAGAGAGAGAGAGAGAGAGAGAGAGAGAGAGAGAGAGAGAGAGAGAGAGAAATAGTAGACACATCCACACAATGTTGGCTACACAGATATTCCGAGTATGCTCTTCTTCATGGTAATCTCCGTTGTATATTGGTTCCTGAAACCACGACAGTTCACTATACTCATCCTGCCCATAATGAGACTCCTCGGGGCTATGCTTTTCATAGCCATAGGTAGGATTTCCAAAACTGTGGATCTCATCTCTACTTTCACCATATGGATTTCAAAACCCGAACAAATATTCTGCTGATTTCCAGAGTTTTGATTATTGGCATCATGCATAATGGTAGTTGTTCTCATCTTCTTGAGATGCAAAAAAGCTAGCTAGAGAGTGTATCTACACAAGGTTCTGCATAATTCAGGCAGCAATCATCCACAGCTTGAGTTTCCCAACCGTAGCTCTCTTCTTCGCCTTGATATGGGCCCACAGGCTCATTATTATCATTGTCGCCACATCCATAGTCATGGCCATTGCTGTAAGAGAAGATATCACCCATCCAACAACTGTTACCGTAGTCGGGGATGGCATTGCTAGGCTAATTCCAACTGCCAGCATAAGAGGGAGGCTTTTCTCCATCAGATGACCAAGGAAGCCTCCGGCCACTCCGCCGTGGCCCATGATCGACCCCATCTTTCTCGTAAAGCGATGGTATGGACCCATAACAGAATCCCTTCAGAATCGAAGAATTCAGGTCCCATGGTGACGGAGGATAGCAGGTGGCATTAGATACCGGGTGGGGTTCGCTGTTGGTGAAAGGTAGTGTAACAAACTTGTTACTGTTGATACCAAAAAGGGGTTGTTTTAGATAGAATCAGGGACTGAAATCTCATTAGAGGGAGAATTCAACCTCTTGTTCTCATTAGAGAGAGTACAACATCTCCTAGGAACTTTGAAAATTCATTCATGGTGATAAAGATGCCTACATGGTATATTTACTCTCCATAGGATTCCTGCCCCTATTTTAGTAACAACCCATAACAATCTGTAACAACCCAAGATTTCCCTACTTTTCTACCCATCCTTTGGTGACCACCTAGATCTTACCTTATTCATATGACTTTCCTCAACTCATATTCAAAAGAAAATTAACTCTTCCTATCCACATGTGGGGTTGTAACATTCCACCTTTCTTCAAATAAAGGTTGGTAGTCCTGATAACGCTCTTGAATTTTCTACCAATTTCCCATGTTGCATCTTCCATCAGGAGATTAGCCCATTTGATCAGTACTTGGGTGATAGCTTTATTATTCCTCTTCACGATTCGACGCTCAAGAATACTCTGGCACCAATTCTATGACCCCAACATCCGAATAAACCAGCAAAGTAGTGGAAATAATTGACTGGTCATCAATCCTCTCTTTGAGGCAAAACACACACGGAATACCAGGTGAATATGCAAATTGACCAGCAGCTCAATTTTGTATGCAACAGCCAACAGTACCTGCATTTTCTAGTACTTTATAAGTCCCATAAAATCGAGGCGCTAATTTTGTAGAACTGTGCAACGCCATGGACGACTGTTGATAGGGTTGTAATTGAAGATAAAACATGTCGCCAACTCAAACAACCATTCGATGCGCCTTTTATCTGCCTAGGTCTTCATCCTAGCCTGGGCCGTTGTAAAGTTGTCCTTCAAGAATCAAAGATGTTGTCTCGTTTCAGCGACCCTTGTTTCACATGATGGACCGTGTTTGTGCCATGTACATAAGTCTCAATCAAGGAGGTGTCTGTCCATAAACGGCTTCATGTGGCATCATCATAATGGATTCATGAAAGGAGGCGTTATAACACAATTTAGCCCATGGTAACCATCACACCCAAGGTTGTGGTTGATAACCCATAAAGCAACGTAAATAGGTCTCCACACATCGGTTAACCCGCTCGATCTATCCATCCGTTAAGGGATGATAAGAAGGGGTCATCAACAACTCCGATTGTTGCAAACAAAACAATTCTTTCCAAAAGCACTTGTGAAAACAACATCACAGTCACAAACAATAGAGTTAGGCATGCCATGTAGTTTAAAATTTTGAACTTGTGCTACTTGGGCCGCATTGTAAGGATGAGACAAGGAAATAAAGTGAGCATATTTACTCAACCGATCAACCACGATAAATATCACAGGCAACAATATAATCTTTTATGTCTCGTTTCACGCCTTGTCAATAGGATAGGTGACGAATGCATTTGCTAGTTTTTAAGAAACCTGCATGGCTGGCCTCCCGGGTGTCATGCATTTATTGCAATACAACCTTTTTACCCTGCATATTCAGATCTAACACCAATCTATCCTTGCAACGCAACTGACCATGTCCAATGGTATATTTAGGATAATTAGATAATATAGCTTGAATTTTTTCTGTGATACCAATCACTTATGCACTACTAGTTGTCTCCAGAACCAGATGTTACAGTCGACGAGTCACTAGCATGGAAATGGCTGCTAATGATACCTTGGCGCTGTAACTAGAGAGTGCATCGGCGACTTGATTTTTTATATTTTTTTTTTTTGTAAATCACTTCATAATCATAACCCATTAACTTGGATAACCATTTTTCTTGTTTGGAGTTGTTACCGTTTGATCCAACATACATTTTGAGACTACAATGATCCTTTCAAATCTTGAAGTGGCGCCCAACCAAATAAAGCCTCCACTTGGTGATGGCATAAATTATAGCGAGCATTTCCTTTTTGTGAGTGAAAAAAGCTCAATTGCGGTCGGGAAGCACCTTATTAAGGAAGGCTATGGGGTGTGCTTCTTGCATTAGTACAACCCCCACCGCTACTTTGGAAGCATCACATTCAGTGACAAATGGCTTGAAAATCAAGGAGTGCTAACACCGAAGTTGTGGACATGGCCCTTTTCAATGCTTCAAAAGCTAATTTGCCGATTCACCTCATTTGAAAGAGTCTTTTCATAATAGGGCTATCAATGGCGCATAAATCTACCCATAGTTGTGCACGAACTTCCTATAATACCTGGTGAATCCAAGGAAGCCTCACAAGGCTTTAATGGTGGTGGGCCAAGGCCACTCCATGCATTGCACCTTCTTCAAGTCAGTAACCACTCCTTCCTTAGATACAATATGACTCAAGTATTCCACATGCTTACCCCCAAAACTACATTTAGAACGCTTAACAAAGAGCTTATTTTTGCAGAGTATATCAAAGACAATGCAGCTGTGACAAAGATCCATCCCACCCCTTGCTATAGATGAAGATATCATAATTTTAAAAAAAAAAAAAAAAAAGAGTAAAAAAGCAGCACAAATTGGCGTAGATACCTGCAAAAGAAGTCATTAATGAGAGCTTGAAAGATGGCTAGCATGTTTGTTACCCCGAATGACATCATCAAAAACTCATAAGAGCCATCATGAGTGTGTTATATTTCTTATTTGCGGAATTAGCCGAAGAACCTTGCTGTGCAAAGAATATGGCGATCAAGGGATGAAGAGAACATACCTATTTAAAAGGCCAAAGCTGAAGAAATAGAATACCAGGATCTTCCTCTCCTTACACCCGAATATAGAAAAATAGATGGGATTTGTGCTTCTGCTGTGGTGTAGGATTGGGGACCCAGCCTCATTATATAGATGATGGGGTGAAGAGAGTTTGAAACCCATCCTTACTCGCTTCCCACGGCTCCACACATTCGAATCCTAGTAGCACTCAAATAGTTGTGTGTGTATCACAGCTATAGCATTCCACCCTTATGCAGACCATCTGGAATTATCACGTTGCTATGGGGCCCACTGGTTTACCTAATTACATTCTCCAGTCTTTAGGACAATCTAGACCGTTGATCGATGAGGCCCACCTTATAGGGATCTTACAGAGTGCAGAATGCCATTTTGGAATATCATCTTCTTTCACTTGAATTTGATGGTATCGCGAACGAATATCTAATTTAGTGAAGTAGGAAGTCTCACTCAGCTCGTCCAAGAGTTCATCAATCACTTGTATAGGGAACCGCTCCTTCACCGTTACATCAATTCAATGATCAATAATCAATACACATTCTCACAAAGCTGTCTTTCTTGCAAACTAGTAGAACCGAAGAGGAATAAGGGATGTTGTTTGGTCTTATGATCCCGATCATTAATATCTCGAACACTTGGCACTCAAATCTCCCCCTCTAGGAAATAGGGATATCGATATAGCCATACATTGACAAGCCCACTTCCAGGCAGTAAATTAATTTGGTGGTCACAATCTGGAGCTGGTGGTAGTCCCTTTTGTTCTTCAAATATATCTGTGTATTGGCTGAGTAGTTGTAACAACTCTGGATTCTCTGATTTTTTGGTTACTTCGCACTGCATATATACAAAAGGACACAAGATGCTCCATTGTAAATTTCCTGATGAGCTCATGCTGACTTGATAAATTGAGGTTTTGTTCAGTCATGCCATGGATCATGACGTCCGTACTGTTTACTCGAAACCACATCCAAAGGTTAGCAAAGTCCCACAAAATGAGACCAAGAGTTCAGAGCCACTGACTTCCAAACACCATATCACAGCCACCAAATTCAAGTAAATACATATCATCAACAAAATTTACTTGTTGAATGGTAAACTAAAGTTGAGGACATATACCATTGTTGTTCAATGTCATGCCGTTAACAACCGTTACACGAAGCACTCCTCTGAATTATAACCGACAGCCCAAGCGCTTAGCAAGCTTTACATTAAAGAAATTGCGGGTACTTCCCAAATCGATGAGAACAGTTAGAGGCTCCTTTTTAGTTACTCGCATGGTTTGCAGTGCAGTTTACCCTTTTAGAGCATGAAATAAGATTGGTTGTCGACAGATTTTAGGGGTTGCTCATCTTGATTGTTACCCCTATCGACCTCATCATTGGGCTACTCAATCCCCACAATCGTTGTGTTGTCACCAATAATGCAAAATTATTATGTCTTACAGCAGTGATTAGCGAAAAACTTCTTGTCAAAGTTGTAACACAACCCTTTCTCGCACCACTCTATCTCGGCTAGAATGAGGCATTTGAAGTTGGATGTGGTTGCCTTGCTCATTGCATTCACAGTTGGTGGGTTGGTGTTCCACTACTTGTAGCTCCAAACCTGAATTTTTACACAGTTGAGTATGTTTTCATCAAACAACCACGCCAATGAGATAGCTTGAAACATTGTCAAGGGCTTTTGGCTTTTGACATTCCAACAAATGTCATCTTTGAGTCCTTCAGTGAAGAAGCTGACAAAGTGACTTGTAGGAATATCAGGCAGTAGGCTGGTTATGCGTTCAAACACTGGATTGAGAGTCACATAGCGAGTCGACCTGTTTGAGGTGCTTGACATCCGCAGAGTTATCATCAAACTCCGTTGGTCCGAATGGTGATGTCAACACCTCTGAAAAAGTCCTCCAAAAGATTACATCATTCTATTTCAACCAATGGTACCATTGGAGGGCTTCTTTTCCTAAGTGGAAGGAAGCTACCTCCACACATCAATCCGGTGGAATTCTATGGAAATTCAAAAACTTCTCAGTTTGGTTCAACCAAGGTACCGGATCGGTGCCATCAAAGCATGTAAATTATAGTCGCAAGGTGCACAACTGAGTCACGGCCCCAGTTTCGCCATTGTTATCATCTGCTCGGTGTTTAAACATCTTGTAGTCGGGCCATGTGTTGAGATTTGTGCACTATGGGCACAAGCGGAGGATTCTTCTTTCATGTCTTTGAAGGAAGCCTCCATGTTGTCTAGCCTCTAAATAACTTGCTGGAAAAGATCTGCATAGTCCATGTCTGTAGCCTTCTTCTTTTTTGATCAGGTGTGCACCATAAACTACAGGAAATCACCAATACGCGAAAAGCCCCAGGACTGATGGAACACGTCAAGTTAGGATTATTAAATTATTGGGATCATAACATCCCACCACACTCTGCAGCCGACATCCACTGCAGCCTACAACACACTCTGTGGGGCCACTTGCTCTGGCCTCTTTTCCAAGTAGCCCTCTCCACTCATGGCAACTACACTCTGGTTGTTCAAGTAGACCTCTCCATGTCGTAGAGACTTTCACTCTAATCCATGTTGCTCTTTCCACAGGCTGCCCCTTCCGTGACTCAAACATAAGATGTGGTGTTGGCTCTAATACCAATTGTTAAGAACATAACCAATACGCCAAAAGCCTCACGACTGATAGAACGCGTCAAGTTAGGCTATTAAACCATTATGATCGAAACAGCAAGATCGTAGCCATCGCTGTATGAAGTTGGGTCGTGCTCAAGGAATCCGATGTCGACTTTGATTCCTTCTACACTACTACATTCTCTGGTGTGGAAGAATAGTAAATCCATTTGCTGTGATTGACTTTGGAGAAAGCGTGTTGGAGAATTCTGCATGTTGATATCATGGTGGGTACCTAACACATGTGAATGGGTCACAGATATTCTTCTGAACCGAAATTCCAAGTCAGACTCAGTTATCAGTCAATTTATACCAGTAAGAGAGAGAGCAGCAGCTATAGTAGCTAAGGCTCCTGAGGCCCACTTCAAACAGATCATGTGCATGGACAATATATCGACATCAATCCACACCGTCTAAGATTCTGAATCAGCAACACTCAAATGAGAGAAGCTTTGATACTCTGGCAGAGGGTGATGGATGATATGCTGGTACTTACAGATTACTTATAAATTGCATGCTTAAAGGGTCTAAATTATGGGCCAAATTTAGATGTATCATGAACAAGAATAACGCTTATAAGATTATCTGATTACCAGATTGATGGAAATTTATTTTGGACGGTTACTATTTGGACAAACAAGTTTCCACGAATCAGAGGTTAGGATTGGTCAGTCAATCTGATTTTGGGACTGTGAGTTAGCGACAGTGGATAGCACAACTTAGTTCAACTTGAATTAACACATACCAATTGTACCATTTATGAGGGCCTGCATATAAAGTGGCATGGGCCACCTGAGTATTAAATAATACCCCAGTTCAGTTCGGTTCGGTTCTGGGGTGAAACCGGACCGAACCATTCCTAATGGTTCCAGGAAAATCGGAATCGGACCGTTTGCACTCTAGAACTGAATCAGAACCAGTAAAAACTGATACATTCCGGTTCGGTTCTTTAGTTCTGGGCTTTTTATAATCCAGCCCATGTCCATTCGTGTTGTGATCCATTTGATGAATGGTCTAGATATCATGTTATAATTCAGCCCATGAGAAAGATGAGAATGGGGCTGGGCGGCGTGAGGTGCTTGGGAGATTTGTTTTTTTTTTTTTTTATTTAGCTTTTTATGTTTAATTTTTTTCAAATATTTATTAACTGGATGGTCCGGTTCCAGGTTCAGTTCCAAGTTTGGTTCTATGATCTAATTCATGGTCTAGTTCCAAGTTCGCTTCTATTGGTCCTATTTGGTTTTACATAACCCTAAACCAAGAACCGAACTGGACTAACCGGTTCTTTGATTTTCGGAACCAGAACGGTGCACTTTGAACTGGACCCAGTTTGGTAGGTGGTTCCGGTCCGGTTTACCGGTTGCATGTGCACCCCCTGTACAAATCAGGGTAACAAGTGACATTCGATGGATGAGTTTTACCTACCACATGCAAGAGCGGAATCGTTCACAGCACCTGTATTACGCAGCTGCATAAAACACCCCAGCTCTGTAGGACCTAACATGTTTTTATGTGTAAATCCACTCCGTCCATCAGGTTAGAACCGTTATATTAACAGTACACACAAAGGTCATCCCGATAAATAAAAATAAAAATTGATTGGCCACACCAATGGGAACAGTGTAAAACTACTCCTAAAACTTTGTATTTTCACTTCATCATGATGATTAACTGGTTAGGTGAAATATACAAATCATGGTGGCCCCACACGCAAACGCACGGTTGGAATCCCATCCCAAGGTTCCCCATGATGTAGCCCGCCTGAGTTGAGAATCTTGCTGATATTTTTACGCAGCATCTTAGAATCAACGATAGACCTTGATGGATGGAGTGGATTTGCATATACAACATGGTGGGCCCACAAACTAGGGTGTTTTATGCACCGTGGAAAACGTGTTGTGAAGGATTCGGGTCCACGGGCAAGCGCCTACCATATCGTTGAATAATTGGATGTCGTAAAAAAGAGGGAAACGGATTGGCTACTGACCCTGGTGGTCGGTGCTCTGTGGGGCCCACCATGATGTATGTGTTTCATCCATGCCGTCCACCCATTCTTCCAGATCATTTTATGGTATGAACCCAAAAATGAGGTTAATCCAAATCTCAAGTGGACCGCACAGTGTTGATTGAACACCCACCATTAAAAACTTCTTGGGGCCACGAAAGTTTTGGATCAAGCTGATATGTATTTTTTCCCTTCATCCAAGTCTGTATGACCTAATCAACAGGTTAGATGTCAAATAACCATTACAGTGGGCCCTAAGAGGTTTTTAATGTTGGACATTCAATCACTACTGTTTTCCCATGGTGTGGTCCACCTGAGATTTAAATATATCTCATTTTTGGGATCAGCCCTAAAATTATCATTCAAAATGGATGGACGGCGTGGATAAAACACATACATCATGGTGGGGTCCACATAGCACCGACCACTAGCCACCTGCTAGTGGCAGCTTCACCGGCCAAACCGCGTCCTAAAAAGAGAGGGACAGCAGATACCTTCATCTTTTCTCAAGTGCTTGCTACTTTTCTTTAGAAGCGGCCCTGCTGGAACTGGAAGCACTCCATCCAGCGTCCATAAAAAAGCGCCATTTACGCTTCTACAGCCATCTTCTTTTGGGAATTTTGTCGAGCATTTGAGCTGCATTTAACGGCATCTCGCACGTCCCAGCACGCCCACCAACATGGCGACCGCCAACCGCCCAGGACGCGGATTTCCTGCGAAAGCCTTTCGCAGGAAGTTCCTGCGCAAGGGTATTGGGTGGGGCCCACCACCATGTTTGTGGGACATCTACGCTGTTCATCCGTTTGGTGAGCTCATTTTAGTACAAGCGATAAGATTTTAGCTGGATCCAAAACTCAAGTGGGCCACACGAGAGGGAAAATTGGGGAAAGAAATACCTACCATTGAAACCTTCCTGGGATCTACCTTGATGTTTATATGCCATCGAAACCGTTTATAAGGTCTTTAACAATGGGATGAAGTGAAAATACTAAAATTTTTGCCTGAAGAAAAGCTTTATGGCCGAAAGAATGTTTCAACGGTTCTAACTGAATATCCACTGATTCCTCTTGTGTGGCCCACTTGAGTTTTGGATATATATCATTTTTAGTCAAATATCCTAAAATGATCTCTCCAAACGGATGAACGGAGTAGATGTCCCACAAACATGACGGTGGGTCCCACCCAGAATTCTTGCCCAGGAACTTCCTGCGAAAGGCTTTCGCAGGAAATCCGCGTCCAACCGCCCACGCAAAAGGCGTGAGTTTCAAACGGTTGCGTGCATGTTTGAGCTTGAGCTCGTGTTTTCTTTTGAGATTTAGTAGAATACATTCCGACGTATTCGGATACGATACGTTGACGATTCTCATTTGGACGCGTATTGCGTGGTGTGGCACACACCACCTACCTCTGTGGTGTGTTCACGTCACCAAGTTATGTGGGCCCACCATGTAATGTTTGTTACCCCCTCACGACGTTGAGTGTAAAAGAGGCTTCTTTCCAAAGCAACGGTCCCAATTAATAAGCTTTGAGTTAAATCAGATTGAAGTCCTACATAGCTCGTAAAATTCATGAACATTAGGCCTTTATTCTCAAATGTTTTTTCTATGATAGTCTACCTATGATAAGATTTTTCCTCATTCTTGAACCCATGGCCTTGAAATAAAATAACTCATCTAATGAACGACGTGGATTCAACTCATGATAACTCATCAGTCTTGCAGAAGCTTGCCCTATGGCCTTTTTTAGGGCCAAAAGGCCACAAAAGGCATACCCTTTCTTTCACAAAAAAGTTTCTTTTTTTCTTTTTTATGAGAAACACCGCTAACTGCTTTCTGTGGGGCCAGCACACTTTCCGGCAAACCTCTAATAATATCTAGCTAACGACCAACGTTGCTTCTATTCAACAGGTAGTTGGCTAACTCTTCCATTCTCTAACACTGTCGTTATGCATGTGGAGATCCCTAAAACATGATAATTGAAATCCAATGGAGATTCCACTGTAAAATATCAACAGAGATCCCTAAAACATGACAATGGAAAAACCTACTTTGTAAAATATCAACACGGAGAACCCGCTTTAAAATGTCAATAGAGATCTAATGTTAATTTTATTCTGAGTGTTTTTAACTATTCTTTTATGCCTAATAGTCTCGTTTTTTCTTTTCAAGTTTAAAAAATTGTGAAGATCATGGCTCTTTTGCACCATATTATGATATTATAATGGAGAATTTATATATGAAAATGAGATAATATTGTATAAGGGTAGTGAAAGTAAATATATTGTTGTGAGTTCTGAAATTACACACGAGAATCTAAAAACTGAAATGCACAAGATTATGAAGACAACACTCAAAAAATGTGATATTAGAATGAATGTTGCGTATGCTGGGACAAAGAAGATGAGAATTGCAAGCCAATGAGAAGACGTACCAACAGTAAGATGTGGCAGGTGCAGGAGAACCGGTCACAATCAGAAGACATACATTTATCTACCCACCATATGCGAAATTTAATTTTGTCACCCATTGCCACTTCTTTTTATTTATTTCATTCATGTGTTGCAGGTGTTTTGAATGTACCTTAATGTAATTAAATTGTTGAAGGATTGATAGTGTTATGAATTAATACAATTTGATTGTATGATTCTACAATGGATGGTGTTGGCGTGGATTGAATTCTTATGTAAACAAGTACATATATGTACATTCAAAATCCAACTGCAATCCAAGTCCGATTTCTAATGAATAATATCGACAATCTAACAGAAAACTATAGACAGAATGATATCCAAGTGAGATCCAAATGCGATTGTGTGATCTTAAGTGCACAATACAAGCGCAATATCTAACAGATGATATTGACGATCTAATAGGAAATTGCCGACATACAATGATTTCCAAGTGAGGTCCAAGTGTGATCCAAACACTCACATGTTTTGGCCGGTACACATCACCAAAAAAAAAAAAACATTTTATACCATAATACAATCACCAGTCAGTTGGTCATATAATAACTCCCACTTGTACATCCAATACATGTCACCTTTATTAACTACTTATCCATTCGAATTTAACCCTCTTTCTAACAATAAAAAAAAAAAATTTGACTGGCCTAGACGGCACTTTTTCTTTCTTCAAAATGGCTGATATATCTTGTTGGAGATTGGGCTTGCACCATAATTTCGACCTCGTTAATTTCTTTATATTCATCTTCAGACAACAGCAACTCTTAGAACATTGTATTTTTTATACTGTTGCAGACAATCGAATGAGAGGGTGAATGAGAGGCTTTCTCCAAACCTGCATATTAGCATAAAATTTTTGTATCATTTCGAGATAAAGAGACGTGAATATAAGACAATTAAGCAAGGTATGCACAGTCGAGCTTTCTTGAAAGTTACCGAACTAAATCCAATAGATTTCCCATAGTTGGATCTCAATAGATTACATTTGTGATCCACGGGAGATCTCAATTAGATTGCATTTCTCATCCACTAGACATCACACTAAGATCGCAGTTGTCATCCATTACAAATCGCAATTGGATCACCATTTTGGATTTTCAATGAAGATCACTTATAGATTGCCATTATCATACATTAAAGATTGCACTTGGATTGTCATTATGAATTTTAAAGGTGATTTCAGTTGAGATAGAACTAACAAAGGGAGCTCCGGTGCATTTTCTTGAGGAAAAAAAAAACTCCATTAGCTGAAACCATGCCTCCCATGTCTCCCACATCAAACGCAAAAGAAAACAACCTACGTTAACAAGCCCATACACTAGAACAGTAAAAACAATTCTTGCAAAGCTCAACCTTCTTCCGGCATTAAACTCACCAATGGTAATTAATCTAACTTATTCCCACAATAATTTTTTAAAAATAAGCAATAAGCACTCCATCTTCTTATTAGAGGCAGCCATGATAAAGATATGTAGTTGGAGAGCAGATAAGAATGTTCAAAATGTCTCCAGAGGTTGTCGAAAGAAAAGAATGCACATCAAATGGTCGCCGAAAGGTAGTTGGAGCCGATGTTTTAAATATCAACCGATATATCCCACGATATATCTTGTATATCACTTGTGCGGTATGAAACACACAAGTAGTATCGATATATCCCACATGTTCAATCCAGTGGGCATTTTTAATTTTTGATTCACTTTTTTGTTGAAATTATGTTAAATCAGTATAAAATGGTTATAAATTCATTCGTTCTTCATGTTTTGTATGAAAAATCATGGAGTTAGAGCTTTGATTTCGATATCCATTGATTCTACATGTTCTCCATGTTTGTTTTTTTTTTTTTTTTTTTTTTTTTGAAATTTTCCTTCAACTAGGTATCAATTGAGACTAATGTCAAAGTATGTAAGAGTATTTGATGAAATAATCATCACATACACTCTAATTTTGAATTTTGAGTGTAGGTGGTCTGATTTGGAAAAAATGGAGAAATTCGAAATTTCTTCAATTTCTCTCAAATTGCTTGCAATGTTGCACTCCAAACATGAAATTGAGCATGCATGAGAGTTGATCTACTGATTTGCTAATTCCTTGTCAATTTTTGAAAAATAAAAAACATCTTTAATTTAAATTAATAATTTTTTTATTAAAATATTAATTTTTTAAAAAAATTTTCTTTCAACCAGCTATCAATTGAGACTAATTTATAAGTATTTAGGAGTGTTTGGTGAAATGATCATCACGTACACTCTAAATGTCATGCATTCAATTTGAATATAGTTGCATTAGTTTAGACAAACAACACATAGCTTATGACCTTATGCAAAGGAAACCTATTATGTGCACTCCTTTCTTGACATGTCATGATTTAAAAGTGTATTAAGGTTCTTTTTAATAATTCTTGAAGTTCCATTGAAAAATTCAATCATTTTTCCTTTGTTTCCCTATATTTTTCAAAATATGCAATAAATTATCCAATACAATTATCTCATGTGATAACTGATACATATATGTGTCCCATGGATGCGATACGTAATGCGATACTAATATTTTAAACATTGAATCAAGCTGATATTTATGTTTTCTGTTCTTCCAGGTCCACGTGACCTTATGAACAGGTTGGATGGCAAACAAACATCATGGTGGGCCCCAAGAAGGTTTCATCGATGGGCGTTATTGTCACCACTACTTCATATAGTGTGGTCCACTTGAGTTTTCGATTTACTTCGTTTTTGAAATCATCACCTATAATGATTTGTCAAAACAGATGGACAACGCGGATTAAAAATATGCATAACGATAGGCCCCACAGAGCCTCTGTCGGGATCGTTCATCTCTAGCTATGTCCTAGTGGTAGTTACCCCATCCGCGCCCGAACCGAGTTTCCCAGTTGTCCACCAAGTTTGTAACGTGGATCCCATGGTTGGTTTATCGCAACCACTGATCTGCGGACTATATGGGCAATACCCCAACATATTTCAAACTGGAAGATCCTAGCCGCCGAATCTTGGATCTTTTCGCCATTAAATGTGGCTTATTGGTGCATTTTCTTTTTCCCCATGTATTTGTGTGGTTCAACAATAGAGAGGCCTGTATGGTTTGGATAAATCAACCATGTCCCCCACATGCACTGACTCGGTGGACGACAGGAGAGCACTTTATTCGTTACCAATGGGAAACTCTCACCTCCACTTTTAAAGGATTTTTTATTTTTTTTTCCATTTAATGTATCTCTAAAAATGGTTTGCTTTGGTAAATAGACCAAAACCTTTTAAGTTTTGTAAAAAAAAAATCCATACTTTTTAGGTATACTATCCAAAAGGTAGCAAATTTGCCTCTGACTGAGTGCTAGTTTATAAAAAAGAAAACCATTAAGCATGTAAAAGACTGTTTTACACATTTTTTACCACATGCAACCCAAAATTTAACAGGGTCTATTGCAATGTCTTTATTACATCCAGTTTTTGCTAACTCATGATATGAAGTGAGCCCAAAATTTTAGATAAATTCAAAACTCAAATGGGCCACACTATAAGAAATAGTGGAGATTGCATGCTCGCCGTTAAAGCTTTATTGGGGCTCACTGAAGTTTCTAATGAGACTGATATTTATGTTTGGGATTTTTTTATCAAAGTAGACTTGAGGTTCCCTTTAAATATCAAAATAAACATATATTCTAAATGTTTATTTTTAGACTTTTAATATTTTTTTGAAATTATTTTGAACGAAAATGACATTGCATCTATCCCATCGCTTGTAAAAGTGGTTGTGTGCGGAGAATGTTCCAAATGTTTATAGATCAAAATAAATGTATGTTCCAGATGTTTATTTTTGGGACTTCTAACAAAAAAAAATTTTATTTTTAAAGGGCAAAAATGCTATTGCATCTATCCCATCCCTTATAAAGGTGGTTGCGTGCAGACAATGTTCGTAAAACCCCATTTATGCTTGATACGAATTGTTGAAACCTATGTTTAATCCACTATTGGAGTCATTTGGCTTGTTCATGGGATTGCAAGGGTTTGACTGAGGGGAATACACAAATTTTAGCTTCATTTAAACATCATGTTGCCTCACAAGTTTTAAATAGTGAATTTTCAATCCCATCTTTTATTCTTAGGTACATGCTTTAACCTTAAAGACCAAAATAAATGGATATATAGTGTGGATAGAATACGAACATCATGGTGGGCCTAAAAAATGGTGACCTAAGGTCATATAGTAGGCCCCACGAATATTTTGAAGAGGCCACAATTTTAACATTGCAGGGATTGCGATTTTTCACATTTGAGAGATTGCAATTTGCACGAACCAGGACCGCTACAACATGCAAACCCTAAACCTTACCATATAAAGACAACAACCCTTATAATGCCATAATTGTAACCCCCGTACTGTCGGAATAACTACCCTCACCACGTTCGAACAACAATGACCCTACCACATCATAGTCATAACCTCTACAACATCTAAACCTTAACCCCTACCATGTGTAAATAGTGAATCCTTTTAAACTTCTATGGAACCTATTATATGGCCTCGGGTCACTGTTTGTGGGGCCTATTGTGAGATTCGTGTCATATTCACACCGTCTATCCATTTTGACTTTTAAGATTAGGGCATGAGTCAAAGAATGAGAGATATCTAACTTACAAGTGGACCATACTTCAGAAAACAATGAGAATTGAAGATCCATTATTTATAACTTATAGGGTGACAAGGTGTTTGGATCAAGCTTAAATATGTATCTTCCCTTTATCCTAACCCATGTGACCTTATGAATGGGATAGATAGTTCTAGTAGTGGACCCAATGGAAGTTTTAACAGTCCACATTAAACATAAATGTGAGCCATATGAACATTCTCAGCACATAATTGCCTTTATAGGCGTTAGGATAGATGTAAGGCCATTTTTTATATAAAAAAGACAAAGTCAGAAGTTGAAAAAAATAAACATTTGGAAATGAAATTTATTTTGGTGTTTAAATTAAGCCTTATGTTTACTTTGGTAAGGAAAAAAAAAAAAAAACCTTTATTCCTTCCCTTCATCACTGTAGGCATTCCCAAAAAGGTTTCATGTGATGGGGTGAGGTTTGAAGCTGCTTAGTTTTTAAGATAATCTCCTACTACAATTTGATGAAACTTACTATGAATGGATATCACATAGATATTGCCGTGGCCCCACATAACTAGGTATATGGGTTAGTCAAAGCTTCTTAACTATAGCTTCTTAGTCCTTCACAAAATATCATATGCCATATGTATGATTTTTTTACGGTCACAAATACTATACTAACAACCTAAAAGGTAGGTATTTATTTAAAAATACTTTAAAAGTGGCAAGTTTTCACATATGCACTGAAAGACAGGTATTTATATGCAAAAAAATCCAATTGGCTGTAATACGTACCGTCATTAATTTCGAATTGCCAGCTACCTATTGGGACAGCCTCAGCTAATACACACGCTGCCATTTCTATCAGCATGCCAGATATGTGAAATATCCGGACCAGCTATCAGATGACCCACCATGTATATGTTACTGCAGTTAAAGGTGATCCATTCCATTAAGTAGGTGAACTATGATATTAGAAATAAGATGATCGGTTAAAAAACATTGGATGATTTTTAAACCACCGTATATTATATTATAACTATGATAATTGTGGCCCACCTGACTAGTGAAATGATCTTATTATTGGGTTAGGAAACCTCAATGTCAGCATCCTTCTAAAGAATGGCTTAGATATTGCACCTGTTCACTACATTGGCACATGCGGTGGCCTGTGCATTAACTGACTTCCAGATGCGTGGGGGCTTACCAAAGCTGTCCTTTTCATGCTTAAAGGGATTCCACTCTCATCTTTACAACGCGCTTGCTTGCAGTTGTAGGTTCGTTTTCTTCACGGTTGACTTCTACTCTTTTGAGTACATCCGACTACCTTTATAAGTTACCACGCTCGTAGTTGTATCCAAGCACTTGGACAGTGCAATCTTTTAATCTGGACAGTCCATTAGGTCGATCGTCTATGTCATGTGTTACAGCACAAAAATCACACGCATCCAACGATCTAACAACCCAAACAATGAGCTATAAAATGAACGGTCAAAATCAGTTGTGTAAAAATCAGCCCAATCGGTAATTTGACCATCCATTCGTTGGGGTCCATCACAGATTTCTTTGGTGTCTGAAAAACCAATTTGATGGTGTATACTAAACATCCCATCAATGGCTCAAAAAGGGAATGGATGTAAAGAAGAAATCTATTTTCAAATGGATCTAATCATCTGATCATATTGATTTCATCCTGGTAGCCTATGAAATGTGTGCTATAGCTAATGGACGATCCAGATTGATTAATTGAACTCTTCACATGTACAACTCTAAGTAGGAGCACTGAATCATTTTCCTATTTTAGAGGTGATAATAAACCAGACATTGGATACAGTGACATCTAGTCTTGGAATCACATCAAATCAACTTGATTCAAGACTTCTGTTGCTGACAGAAAGTTTTTAATGGTCGATCACCATTGTTTCTGTGGTGTAGTCTACCTAAGATTTCATTTTTGTGTCACGCCCTAAAATGAGCTGCAAAACGGATGGACGGTGTGGATACACAACGTAAGGTGGGCAACACAGAAAAGGCCCGACTGAAGTCGGTCAAGTCAATTGACTGGTTCCCAGCCATATCTCACTCGGCCGTCGGCAGCTTTCTTAAAAGTCCACCCGCGTGTGAACGCGGATTGCGTCCTACCCTCGCCCATCTCAAGCTGAGAACGGGCAGGAGCTTTGAGTGGCCACCATGATGTATAGGTTTTATCCACCCCGTTCATTCATTTTTTTTTTTTGTATCATTTTATGATTTAAAACCAAAATTTAGGCAGATCCAATGCTCAAGTGGACCACCCCGGTCAGTCTCCATCTGGGAACGGGTAGGAGATTTGAGTGGCCACTGTGATGTATAAGTTTTATCCACACCGTTCATCCATTTTTTTTTTTGTATCATTTTATGATTTAGTACTAAAATTTAGGAAGATATAAGGATCAAATGTACCACACCACAGGAAGAAGAGGTGATGATGACTCTCACCGTTGAAACTTTCCTAATGCCTAGTATGATGTTTATTTTCCATCCAACCTGTTCATAAAGTTACATGGTCTTGGATGAGGATAAAACACAAATATCAACTCCATCCAAAACTTTTATGCCACCAAGAAGTTTTCAGCAGTGATAGTTTAATTTTCCCTCTATAGTCCACATCTATATCCGCCTCAGTTTTGGACTTACATCTTAAAATGATTTTTTTTTTTAAAAAAAAAAAAAAAAAAAAAAAAAGAGATTGACAGTGTGAATAGGACCCATATATAACGGTGGCCACCCAATACTCCTGCCGCTCTCAGTTGGATACCGGCGAGTACGACAAGAGCTGTAGCCTTACTTGAATAATAAGTTTGGACAAGACAAGCTTTTTATAACCCAGCTTATTTCGAAAACAAATCAAACAATACATGACCGAGCTAATTTCAAAAAGAAGCCATACGCGAATATAATAACGCTATGTTTTATATATATATATATATATATATATATATATATATATATATATATATATATATATATATATATAACTTAAATTATACTGCAGCCGTTTGTCCATTTCTTTCTTACCATTTTTTTTTTCCTCACGTAGCTCGTGGCGCTTCAGCTTCTGTCTACGCCATCCGCGTCCCACGTGTGTGGTAAAACTCCCATACATGGGAGACGTATGCCATCGTGACACATAGGCTAGGGATCCAATCCATTCATCATAACAGAACCACTACTTCTATTTTCTGCTACAAATATCAGATTGATTCACTTGTCAGGTGGGCCACAGTTATCAAAACAAATATACATCTCTGAAAATTTTCGGCTGAAGTTTCTAACCCATCCAAATGTTTCCAATACTGGGTCTACATGACAGGTGGACCAGATTTAGATTTGAAGCAATGTGTAAAAGGCCCGACTAACCCGATGAATGGATTAGATCTTGTACCTATCTGCCATCCTGTCACGTGGTTGCGTGTACATAAGCTTTATTTCACACGCGGATGCGCTTAGCAAATAAATACACTAATTTCCTTTGACTCAGTCGCGACTGAGAATCCAGCATGTGTCGCCGCCCAGTGGGGCGCACATACTGAATGGTCCAATGATCAGAACAGTCCATGTTCTGGAATATATGCTTTTCAGAATACCATAAGAAACACCTTCTGAACGGACGATCGTCTCTTAAAGGCGTGTTTGGGAGTGGGATTAAAAGGGATTAGGTAGGATGGGATTTATATGGTCCTGTGCCAATTCCACTCCATGTTCGGAAAAGCTTGGAAATGAACAGTTTAAATATAACATGTGTGTTATTCTCAGTAATTTCAAATGATGGTAGGTATATCCATTTAATGTACCACCATATTACCAAACATTAATCTTATCCCATGGCAACAGAGGACAATTTTGGGTAATAATTATACTTTTTAATCCCGTCCCACCTAATCCCTTCTAATCCCAAACACGCCGTAAATGTCTTCAAATGAATTTAGAATAGTGAAACGAAACTATTCAATGACTCTCATTCAAAAATCAAATATTAGGATCATTAATGAATATTAATTGATATAAAAGATTTATAATTTATTTATTTTTTTGTTAGCTTGTTAGCACACCCACTGTCAGATCACACTTCACTGTTAGCCACCCCCGCTAGGGAAGCGATGCCGAGACCCCAATGTTGAAACGAGGTATCTTTCACTCAGTCTATCACTTGAGCTATGAATCTGAGTGTGGTTGCTCGAGACACCTAATATGAAGGTGTTCAACAATCCTAACCTCTTGTTCGTAGACACTTTAAACTCATTTTTAACGGTCCAGTAAATGTCAAGCAATCTAGTAGTAAGAGAACTCAACCAGAGTGAATTTTGCCTCATGATAGATCTAAACCGGTACCCAAAATTTGGACGGTTTAGTTTAAATTATTGTATGCCACGTGTGCACTTATTCGGTAATTTCAAAACTGTGGGCGGACCATCCATCACAAACTGCCATCAAAGTGTTCTCACACTCAGATCTCCGGGTTGTGTATGATGCCTCGTACGCAGGCAACTAGAAATTTTACCATTGACTACACTGTAAAACGCACTGGCATTAACACAATATCAGGTGGGTGAGCAATTCCGACTTATGACTAGTAGACACTCGTTTGTCGAAATAAGACTATTGGAATTTTTCATTTTTAACCATCAAATAAATGGTCCACCAATCTAATAGTCAGGTAATAAATAAAATGAAAGAAAATGGGCGTATGAAGTGATAGAGACACAAAAAAGTGTATTTAAAAATAGGTTTAAGGCATGTTACATTGTGTAATTATTCAATTTTTTTAAAAAGAAAGAAACTAACAAAAAATGAGTGAATTTCACGTGCATTTACATTTATTTTCGGCGCCCTGACATAGATCAATGGAAAGATGTCATATGGGGATACTATGTTTTTTGGCATGATTAGAATCACGCTCACACCCAAAGAAGATTTGACTCTGAACTTCCTTCGACATTATGTATTGTGTCATTATTACATGATACAAACTCTTATCAGGCTCTGTAAAGGGATGAACCACCGCATGCCACGTGGCCACGGCTAACATGCCTATTAAATAATGGACGTGCCTTGTACGATTATAAAAGACCTGCTAGATTAGCACATATTATCTCACAACTAGATATTATCTCATCCGTAAAGTCGTCTCCTACAGTCCATCTAAAATAAGAGATTTTTCCGGAGACGTTAAGAGAACTAACAACAATCAAGAGGAATCCGAAGATAAGTATATCGGGCCAATCTCTAAAGGAACCTAGTCTAGGATTAGGCCATGATTGGGAGGAATAAAAACATCATTTGGATTGGGTCTGTAACCATGACCCCATCAAAAACAAAAGAATGAGGGAACTAGATTCAAACCGGTTCTAATAATAGATTAGTATCGGGTGTCAAATCTCACTCCTGTTGGGGACTGTATGATCTACGTTAGATCACTACAGTAAAATGGCTACGATTAAGTGAAAGATGCTTCCTTGATCAAACTAATATAGTCTTATAAAGGAGCATGTACGTGTAGGAGTGGAAAATATTAGACCCATCTACTACGAGCGTTTTGGAGATCTTCATGGTTAAAAGCTTCCAGATTTACAGAGGAAGAAAGTGCCTGTCCGAAAAGCCCACAAGAAGAATTCCTAAGGATTCATAAGCCCAATGATAGGCTTTCATCATATAAAAAAAAACTATAAAAGGAGCACTCGAAGAAGAGCTTGAGGCCCCATGTCAAACACATCTATTTACATGTTTATTTTACATTCATGCATATTTTACTTTTCACAACCTAGTTCACTACTATGCAATAGCTCCCATGACAGTACATTTATCTTAAGAGTATATTAAATATCTGCAACCTTAAATTACCAGATTCTCATGTCCATACGAGTTTCGATTCAGTTATTCATATTCCAGTTATATCCTGGTAATTATCTACTTTTATCATCTCTTCCGATAGGTACATCAAGTATTTATCTTACTTCTCACACTAATTAGATTGTAAAACATGATGGTTGTAACATGGCTAATACATTAATAAAAAATGATTGTGTTTATTCTAGTTTTTATTTTGTTACATGCAAATCTTCTAGTCTGATTGAGGAATACCACGTGTAAAGCGCTGATGAAATAAAAAGTTGTTAAACTGACATGTATAAGGCAAAAATAACTCATTCGTGAGGTCTAACCCATTCCTTTGCTCAAATCGCTTAAGTACAACGCGCATTAAATCAATAAATCGATGGTTGAGAGGACTCTAAGTATAGGTCCAATCTCTAATATGCCTATCTTAGCACTAGAATATCGACCAATTCAGTCAATATCTTTGAGTCAAGCAAACTCTGGCAAGCCCCCATGCAATCATGCACACGCATGTACTTTCAATCTAGGCCCTCGGTTGCATGAGTGGCTCTGACAAGCTGAATTGAGAGCAACAACATGCTCATCACGATAGGCTTTGTAAACATCAAGGGTGAATGTCTTTCTCCCAACTGTTTTCATTGGTACGGTCCACTTGAATCACAAGTCAGCTTGATTTTATGGCTTTGGGCCTAGCATGGGCATACACATCTAATGGTTCGGGTGGATCTCACATAAACATCATGGTGGACCTTGTAAAAAATAAGGGATGGCCTCCATCTCCCACCTATTTGTTATAGGAAAAGTGGTACGTTTTAGAGCAGGTTGGTAATACTGTAATAGTCGTTTCCCTTACTATGGGGCCCACCTTCATATATGCGTTGTATGTCCATGTTGTCAATTAATTTTTATAGACCATTGAGTACATGGTCCTAAAAATGAAGCAAATCTAAGTCTCAAGTAGACACTGGCGTCCACCATTAAGGACCTCATAGAGCCCATCATAATGTTTATTTGCCATCTAATTTGTTGATAGTGTCAGACATACATAAATGAAGGGAGAACATACCTATAGATGAAGGGAAAACAAAAATATCAGCTTATCCAAAACTTTTGTAGGCCCAATAAATTTTTACTAGTCAATCACCACTATTTTCACGTGGTGTGGTTCACTTGAGATGTGGATCTACTTTATTTTTGGGTTCATACCTTAAATTGAGCAAGAAAATTTGACGGATAATGTGGATATATGACACATACATGAAGGTGTGTGCCAGGGAAACACCCACCACTGTGTAACCTTGCACAACAACATGTACTATGTTGCGGTGGCAATTTTGTGAGCCCCATCATGATGTACGCATTATATCCATATCGTCCATCCATTTTGACACATCATTCAGGCCATGACTTAAAAAATGAGTCAGACCCAAAGTTAAAGTGCACCATAAGATAAAAACTAGTGGGGCAATGATACTCATCACTGGAACTTTCTTCAGCCCAACTATGATGTTTATTTGCCATCTATCTTGTTCATAAGTTCACACTGACCTGGAAAAAGGGAAAGCACAAATATCAGATTGGTTTAAAACTCCGATGCCCCCCAACTGCAAAATAATCTGGACCTTTTATCAGGTGGGATTGACATGGAGGACAGGGTATCCATAACTGGTCATCCTCATCTCAACCGTTATACTATATTTAGGGGTGTACACGAACCGAGCTAGTTCGGTTAGCTCGCTCGACTCGACTCGAAAAAGCTCGATTCGACTCGGTTTGAAGCCGAGTTCGAGCCGAGTCGAGCTGATTTTTTGAGCTTGAAAATGAGTTTGAGCAGGCCCTAGCTCAACTCGACTTAATCGAATCCAGCTCGAATTGAACCAGTTCGGTGACTCAGTTACTTTGCCACTGATGTTGCTTACCAACTGTTTGATAAAATGACTCAATGAAATGTGGTTGGTGGCAAGGAAGGTATGTACATGAAACAAATAGCCTTTTTCTCTTTGTTTTTCTTGGTTTTTATGTTGTTTAGAAGGTGTTTGATAAAATACATGTAAAACTATTGCCTCTGTTTGTAAAACAATGGGATTTTGATGTTGCAGTTCAGGTGTTTGTGGAAATGCCTCAATGGTGAACTCGGCTCGAACTTGACCCGTGCTGGCCTGAGCTGCTAACCAAACCGAGCTGAGCTGAGCCGAGTTTGAGCTGAGGTCAACCAGTGGCCGAGCCAAGTCGAGCTGAGGCCAGCTCGACTCGGTTCAACTCGATGTACACCCCTAACTGTATTGTGGCCTAGGTCTAGGGCATGCTTGATTTTCGGGTGCCTAATAGAATGGCTTCAGGCACTCGGGCTGGACTTGTGCTTGTCACGTGCTCGGGCTTGTAAGCATAGAGTAACGTGGGCTGCAACCCGATTCGCTGACGCGCCTAATCCCGCGGGAAGATGACTTTACTTACTGTTCTTCTTACTCCATCTACCTATGATACTTAATACGCTGCCATTTACAGTTCGTGTATAAGTCATACATTAACTCAAATCAAACTGACTAAATGGTCAAAATCACTATTACTAAGTTAAACTCCCAAGGTCAGTCCTAATCTCTGATTCAAGCACTCTTTTGTTGAAATGCTGGATATTTTCAGTTTTTAACTGTCCAGTAGCTAATCAATAATTGTAATTTTTTATTCATCATAAGTCTAAATTGGGATATATAATTTGGACAGTTCAGTTTGGATTAATTGAACCCTGAGTATGCAAAATTTTAAGTAAGTTATAACTTAATTATAAGCGTCTAGGTAGATTGCACCAGCTTCCTGAAATTAGAAGTTAGGTGGGCTACTGTTATGTTTGTGAGAAACCTATCCTGTCCATTCGTTTGCCAGATTATGTTAGGATGTGGCTGAAAAATGAGGTAGATCCAAACTCAAGTGGGCCTCACCACAGGAGGAAACAGTGAGGATTGTACGTCCGCCGTTGAAATAGTCGTGGCCTCGTGGGCAATATAAGTTTACGATAAGGGTATATATTTACTTACTCCTTTTTTTTTTTTTCCTTCGGTATGGTCCACTTGAGTTATGGATCTGTCTCATTTTTGGGCCTCATGTCCTGAAATGATACAGAAAAATGGATAAACGGACTAGATTTCTTACAAACATCATTGTGAGGCCCACCTAGCTCTCTGCTTCCCACGAAGCTTCTGCCAAAAGTCTTTCGCACGCAATCCCTGTTCCAGCCTCATCCATCACACCAAACAGTTGTAGCTGATTACTCACCCTTAAAAGCTTCCTATGCTCCACACTAATGTTTATTTTCCATCCAACCCGTCAATAAGCCCACACATACCTGGACGAAGGTAAAACAAAAATATCAGCATGATCCAAAACTTACATGACCCACAAAAAGTTTTTTAATGGTCAATCACCACTATTTCCTATAGTATGGTCCACCTGAGATTTAGATCTGTTTCATTTTCGGTCCATGCACTAAACCAAGATTCCAAAACTGATAGACGGCGTGGATATACAACACATACATCTAGGTGGGCCCCACGGTCAGGGTCACACCTACCTGCCTGGATCCGGGGTCGCTGCTAATCCGCGTCCCCTGAGCAGTACTACCAGTCTTTTGCTTC
Organism: Magnolia officinalis; assembly: GCA_021015155.1. NCBI lineage: Eukaryota > Viridiplantae > Streptophyta > Magnoliopsida > Magnoliales > Magnoliaceae > Magnolia > Magnolia officinalis. Next base: position 11,881,610 of record JAJHSJ010000002.1, on the reverse strand, counting down.
TCTCGTGCTCCGATGCAGTTGCAATTTTTCGTAGAAAGGAAAAAGCGATTAACCGAACGAGTTTATCACAGATATAATCTGGAAGGAGTAGCGAAAAACAAAGCTGGAGCCTGTACAGGATTCCCAGTCCCTGAAGGCTCCTGTCAGCAACAACCTCCAGATCCGGTATCGATCTCCATCGTCCGCCGAACTCTCCCTCATCGACGGCCATTCCCCACCGTCCGATCATCAGCAGGATAAGATGAAGCGGTCTCGGCAGGAACCTTTCACCGACAAGATCTACCGCTTCAGGGGCATAATTCTCGTAATCTCTATCCCTCTCCTTCTCATCTCCTTCGTCCTCTTCCTCATGCCGCGTGTTCCTGACGGCGGCGATGCCGTTCTCTCTGCCGACGGTGATCTGATCGGACACCGCAAGGCCGTGCCGGACAGAAGGGCGTCGCGTGGATCCAAGAGCTACGCTGTCATCTTCGATGCCGGAAGCTCTGGGAGTCGGGTCCATGTCTACTGCTTCGACGAGAACTTGGATCTCCTTCCGATCGGCAAAGAGCTTGAGCTCTTCAAGCAGGTAATTCCCGATCTGAGTAAATCGTAGTTGGTAGATAATGTGGCATTCTGCTTCTGTTCAATCTGAATTGAGCATCTGATTTTGTAGTCGTTGGATTTCGCGTTGTTGATCTATGTATTTGCAATCTGTGCTACTGTTTGTAACTGTTTCAATCTCTTTCTGGTGGTTCTTTCGTTCCTCATTTCCGATCTTTGTACATTTTCCATCTGGAGTCTGATTTTAGTTCTCATTGTAGAGATGTCTCCAGTTCTATCCATCACTGCCATTTCCCTTGCAGATCTCTGTTACAACTTGGTTTTGGGTTCTTTTCAATGCCATGACTTCCTCCTCTCCAAATTCTTCTAGACTCCTCAGGCAGTTTCAGTTTTTACAATTGTTATAGCTTTTATGCCACCACACTATGTTCTGCGAATGTTAAGAACCTAACCAATATCCCAAAAGGCCCAGGACTGATGGAACACATCAAGCCAGGCCTTTTAAAAAACCATTGGGATCGTAACATTCCACCACACTCTGTGGCCGATGTCTGTGGTGGCTCACTCTGTTAAGGCACTCACTCTGGCCTTTTTTCCCAGGTAGCCCTTTCCCCTAGTCCTTGTCCACTTGGAGAGGGCATGGCAGCTGCATTCTGGTTATACAGGTAGCCATTTCCACTAGGGGCTGCACACTGGTTGTCCAGGTATCCCTTCCACTGTCATGGTGGCTTTCACTCTTTACCAGGTTCCCCTTTTCACAGGTCACCCCTTTTGTGATTCAAACACAGGACGTGGTGTTGGCTACGAGTTAAGAACCTAACCATATACTAAAAGCCCAAGAACTGATGGAATGCATCAAGCTAGGCTCTTTAAACCATTGGGATTGTAACAGCAAACATTCCATCTAAAGATCGACTCATAATGTCATCAAAGGCATGCATAGCCTAAGGAAGAACTTTTGTAATTCTTTTTAGTTGGTTCCAGTTTCAAATGTTTCTTGGTTCTGTCAGTATGGTTCCCTTCAGAACATGTAGATTCCGGCATTCTGTGTTATTGGTTTTAGCCATGTGCATGCATTCTGTTCAGTGCTTATTGCCTCTTTCTTGCAGGAAAAACCAGGTTTGAGTTCATTTGCGAGTGACCCCCAAGAAGCTGCAAATTCGCTCGGTGCTCTTTTGGGGGAAGCTGAAAATGTGGTTCCACCAGCATTGCGTCATCAAACGCCAGTTAAAGTTGGGGTAATTCAGATATCTTCTGGAGCATAGACTTCATGAGTCTATTCAAAGCAGTCTCTGTTATCTTGCACTCTGTATTGCTTGATACAATCTTGACCATTGCACGCATTTCAATGTTTATGCAGGCGACTGCAGGGTTGAGGCAGTTGGAAGGCAACACAGCTGATAGGATTTTGCAAGCGGTAAAGATCTATTTATGCTGTGACTTGAGCTTTATGTGCGAATTTTTTGGTTTTCTCTGAGTTAACATGATTTATAGAACTGTGGCACTTGGGATAACTATGTTACCACTTGCGTCAGCTTTGATGCCATTAGGTAAAGGTAATTCCAGAGCGTCTCATTCACAACCCTATGTCATTCAAAATGCATATCCTTTCTCTTTCCAAATGCTTAGAAGTGCTACTGCTGGACTCTACAAAACTTCTAGTGATACATTTTAGGTAGGTTGGTGCTTGAAGGATCCCTACAAGTTCATGAAACATTATGATAGTAGTCCTGATTGAAACAGAGCAGGAATTATCACTCCTTCAAACATGCATTTGTTGGCCATGTTACTTCTGTTATGCTGGCTAATAGTTGTAATGTATCATCATCATCATCATCATCATATCCTTCCCCTAGCTGTTTGGACTTAGCTCTATGGAATCTGTTTTCATCACTCATTCCAATTGAAGGTCCTATTCTCGATGCATTTACAAACCTCCATATTCTTATCACCACCTCGAGCCAAGTCTTTTAGGTCTCTCCTCTTTTCACTCCCTTCAAACCTAATGAAGTTCCTTGCCTTATTGGAGCTGTCTCCAGCTTTCATAGCACATGGTCGAACCGAAAAGAGGGGACTACAAGAATAAATAATGAAAAACACAAAAAAACATTGAGTTGTATTCTGGCAAACAGACCTAGAAACAATTTTTATCAAGATAAGAAGAATTAAGCAATTCTCTATCCACCATGATATTCTTTAATCAAGAAAGAATTAGGCACATCCTCAGTGGGTCCTTACTCTTGCTTGGGTGGTAGACTCTCAGGAGTTTTAACTCCCGCTCAAGGGTTCGAGTACCCATAGGTGGTGAAATTCCACTAGTGTGAGTGTGTGGGGTGTGTGTGCGTGTGTAAAAAAAAAGAAAAAAAAGGCACATCCTCAGCAATCCGAGCAGAAATTATTGGACTACTCAACTACAAACTCATTTAGTGGGTTACTTCTTTATCCACAATGTGGCTATTCTATGATGGAACTATCACACACATCATGTGCAACGTAAGCAATGTTTAATTGGACTATGCAATTATGCAAGGGTCCAACATGTAGCTTTTCGATGAAGGAAGAATCAGGCACATCATGAGCAATCCTGGCAACAATTAATTGGAGAAATTACACAATCATGGAACTCTACATCACATTCAGTAGAAGTTAGATCACCATCTCCTGACTTTTTGGGGTCATAAATTGTAATTCGCCACTTAGTCCTATTCAGTCCCTATAGTCCATGATGTTAAAAACGATTCCGTTATAGCTGTATTGGCTGTTAAGTAAAGGAAACAGCCACCCCTGTTACGCGATATAGGGGTGAATCCATTCATTATGAAAAGCATGGGCCATATCAACTAACACACCTCATATCGACACCATTATGGGACCGATAAAACCGTTACAGGCCGATACGACCATAAGTTTCAAGTTGTTCCCTTGTTTTTCGACCTCTTTATTCATTTCAATCGTGAAGGAACATTAGAAACTAATTTTAAACTAGATCTAGGCACATTTTAATGATCAAAACACAAAACTTGATCAGCTTTCAATATTTGTTTGACTTTTAAACAAAAAACTTGATGCTCAAAATTTGATCATTTGATGAGCTGAAGTAGAGTGGACCATTTTGGGAAAGATTGGAAGAAGGGGTAAACTATCACTTTTTTCTTCATTTTCTTTTTGTTGCATTTATATGTAAAGGGCCCAAATCCACCAAATCATGCTTTATTTGTGCTCGATTAAGGCTATTTGGTCGACTGCTGACATTGCCCAATGGACAACATTTTTACCAAAGAATGGCCCGTTACACCATCAAATACATGTCCAAAATAAAAGGAAAAAGGAACACATATTTGGGATCCTCACATTTTTTTAGAATTTTACCAAAAATCTGAGACCCCCCCCCCAAAAAAAAAAACAAAAAAAACAAAAAAAGAAAAAAAAAAAAAGAAAAAAGAAAAAGCAAAAAGAAAGAAAGGCCGTTAACAGGCCACCATGTATTTGTATGCCAGCTGATACTGTTATACCTTAATATAGTCGGTAAGTGAACAAGATTTCATCTCATTTCAGAATTTCAATCTAAGTCGATGTTCTATATATCAGTTTCAAAGTGTGACTCATCCAGTTCCAAACCACTATTACTCGCTGAAACTGTTATGGCTCATTTGAAAACAAGTCTGAATCACTCTACTCGTTATTAAAAGATAATGGAAAATATTTAAAAACATCATCATCTAAGCCTTATCCCAACTAATTGGGGTCGACTACATGGATCCTTTCCTACCATTCCACTATCAAATTCAAGGGCCATAACTTCAGTTAGACCATAGGTCATCAAGTCTTTTCCTACTACCTCTTTTCTGCATGTAATATCCATCTTACAAATAAGGTTGGCAATGGGCTGGGACTTGGTCAAAGCACATACACACACACAAAAGAAAAAAAAAAAAAAACTAAAAAACGCAACAACAACAACAAAGGGCCAACCTGTTAGGCTCAGCTTGAGTGGTTCAAATCCAATCCTAAACAAACCCCAAGTGCGCCCATTGCCAGGCTTACTTATAGTGTTGTGGCCTGTTTTATGAATGGACTAGCCTGGCTTTTGGGCATATGCATTTATATGGCGGGACCCATCTGATTGGTGGCTTGGACTAACATGTGTACTACATTGGCCCATGGGGTAGTGTGGAGGATCTGGATATGGGTTCTCTTATACACATGTGGGACTACCAAACCGCCTCCATTAGAGGATCAAATAACTCATCTTTTAGCAATAGCAAAACTTTGATACTTTGGCAGGGTGATGGATGATACGTAGGCTCATAGAGATTGCACATGTGGCATGTGTAACTCAGATCAAACCGTCTAGATAGTTGCGGTGGTCTTATACTGAAGGTATGGGTCGTATGGCCCTTGATAGAGTGGAATGACAGAATAGGATTCATGTAGCTGACCCCAATTAATTGGGATAAGGCTTAGATGATGATGATGATGTTGGTGATGATCAAACAATGATTATGTGAGGAATTGAATCCTTAACCGGTCGATGAGTTGATATTTAATGGACGGTCACAGTGAAAAGCAACTCCTCTTTTACTAAAGTGATGAGTTTCCCCTACTCGGTCCAACACTCCCCAATATGAGACGAGCCGGCAATGAGTCAGATCAAATCAGGGGCGTTTCAGACTGATTTGGGGCTGTGACTCGGACCGGTTCTGACCAAAAACCATATACCCGAATTGTAGTTCAACTGATTCAAGTTCGAATTTGTGGTTTGATACTTCTGCAAATTCAATTCGTAGGTTTAGGCTGGTTTAGTTCTTTCTCAATTTGCGTAGTTCGCAATTTGGATTCATCTCGTTCAATGGAATAGTACAAGGCTCTAGTCCAACATAATTTGATCCAATTCGGGCCATTCACTATTTTACATTTAACCCTCCATTTGCTATCCATCAAATTGATGGTTAGTATTGTTTGTTCAATGTGATTCTAGGAATATGCTCCATCCACAATGTGCCCACAATTTGGGTGGTCAGGATACATGAGTGCCATGAATGAAGAAATGCATCACCACTATTTTCAAAATGGTGGTGAACTATCACCTGAGTCCAGCCTGTATTTAAGTATTTGATTCTCAAGGTTTGCATAGTCAACAAGTTTGTGCAAGAGAACCCATCTTCATGACACCCCACGTGTCCACATGATACAAATGTGAGATCCAGTCTTGTAGATGCCATTGCTAGGAAATCGAACCCGATCCAATTTTTGAACATGAGAAACAAAAAAGATGTCCATTGATGCTTCATGGGAGACAGCCCTTGCATTTAAGGAATCAACTAGGCTGATCCGGACCTACTTCTACCATCATCAATTGTGGTGATGGGCAGAAATAAGGATATCATCAGTTGGGCTCGAGGGGAGGGATGCATTCCTGTATTTTTTTTTTCCTCTCTTTTAGGGAGGTTAGCGCCTTATCTTCCGGGCTAAACATTTTGTTTGCTTGGAGGGAGAGTGATAAACTTATCTCGATGGTTGATTTAGCCTTGGCTGGGTTTAATCATCTGTGTTCTTTTGTTTTGGAAACTCTGTTTTCCTTTCTTAATTGAACAAGCGTTACTCTCTTCCAAAAAAAAAAAAAAAGTCTTAGAAAGACTTGCCCAAACATTTGTAGCTATTCATTTGTTTCGTAACATCTAGCTCCGCCGATTAATGTACTTAACCCTATTTTTGGGAAATGTCACTTGCGTGGTGGGGCCTTTTTGACGGATGGAATGGATCGCTACATGAGTGCTACTTTGGCACATGAGGTGGCATGTAGATGGGCTTTGCTGTACACACGTGGGCTCAGCAAAGCTGTCCTCCATCTCCATGACCCCCATGAATCTGTTTGGAGAAAAAAATTGATACTTGCAAAGTGTATGATAGTTGATACCCAGGCATTGTGAGATTCTCCATGTGTCACACAAATAACTCCAACTAAACTTTCCATGTTGTAGTTCCCGATTTAGATGGATCACTAAGAGAAAATCATACTGATTGAATAAAAGTACAGATTTGAATGATGAATATCATTGGATTGAAGCAATTTGAACTGCGAATTAGGCTGCTTAAACTGATTCACAGTTTGAGGTTTAGATGCGAATTAGGTAACTATGATCCCTATGACTCGGCCAAAACCGAGTTGTATCATACGGTATTTTATGCCAGGATCTAAGCCCTTTTAGATCTTTCCCTCTTCATCCCTTTACGCCCCTCAACCATAATCAGGGTTCCCTTCTTTATGTCTTCAGTTTTGTTAGGACATGCTCAACATCATTTTATGTCCGATTGTGGCTTTTCTTAGGTTGCTTTGAATGCTCTTATTCTTGGTTCTACCCAGCCTAGTCCTCCCACACACCCATCTCAATCTTAATTGCTGCTCAACACTGTGCCCCATATGTCATGATCGGTCGAACCCCTGTGAAATGCTTGTGCCGCAAATAATTATTATGCTTTTATTTGTATTGATGTTTGGCTAGTAATTCGATTCTATTACTTATGCTAATGGGCTAGGAGCTTATGGCTTTATCATTCTTGTGATTACATGTATTCCTCTCCAACATACATAGATGGGCCATATTTGGTAACACTCCCCCTCAAGCTGGAGCTATATATTATGAATGCCCAGCTTGACAGAGAGATGTTCTAGTTAATTACAACCCAGAGCTTTCATGAACATATCTAACAATTGATCTTGGGATTTGATGAATGGAATGCAAATTTCCTTACTAGCAACTTCTCCCAGATAAAGCGGCAGTTGACCTTGATGTGCTTGGTCCAAGGTGTGCCAAATCGGTTACATATCTGCCGTATTGGCTGATCCGTAATGGTAATGGCCCAAGTCGTTACGTGATACGGATTTGAAGTGGGGTGGGGGAGAATGGAAGCGTAATGGCAATTTTCAGAAGAAAAAAAAAAAAAAAAAAAAAAAAGGAAAAAATCAGGAAAAAAAACTGAAAAAACTTGAAAAAAAAAACTTACATTCTTCTTTGCAAGTCTCTCTCTCTCTCTCTCTCTCTCTCTCTCTCTCTCTCTCTCCGTCTCTCTCTCTCTCTCATTTTGCCTTTTGAGAAAGCAACCGTAACATGGCTGCTTGATAACCTTGCTTTTAAAAAACTTATCAGTCCAATTGCCTGGACTGTAAGTTACCGTCCATCGGTGGATAAATTCCAGTCTTTTTGCATGTGAGAAATCCAATCCATCCACTAGGTTGGCTTCATCACAAGGATTACTTTTTGCAAAACTCAAATATATCCACCCATCGAGTGGATCACACTTGTACTTTTCTATTTATCAATCACTAAAGATTATTTTTGTACTTTTTTTTCACCGGGCATTCGAGTGGCCCCCAAAAATCGGCAACATTATTCATCTAAATTTAATTTCAATTTTTTCTTAAATATTTTTGGGGGAATTATGTCAACTGTTTAGGGATGTGCATTAGTGGGATAGTGCCATAGCTTGCATGAATTTTAAGCCAATTTGGGATCAATCTAAGCTTGCTAGGTTAATAAAATCATCAGACATGCTGACACAACATTCTTAACGAAGAGTAGGCCGTTACACTATTATAAACATGTTCAAAATCACAAAAGAATATATATATTTGGAGTCATTTAAATATTTTTATTTTTTCCATATAATTTTTTTTCGGGATTTTTTAGTAGAAAAAAATTGAATGTTACAAGGCATATCAGTCGTTACGCGTAAAGGTAACAAGGGCCACCGTTACCATTATGGCACACATTGGCTTGGTCCTCTCATGATAGACAAGGTTGTTGGTAATATGAGAGGTTGCTTGATTATCACGATACAACCTCGTGGGGACCTTAACTATAAACCCAAGTTCGCACATTAATGTCTTTAGCCAAATGAGTTCACATGTCGCATGGGCCATTGCCATGTATTCTGTCTTAACACTTGAATGAGCCATAACACTTTGCTTCTTACTCTTTCAAGTAATAAGGTTGTCACCTGCAAAAGTATAGTAACTAGATGTAGATCGCTTATTAGATAGAGAATCGGCCCAATTTGCATCAGAATAATACTTGATGTTTTTTTAATTTACTATTTTAATTTTTTAATTTTTTATTATTTTTATAAAATAGTAAACATGAAATAGCTAGATGTAGATCGCCTACTATTTTAATTTTTTATTATTTTTTCATGTTTTCTTTGTTTCTAATGTTGAGGAATGTGACAATTGTATTATACTTGATATTTTTAACCTATGGGATTTTTATTTCTTTTCATAATTGTGACTTGTAGTTTCGATTAGACATTATTAATTAAAGTGGTTTGCTTAGAAAGTTGTTGATGTGATTTATGTGGATTGGCTTTTGATAAACGACTAATAGCTTTTTTGAATATGCTTATAATTGATAAAATGAATCAATCTTTTAGGCATTTATATATATATTTTTTTCCTTTTTTTTTTTTTACTATTTATTATATTTGTCCTATTTTAAAATTAAAAAATAAAAGTATCGTATAGCTTACGCTACACGCTACGTATTTACGCTACACGCTATAGAGGGTTGAGTGCTACGCATCACGCTACCGCTATTTAAAACACTGACTCACACTAAGTTTTTGTTTTGTATCATAGGATTTTTAGTGGACTTGGCTCCTAGAAAACCCATCTTATCCAGTAAACTATCAGATATTTTCGTTTTAACAAGTTGATGCCCACCTTGGACTTGGCCACCCCAATGCCCAAGTAATATCAAAGATGACCCAAGTCCTTTGTATCAAAATGTCATTGTAGGAATTTCTATAATTTGTTAATACCTGCACTATCACTTTCTATCACGATGATGTAATTTACATATACAACCAACACAATATCACTTGTCTTAGTTCTCATTACAAAAATAGAGTGGTTGGCCTAGCTACATTTCATCCCGAATTGAAACACCAGCTTACTGAACTTGTAGAACCAAGCTTTTGGAGACTATTTCAACCCATAAATTGATTTCTTGAGACAATATACCTTATCTAACTACTCTTGAGCAACAAATCTAGGTGGTTGCTCCATGTAAACTTCTTCAACTAGATCTCCAACACACACACACACACACAAAAAAAAAAAAAAAAAAAAAAGAAAAGGAAAAAATCTTCACGTCAAGTTGATACAATGGCCAATCCAAATTTGCAGCAATGGAAACAACCACATGTATTGAGTGAAGTTTTTCCATATGTGAGGTCTCCAAATAATTGACTCCAAATGTCTGAAAGTACCCTTTGACAATTAACCGGGCTTTTAAGCAATCCACCAAACCATCATGATTGTGTTTTGCCATATACACTCATTTGAACCCAATTGCATGCTTTCCAACAGGTAATTCAACTAATGTATATGTTTGATGATAATAGAGTGCAATAATCTCTTTTTTCATAGCTCATTTCCACCCATCACAACTCAAGCGAATTCTGGAAAGAACAAGTAATAGACACTGACGACAGAGGTAAAGCAAATTGTTGAAATGAAGAAGATAAACCATTGAACAAAACAAAATTGCAAATAGGATGATGAGTATATGAATGGAAACCCTTACGGAGTGCAATAGGTATATTACATTCATTTGATGATGTAAGCAAGGACTCACAAGAATGGTGATGATCTCTTGATGGATCAGGAGGATTGGTAAAAATCATGCTCGTATGTACTCTATCTCCACGTTTGGAACATTTGGAGTAAACCTACAAAGGTCGATCTGCACGTTGCACAAACATCTCCTCAGCTCCAAAGTAATATCATGCAGTGTTCGAAGTATCGAGATCGCTACAAGTTTCGCTGCCAGGGATATGAAAACAATATCGATATCGCTGATAATATCGTTGATAACCGGAAATGCAAGGAAACATGGGGAAAACGATGGAATTTTCAGTGAAACTTCTGGAGATTTTAAAATGTACATATTTGTATATTTGCAAAAAGAATGCATACATAACAAATTTCCATTTAATGGGGCCTTAAAAGCATGTGTTGTTGTAAGAAATCAGTCCAACCATCCCATCTGACCTATTTAACCATCCAACCTTCCATTCAAACATCCATTGATATTGCAAAATATCAACAACACATATTTCATTAAGAAATCATCAACAATTGGAAAGGAAACGAAAGATTGTGGTCTCGATATCGCACATGTTGCGATATTTATAAGATCTAGATATTATCAATATTATCAATGACAAATTAAACACTACATACAACCATGTGCCCATGAAAAAAAAATTTGAAATAAATTTTTTTCTAATAAACAATTTTGATGATATCAATACGTTGGTGATATTATTGAAATATCGTCGATACACTTATGATACAAGCATTACCTAGAATTTACATAGTCGAAAATATTGGCAATACATTGGCGATATTGATGCCTTGGCAATACAAGGGACACCTAGAATTTACATAGTTGAAAATATTGGCGATTATATTAGTGATATTGATACGTTGGCGATATTTACCGATACATTGCTAATACCTGGAATTTCTGATACTACCAGTGTTATCGGTATCGCTGAGCTAGAGATAAAGATAATATTAGAGATATTTCAATAGTATTAGAGATAATTCGAACACTAATATCAGGTAGACAATGGGTAAAGTAGTTACGGAGCTCTCTTCAAACTATAAAGACTTTCCTTTTCAGAGAAATATGGAGTTTGTGTTTGTATCCAAGAGACAGGATTATAATGTTTGTATCTCCATTGGGTACGGGAGTACCCAAGAAAAATATACTTGAGTAACGTTAGTTCAAACTTGTCATGAACATAATTAAGCTGATGCAAGAAACACGCAACCGAACACCTTTGAAGGAATAAAGTAGGAAGAAATTTGAGGACACAAGATGGAGAGGGGTGACTTTCCATCCATGACCGATGAAGGCATCCAATTTATTAGGTAGCATGCAGATGCAATTAAGACTACATGACTCTACAATATTTTTGAAACCTTTATATTCAACGACAATACTCTAGCAACCTTAAGTAAATGATGATTCTTGCGTTTAGTCGTCCCATTTTGTTATTCTGTGTCCGCACATGAAGTTTAGTGAATAATGCCATGAGATGAAAGATATGAGTTGAAGTAATGAGATATTCCCTAGCAGTATTTGAATGTAGGACACAAACCTTAGAATTGAATTTAGTTTGTGTTTCCATATGAAGTTCTTTAAAACAAGAAAACTCTTCTGACCTATTTCATCAATAATAGCCATATCATACAACAACAATCATCCACAAAAATAATAAAGTACTTGAAAACATATAAACTAGTAAGATAAACTGGATCTCAAATATCAAAATGTACTACATAAAAAGGTTTATTACTTCTCTTGTTCACATGAAAAAGAAATGACACTCCATGGTGCTTATTCAACTTATAGACTCACACTTTAATGTAGATATATGTGACAACGATGGAACTAGATTCTTCAAACTACTTTAGGATGGATGACCAAACCTGGAATGCCATTGATGTGGAGAGATATCTGTCTACAATGCAACTCCAGTTTTTTTACTATCGAGGTAGTAGAGTCCATTTGCTTCATGCCCTTCACCAATCATTTTTTCCGTCTTTCGATCTTGAAATTCACAATAAGAAGGATAAAATGTGATAGAACAATTTAAGGATTTAGCTTGCTTACTCACAGACAATAAACTTAAAGGAAATTTAGGGATGTAAACTACTAATGACAATGAAAGCGATGGGGTAGGGTAAGTAGTATCCAACCCAGACACGAGTTGAAGTACCATCTTCTAATGTGACGGAAGAAATGGATGGCGATTGTATTAACTAAGACAATACTCTATGCTTACTGGTCATATGATCGGAAGCCCTTGAGTCAATACTTCAGGGAACATTATCAAGCGATGCAAGACGAACGATATCTGACTGCATAAGAGTAGTTGTGGATGATGATGTGTGAGTGAAATGATCCTTCATAAGTCTAGCGTATTCTTCCTTCGACAATGTAACTATATCACTTGTAGTACTGAGCTCAGAAACATAGGAGATAGGCTTGGAGACATAACCCTTGGTGACATCATCGCAAGAATGAATCTGATTCACCCTAACAGGCTTATCGATATGGTCCCAACATGTATCAGTTGTGTGGTTACTAAGACCACATTGATGGCACTGCCGATTACCACGACCATGGCTGTGGCTACTACCGAAATCTGTACCACGAATTCCCCAATTGATTCTACCTCAAAAGTGAGAACGATCTAACGAAGGCAAACTTTGTACACCAATTGTATGATGAATGTGTGCAAATGCCTCTCATTGCCTCCAAGGATCTAGGTTTGAACATGCTCAAACTCATGATAAAGACCAAAGATGAATTTAGCAACACGGAATTTCTCTATGGCATCTCAAAGTATCATAACCGGTACACATAGGGGTTGGCATACATTTAGTTTTTCCCACTTGCTTCATAAGGTTGAATTATACTCTTTGAAGTTCTTATCTCCCTGTTGGAGAGCGAAGATATCCTACAATAACTCATAGATCTGAGTTAAATTCTTTTCACCTTAATGCATCTGTGTCATAGTTTCCCAAGCTTTGCTGTCTTGAAAGAGATAATATTCGCACTAATATGAGGCTCCATAATTTTCCATAACAATGTGATAACACAAGAATCTAGTGAATTACTCCTTTGTATTTCTTATTTTCTTCAACCCAAAGGTGGGTTTAAATAACCACTCTACAAGGCTATACAAGGAAGCTTATTTAGGGCTTCTCTATACATAGTATTTTACAACTAATAACCCATATACACAATATTCTCACATCCCCCCTCAAATTGATGTTGGATAATGAACCAACATTAATTTGCCACGAAGAAACCTATGACGGGATGAGGTCATAGTTTTGGTAGCTCTGATGTCACATGAGGAAGAGAAATGATTCTAGCTGTGTATTTTTCTCTTACAAAGTGACAGTCAACTTCAATGTGTTTAGCGCGCTCGTGAAATACCGGATTGGAAGCTAACTGAATCGCACTGAGATTGTCAGCATATAATAGAGTCGGCACAGACAAATGAATCCCAAGATCTGTCAACAATCCCCGGAACCAAATAATTTCACTACATGTCTCTGCCATTGCACGGTATTCGGCTTCTGTACTGGATCTAGATACCGTGGTTTGCTTTTTACACTTCCAACTAACCAATGATTGTCCCAAAAAAACACAATAGCTAGTGATGGACTGTCGTGAAATGGGACAACCTGCCCAGTCTGCATCAGAGTAAGCAGATAATTGTAGATCATGCGATGATGGAAAGAGAAGCGCCTGATTGAGGGTACCATGATAACACTAGAATCTAGTGAATTACTCCTTTGTATTTCTTACTTTCTTCAACCCAAAGGTGGGTTTAAATAACCACTCTACAAGGCTATACAAGGAAGCTTATTTGGAGCTTCTCTATACATAGTATTTTACAACTAATAACCCATATAAACAATATTCTCACACAATGCTCTAATTTGAGCATCCTCTGTCACCCAATCTTTGTATTCTATTGAACTTTCTTCAAGTTTTGGAGAAGTCAAATACTTTAATTTCCTTTTTCCCGTAAGGAAAATTTCTACCAATATGGCTCATTACAAGTAATTTGCTCGATTGAGTTTAGTCAGTGTAATCTAAAAGTTTATTGACTCAAATGGAGACAAATGCATCCATTGATCTAGGTGAAACCAAACACACAAGGGAAGAACGTTTAATTTTAACTTACCCAACATGAATTCCAGAAAACCACGTATATCAAAAAACGCAATCACTTGATAGCATTGCTTGATCCAAAAATTTCACACATACGCTTGTTCTCTAATTCTTGTCATAAGCAACTTTTATAGACACTTTACATTTCAGAGTTGGCCACACTCTCAAATCTAACTGCACACACATGATGGCCCACTTTCGTCCATCACAATGGTGTTATAAGAAAGTGGCCTCACACGATTCACGATTACCTGACCTACCATATGGTGGTTGGAGGAGAATTCGTGTAGATCAGCCTCCAATGACCTTAAAAATTCACCTCAAGTAAATAGAAGAACTAAATGAAAGGGAACGAGGAGTTGATGGAAGAGATCAATGCATGAATCAATTTCTCTTTGATACCATGTGGAGCGTTATTGATAAAAGAGAGCAGAAAAAGGGAAAAAGAATGAAAGGAGGAAGAGAAAAGGAGAGATTTGAGTTCACACGCCCCCCTCTCTCTTGTTCGTTAACATGGTTTTCAATAATTATAATAATGCCATTAATAACAAAAGCAAGAATGTCCATTATGTCCTAAACATGGATGCGTTGTAGATCAACTCATATCCGATATGCCCTCTTTAGCTAGTTTGTTGGGGGTTCCATGTAATTTTGTTTTGTACTATAGTGTTGTGCTCTTCGTTTCTTTTCTTTTCTTTTATTTTTTTCCTTTTCTTTTTTGAATGAATAACTAAATCTATAAATACAGTAAAGATAAAGTCTTTCGGACATGTGGCTGCCTACGTTGGAGCCCTATCTTTCTTTTCTTTCCTCTGTTTTTCAATTTTTATTTGTTCATTTAAATAAAGAGCAGAGACGTGGTGGTAGTTGCCTCTTGGGATGGCTAGAATATTTATTCACTAATCTCGTGGACTATTAAGGGAATGTGCTCTAACCATATGGATACATGTGCTAATGCAACGCATGTGTTAGATTAGTGCCCACCTAAAGTGGACACCTTGTCCCAACCAATGTTCAAAATATCGGTATTGCGCAATGTATCGCAACCTTGGGATACATATGCGTATTGGTTATCGCACGGGATATATCATTTGTATCGTGTAATTTATTGCACTTTTGGGAAACATGGGGAAACATTGGGAAAATGGTTGAATTTTTCAATGAAACTTCAGGGACTATTAAAAAATAACTTAATAATACACACTTTTAAATCATAAAATCTCAAATAAGAAGTGCACATAATAGGTTTCCTTTGTATAGGGTCCTAAGCTATGCATTGTCTGATTGAACTAAGCAAACTATATTCAAATATGATGTATAACTTTTATAAATGTATCAAGACATGTATGAAAACGCAACCAATGCATTCAAAAGCAAAAAATATAGTAGAAATTAAAAAATATCTATCAATGATGTGATTGGATATGGCCTAGACCCACATAATCATCGTTTCCATCTCAATGGGGCTGGGAAGAATACTACTCCTCTACAAATCGACAGTACTATGCCCATGTCATAGTAGAATGGTACCAATTAAGATTCTCCCTGACATAACGTTGGTACTCATCCTCTTTGAAATGAAGTAATATGCTCATCCGTGGGTACTATATAATAGTCAGTCTGTGGCTGATATGGATATGGAATGGGCATAAATGGAGCTACTGGGTATCCATACTGCCCTCCATATCCATATTGCTGCTCATGTACTTGCTCGTATGTGGAAGTGAAGTCCTGGCCGCAGTCGAAAAATAATGATCCATAACTGCTGAAGTCGCCCCCCGCATATCCACTAGCTCCATATCCATACCCATACCGTGGCACAGAACTCGAGCTACTCTCTTGTGTCTGTGATCCATATCCATGTTGTGGCTAGTAACTCTCCCCTCCGTCGTTCGTGAACCGGAACTAGAGCCATCTGGCTTCCTACGAACGCTTGTGTCCCTCATGCATTTTGCCAGTAGCTCCTCAAAATTAGAAAGCTTTTGTGTTTGTTTTTTCTTCTGTAACCTCTGGCGCTCATGTCTTATTGTAGATAAGATAGGGTCATGGCCCATTGGCCCTCTTAGACGAGAACCATGGTCAGGGTCCTGTGCGGCATGATTGAAATCCCCCTCTCTAGTGAAAGGGCTAAGAGGCCTCTGAGACTGACTCATACCCTCGCTGCCACCATCCCCGTCGCCATCATCACCATCATCGCTACTGTGACCAGAGTCACCATCACCCCCATCGCTGTCATCAAACTTATCACCATCACCGGATCCACCTGTCGTATCACTGTCTCGGTGTCGGACAATGTCTCCCCGCCACGTGTCCCGTGTGATAGCGACTGCCACGAACTACCTAGTGGACTCCTTGTTAATGAATCGAATGCCTCATCAGGAGATCTCTATTGCTCCACATGTACATCAACATCAATCCCTTATCTTGCTGCCTCCTCTACAACATGCAGGTCCAGTCGCTATTCTGAAGTATCCAAGTCATTTGACCTAACCCACTGGTAAATTGGATTATCGTCCTCGTCCTCAATAAATGAATGTTGTCCGACTGCCATTAGGTCCAATGGGTCCTCTTGTGCTTTTCTTCTTCATTCGAATCGGAGCAGCCTCACTCGTAGCTTCATATTGTAATTGGCAATACACTAGCTTCTGAAGCCAATCGTACCCCAGTCTGTTGCGCTTATTTGTGTGGATGAGGGAGAATGTGCTCCAATTTCTTTCACAGGGTGAGGAGGAGAACAAGACTGTCTATGTGAGCACACAGACAACTAGTCGCTGGAAGACCTCACAGTCAGTCCCATACATAGCCCACCATTTGCTTGCGAATTTTAAGTTATTTCATTACTTCAAAATTTTGTAAAATAATGTGAAACTAACTTTAAATGTAGCCACACATGGCATCATGGTGGTCCTCGACATCTTCGCGGCCTGACACCCGAACATTCCAGCCGCATCACGGAATTTAACAATTTGTTGATGGCCTATAACCGCCAAGGGTAAGTATGGAATCATTAAGATACAAATATGGAGAATGTATGTGCGGAATATATTTACCTCAGTACTAATGTGCCTTTCCTTGGACAGTCGGACAATAAGTGCTCATACGCTTCATGTACAACCCTCTTCAGTTTATTGTCAGCATATAGTTTCTTGCTGTAGTGGTATTTTGGATTTAGGAAATACATTGAAAACCAATATGATTAAAATATTTAGACATTAGTAGCAAAGTACTGGAGCATATAGACAAAAAAAAAAAGCATATAAGTACTTACTAGTCTCATATGGTGGGTGGGAAAGTGTCATCTCCCAATGGTTGTCTATTATTGCATATACCCACTTATATGCATTGGGAGTTTTAACCTGGATAGCTTCTTTCATCAATTGTAAGGAGGGATACAACGACCCCATCGATGGATTCGTTTCATTGTCCACCATCCTCAACACCATATAAATGGGCTCCAGGATACCGACTATACCGTGTATGCAATCCCAAAACGAGTGGCTCAACACGAGCTCTTCGATTCTCCAGGTTACTCTATTCCCCTTCTTAGCCCAAACTGTGTAGTCATGAGAAGTGAAAAGCTCTCATAGCCCTTGCTTGTGTTTGAGAAGGCTATTTAGGGCGATATAATTTATGGCAAACCACGTTGCCCCATGGCGCACTATATCTCCACTACACTTCTCACGCATCGCG
Organism: Magnolia officinalis; assembly: GCA_021015155.1. Taxonomy (NCBI): domain Eukaryota; kingdom Viridiplantae; phylum Streptophyta; class Magnoliopsida; order Magnoliales; family Magnoliaceae; genus Magnolia; species Magnolia officinalis. Next base: position 11,863,617 of record JAJHSJ010000002.1, on the reverse strand, counting down.
GTGAATAACCACGTGTGGTTGTATATGAAGGTCAAATGAGCCGTGCATCAGTAAATGTAGCCTTCATTGACGGCCTATTCCCGATCGCCTCTAGTATGAGATTGATACAATGTTTTGCGCAGGGGTCCAATACATATTATACTTGTTTTGTATATCCTTCTCCGCCTTGATAAATGTGCTCCCGTTATGTTAACAAATTGCACAATATTCTTCTCCAAATATCATTGATGACACATCCCAACCTTTTTCCTCACATCCCCTCCACTAAACACGTCTTTTATTTTTTGTGTCCCTTCCGCTTCTTTGTACATCCTCAAATTTGATAGTAAATCTGGCACCCACATGCTACTACTCATCCCCAAACCCTTATATCTCCCCCCTGCTCCACTCCCCCCACCACGCTCATGGGTAGACCCCTCAAATCTGGGCTTACTCTCCTGCCACCTCCTCTCCTGATCCCTATCCCAATCATCCTGTAGGGATTCCTGAACTACACATCTAAAATCAGGATCATCATCGTCCTTCCCTACATATGAAGGCCTCCTCAACTCCTCCCTAATCTCTCTCCCATGTACGTCGTTCATCTCTTCTCTTCACACTTTTTTTTTTCAATACAACTTTCATCTCTTCTCGTACATCTTGTGGGCACTTAGTACAGTCCACAACATTGCGATATCCTCCCGCTAAATGCTCCTTTAAGCGGGTTACCCCCCTTACTCCTCGACACATGACCACATAAATTACATATACTCCTGAATTGATTATCGGGAGTGGGTCGGCCGTATCGCCATCCTATATCAAGTCGTATCCCTCCTCTTCTTCCTAACATATTTTATCTGCAAAAGAACATTATGTTAAAACTTCTTAGGGCCCACCTCGATGCATGTGATGTATATCTATACCGCCACCATCCGTTTTGCTAGATTTTTTTGTGTCAACTACTACAAGTAATTACAATAAAAAACTTAGATTGGTTGAAAAAAAATTCTAACCTTTGATTAGTGGACACTTAATTGTTAAAATAAGACCATTAAACACAATTACTATTATGTGGGCCCAACCTCATTGTATGCGTTGTATATCTACGCCGTCCATCCTTGCCAACTCATTTTAGGGCATGGACCCAAAAATGAAGCAGATCCAATTCTCACGTGGACCACACCATAAGAAATAATGTGGCATGATGGACATTTAATCCCCACTGTTTCATGTTAGGTGGCCTACTTGAGCTTTGGATCTGCCTGATTTTTGGGCTCATGTCCTAATATGCCCTGGAAAAAATGGATTTCTCACAAACATCATGATGGGCCCCACACCATGAGTCCCACAGGACCATCTCTAGCTAGGTCCTGGCAGGATGCAGATTGCCTACTGACGTTGTTAGTAGCCAGTTACTATTAGATGGTGCTTTGTGAGCCCCACCATAATGTATGTTTTTTATCCACTCCGTCCAACTATTTTCCCAGATAATTTCATAGCATAATCTAAAAAACGAGGCAATTTCAAATCTCATGTGGACCACACCACAGGAAACAGTGATACTTGAACGCCCACCATTAAAAACTTCTCAGGGCCGCAACTCTTGGATGGCAGGTCTCTGGATGAAGCTGAAATTGTGTTTTCACTTCATCCAGGTCTTTGTGGCCTAATCAACAAGTTGGATGGCAAATAAACATTACAGTGGGCCTTAGGAAGTTTTTAATGGTGGTCGTTCAATCACAACGGTTTTCTTGTTGTGTGGTCCACTCGAGATTTGGATTTGCCTCATTTTTGGTATCATGTCCTAAAATAATATGGAAAAATAGATAAATGGCATGGATATAACACATACATCATGGTGGGGCTCACAGAGCACCGTGCAGGCCGCATTAATAGGTAATTCGTGTCTGTCTTGGTGGGGGTAGTACCCAATCCACACGCACAACAGTGACGAGGGTGGGACCCTGACTATGGGACCCACCATGATGTGTGTGTTGTATCCATACCATCCATCCATTTTAAGAGATCATTCTAGAGCATGAGCCAGAGAATGACGAAGGTCCAAAGCTCAAGTGGACCCCACCACAGAAGAAAGTGGGGACAATGACGCCCATCATTGAAACCTTCCTAGGGCCCACCATGATATTTATTTGAGATCCAACCTGTTTATAAGGTCACACAGACCTGGATGACCTTTCAAAATGGATGGACGGTGTGGATGTAAGGTACATACACGATGTAAGGCACATACACTACAGTGGCCCCCACAGTTAAGGATCCACGGAGTGGATTCGGTGATCCACCAAAACTATGCCCGGCACTGCATATGGAACCAACGATGTGCGTGGGACCCTGATTATGGCCCCACCCATTATGTATGTGTTGTATCCACATTGTACATCCATTTGGAGAGACCATTTTAGGGCCCGAGCCAAAGAATGAGGCCAATCCAAAACTCAAGTGGACCTTACCACAAAAAACAGTGGGGACAATGACGCCCACCTTTGAAACTTGAAACCACTTTTGTGGGGCCCACCATGATGTTTATTTGAGATCCAACCTGTTCATAAGTTCATGTAGATATGGGCGAAGGGAAAACACAAATATCGGCTTGATCGAAAACTTTTGTGGCCCTCACAAAGTTTTTAATGGTAGGTGTTCAATCCCCATTATTTTGTGGTGGGGTCCACTTGAGCTTTGGATTTGACTCTTTTTTGTCTCATGACCTAAAATAATCTCTCCAAATGGATGGACATAATGGATGTACAATACATACATCAATGTGGGCCCCACCGTAAGGGCCGCACTGTCTTGAGTGAAGCCCAGTCACACGGAATCCACTCTCCCTTAAGTTAAGGGGGTGCGGATTAGGTGTTACACGGGTAACAACTTAGTGGGTGTCACCCTTTCTGTAGGGTCTACCTTGATGATATATTGTATATCCACTCCGTCCATTCGTTTTTTCAGCTCATTTTAGGACATTGTCCCAAACATTAAGTACATCCAAATTTTAGGTGTACCACACCACATGAAACAATGATGATTGAATGTTCACCATTAAAAACATATGAAGGCCCCATAGATCCGTAATGTTTATTTGTCATCCAACCCGTTGATAAGGTCAACCAGAAGTGGATGAAGGGAATATACAAAGATGAGCTTAACCCAAAACTCCCGTAGCCTATAAAATGCTTTTAATGGTCATTCACCACTTTTCTGGTGTGGTCCACCCGAGATTTGCATCTGCTTAAGTTTTGACATAATGTCCTTAAATGATATGAAAAACCGGATGGACAGCCTGGATAAAACATATATATCAAGGTGGACCCCATAGAGCCCATGACAGGACCGTTTGTCTCTACGTCCGATAGGGGTAACACCCAAACCACGTTTGTAAAGGAAGTGGATTAGCTATTGTACCACACACCAGCGACCTCACTGGTGTATGTATGTGGCGCATGCAGAAGTGTCTAATAGTCCTCAAGCTCCATAACGGTATGAACGATGGAAAGAAGATCAAAGTTCTATGGGCCCCATCATGATGTATTTATTATATCTAAACTGTCCATCCATTTGGCGAGATCATTTTAAGACATGTAGCCAAAAATGAGTCATATCCAAAGCTCAAGCGGACCACATCACAAATAGCAGTGGGACAATGATTCCCACTGTTAAAACATTCGTAGGGCCCACCATAATGTTTTTTCTCCATCCAATCTGTTCATAATGTCAGACAAATATGGATGAAGAGAAAAAACAGATATCAGATTGATCCAAAACTTCTATGACCCTAAGAAGGTTTCAATGGTAGACGTTCAATCTCCCATTACTTTCTACAGTGCGGTCCACTTGATCTTTGGATCTGTCTTATTTTTAGGCTCAACCCTTAGAACGATCCTGCAAAATGGACGGATGGTTTGGATATAGCACGTACCTTATGGTGGGGCCCACAGAACTTGGTGACATCAACACACCAGCCAGGTCACTGGTGTGCAGTACACCAGCGAATCCGCTTTTGTTTGTAAAAGGCTTCGGAAGCCATTTTTGCAACAAAGAGGGTTCCGGTCATTCCGGATCCCTGAAACCGTAAAATTTCTCAAACAAATGTCAAATCTCTACGATTTTTGGCATATTTGTTGCCAAAATCTCATTTTCCATTTAAATCTATCATTTATTTGACGAAAAAAATAGGGAATTCAATGTTTTTTTGCACTTATGGCACACCGCTAGCTCTCGATCGAGTGGCCCACCAAATTTAGCTTCCAATCACGCAATCTTCTTCTGTAGGTATCGAAATCCCCTCTCTTACATGGATTGAAATAAAAATAAATCTGAGGGGATTGCATTGCATCAATGGTACTGCCTTCCACACACACACACAAAAAGAAGAAAAGGTTTTTAAAAAAAGGAAAGAAAAGAAAAAGAAAAAGAAGGATAAATCTTTTTTTTTTTTTTTTGAAAGATGGCTGAATTTTATTAAAGCAAACAAAACAAACAAACAACACTAAGCCGCCGAGTTGGCGGCTCAATTACAATCTCAGAAAAGAAAAATTACAACCTTTGAGCTTCTCACAATTGGAGGCCCACTCAATGGTTAGAAGACTCGCCCTCTGGGTGATACTCTCTAATGACTTGCTTTCATTACGGAAGCATCTAGCGTAATTTAGATCTCACCATTAGAAAAAAAGAAAACTATTCTTTTGTACAGTTGTACCCTTGTTATTAACATCTAAGAACTTACGTAATTTAGATTGTTCTCATTATCTAGTTAAAACTTCCATGCTTAATCTTTTAAATCTGTTAAAAGGTAACCTGGGAAATATATGTGTGTGTGTGTGTGTGCGACTCATCTTTGGAATGTGGTGGAAGTACAGCTACCTGCATCATACTCTACACTCATACCTGTGCCTGGGTAACAGACGGAAATGCAGCTATAACACAGTGATGATTGGCATGGTTTTTAACTCTTGCTACATCTAATCATTCTTGCACAGGCTTCCAATTCTTTCACATCATAATGACATTTCCATTCTACAGGTCAGGGATTTTCTTGACGAAAAGAGCTCTTTCAAATTCAAATCAGACTGGGTCACTGTTCTGGATGGAACTCAGGAAGGCGCCTTTCAGTGGGTATGTTGTGTGAACTTGCTATTTCATGTCCGCATAGTTTCATTATCATTGTCGTCGTCATGAAAGCCTTGTTGCATAAATTTGGAGCCAGCTTTCTTTTTCCTTGTGATTGCTTGGAAAAAATTTACCAATCACATGCACATGCACACAGAGTTGTGCATGTATCCACACACACGTCTTGTTTTCATCAGGGAAATCTGTGGATTCAGGAAAAAAAGGCTTGAAGTAATGTCACCTGATCCTTAAAATAAAAAGATGCCCACTCCTGAATCAATCCACTCAGGTGGGAAGAACTATGGAATGACAATGTGCATACTAGCAACAAGTTCAAGGCAGCTACCTATGTGTTACTCTCATGAAGATTCTGTTGGCAACAACATGTGCAACTTTGACCTCTCACTTGATGGGGTCCATGATGAAATTCTTCCTAATTTTCCATATCTTTCAATTGGCTTCATGTCTACCTTTCATGCTTCCAATTTCTTAACCTTCAGATTTCCATTTTGTCCCCTCGGGCTACCTCGTTGATGTAAAGAAGTGAGTTTAAAAAAGAATCAGAAAGTAAAAATGCTCTCAAAGTCATTTGCATGTGTCATAAAGACAATGATAACATATTTAGTACAATTGAATAAATATGAAAGTCACTTGCATATGCTGTAAATACAAAGATAACATATTAGGATAATAGATTATTAGGAAAGAGATATCTAATAGTGCTTGAACCTTTAGTCGTCTTATAAGGAACATGAAAGAGACATTTCTGCATTGTTTGCATTTGAGGATTATGATTCAGGTCCTTAGCCTGTTTATGCTGTTAAAATTCATAGTACAACTTCTTTCTTGGGAGCTTCAGATATCGGTGCACCAATTTTGTATCCTTACTTTCTTAAATTTATGGTTACTAGCTGACCAGATGGTGGAGTTTCACACTGTCAGATCTCATATGTTACGTGGATAATCCTTGTTTTCAAATTTCCTGAGGTTACTCTGCCTTTATGCAGGTTACTATAAACTATCTGTTGGGGAAATTGGGAAAAAAATACTCAAATACAGTTGGGGTAGTTGATCTTGGAGGTGGGTCAGTCCAAATGGCGTATGCTATCTCAGAAAAGGATGCTGCAAAGGCCCCAAAAACAGCAGATGGGGAGGATTCATATGTGAAGGAACTCTTTCTTAAGGGAACAAGATATTACCTATATGTTCACAGGTTTTCATTTCTCCCTTGATGCACTGATTTTTATGTATTAGACTTGTTTTCGTGTACACAAATTACAGAAAAGAAATGCCAAAGTTCTTAAAGGCATAACCAGCTTGACATGCTTGGAATTTCAACCTCCTAACACAATGGGGCTTGCTTCCGCACCATAGAGGCATCAGAACACCTTATCTTTGATGGATGCCTGCAAAAGATCCTCTGCCATTCTTAACTTCCTGTGGATTCGCTTCCAATATACACCACCTAATATAGCATGTACCTGGTGTTGCAGCTACTTGCACTATGGTTTACTAGCAGCTCGAGCTGAGATTTTGAAGGAAGGGGAGGGCCATGGTAATCCATGCATTTTGAGCGGTTATCATGGTATGTTGGAGTCTCAACTCATGCAGTTTATATTTCTGAGATCTGTTGCAAGTAGATCTCTTTTTGCTAGTTTAACAGTGTATACTCAGCTCTTTGCTATGCAGAACAACTGATTCCACTGCATTTAAGCATGCATTTACTATCCAATTCATTCCCTTTGCCTTGAGTATCCAGTGATGTCAGCTTAGTTGTGCAAAGTGACTAGAAAGATTCCTGTTTGGAATTGCTCTTTCTGAAAACGGAGTGAGTTGTGCTAGGGACATCTCACATGCGACAGCAATTTATCTCCCTGCCATTCTCAAGGTTCCATTTTAGATCCGTTTCCATCTTGTAACTTGTACATTAGTATTGCAGTATTTACATCCGTCACCATTATTACCATAACCTTAGTAACATGAATCTTCTAAGGTGCTCAGTCTATTTGGTATTCTGCTTCTATAGCTTGGGATCTGTCTCCCACACTGCATATCATGCGTCTGCTTCAAATCCACCTTTGTTTTCGTAAAGTGCAGTCGTTATTTGATGTTAAGTGTTTTATTGATCAAAATCCTGAAGATATCTCAAATTGGTATAAAAAAAAAAAAAAGAAAGAAAGAAGAAGAAAGAAAGATAAGAAAATCAGTTCCATCTTAAATGTTCCCCTTTCCATCTCAACCAAAACAGTAGATATAAGGGCTGACCTCTACCATACCGGTGGCTCAGTAAGAACTGTCTTTGTGTTGCTTTTCGGATGCTGGATATTTTATCAGTCCAATTCCTAGAGATCTATCTAATTAGCATCTACACAAGAAAAGAAAAATAAATGAATTCAAATTAAATGGCTCCCATTTTCATATTGTTTCTGGTTTTTGATAGGAATAATGGGCATACTTGGCCCAATCAAGACAGTTGATATTGGGTTCTCTCTTCCATACATGTAGCTCATGTGTATGTCAGACGATATCATTGTGTTGGTTCCACGTTGGATAGGTCTTACTTCTTAGCCAAACATTACACTAATTTATGATCCAAACTGTCTGAACAAGGGGCTCTAAATGGATGATTAAAAAGTATGGGCAAAAGTACAATTCAATATGTGTAAGTCCATCAATCAGTATACTAGGATCATTTGATCAGAACATTTTTCAGGTTATATCCAAGGTGGGATCCAACTCTTGGACCGTCCGGGTTCATGTACACATGTATGAATGTAGGGGAGATGGCATGGGTATCAACCGTCATACTCATGCTGAGCTTGTTGTATTTCCTCTAAATATTGCTGAAAATCTTAATTTTTTATCAACCACCATGGGTAAATTTGGTATCTATTTTCTTGATCGATTAGAAGCCTGTTTAAAATATTTGGTTCAGTTTATTCAAAATGCTTTTTTAGCTGCACCACCCTACTTCATTTGAAAACTGTTCTTGCTCTTGATTCGTGCAACTGAGACTAATCGCATCATCATCATTATCTAAGCCTTATCCCAACTAATTGGAGTTCAGTTAGTCGATAGGTCATCCCGTTTTTTCTTACCGCCTCCACCAACATCCTCTTGTGCCTTCTTCTTGTCCCTTTAGAGCCTTCAACTTGTACCAACTCACTCCTAACTGCCACAGTTCTTCATTTCCGTTGCACATGACCAACCATCTAAGTCTACTTGCCCTCATCTTATTACATATTGGTGCTGCTCCTAAGTTCCCATGAATGCATTCATTTCTTATCCTATTGTTGTCTTGCCACTCATCCATTTCAGCTACACTCGTCCTATGGGCATGTTTTGCCTTAACTGCCCAACATTCTGTCCCATAAAGCATGGATGGTCTTATAGCTATCCTATAAAATTTCTCTTTTAGTCGAGTGGTACATGATGATGACAAAACTCCAGAAGCACATCTCCAATTCTTCCACCCTGTTTGAATTCTATGGGCAACATCCTAACTGAGATAATTACATTCTATGGACAACATTGTTAACTGAGACTAATTACATAATCTGCATAAAGATGACTCTTTAGAGGCTGCAATTTTCACACAAAAGATTATGCACTGGACATGATGTTAGAGTTACATTATTGGACCCAAAAACATTGAGACTGACCTTGTTAATATGGCTGAAGCTATTTTCTTCTTTGAGTACCAAAGTGATTAATTGTTTATGTTACTTTAAAGAAATAAAATAAAATGAAAATGAAAGTGAATAATTAGATATCCAGATTGACCAAAACATCATCAGAACAAGTTTTGAGTTACTCAGATCACAATTAGTGCCAAAAGGTCTAAAGGCTAGTTGCTTTACGTTTTCCATACCTAAGCCTGGATAGTTTATTTTTGTTTTTGACTTGTATTGGCTTGCAAGTGATGTTAAAATATTTATCTCTGAGAGGTTTGTTACTTGTTCTGAAGAGGCGTACAGTTATGGTGGATCCAAATATGATGCTTCGGCTATGGATTCAGGCGCCGACTTCATCAAGTGCAGGAGGGCTGCTGTTAAGGCTCTCAAAGTTAACGACTCAACATGCACACACATGAAGTGCACATTCGGGGGTGTATGGAATGGCGGTGGTGGGGACGGACAGAAAAGTCTATTTGTCGCTTCCTTTTTCTTCGACAGGGCTGCTGAGGTGATGATCGGGGAGTCCCAAAACTCTCCATTACTTTGTTTCCTTTTCAGATACTTGGAGTAGACCTTCTAGGTTTATTTTATTTTTTTGTTTTCTTTTTTTATTTTTTTTTATTTTTATCGTGTTGAAGGATAGCTTCCAATTAGTCAATTTCTATGGGGAGAACAAAATATTTATTCTCTAACATGGTTCAGTTTTTTTACTTTTAAATTTAAACTTCGATTACACAGTGGTTTTTTTTAACTTCAAAAACTTGTTTCCCACAATCCCGCCCTCCCTTTTCAGGAATTCAAGAAACACTGGTGAAAAACCCCAGAATTCACTTCCTTTTGATTTCCCGTCTCCTGGACCTCCCTGACCCTACCTCTATTGCAATTCTTCTAACTATTTTCATACTTTTGCTTTCCCTCTTCTATTTTTTAACACAATTCTTTATTTTCTTTTACAATTGTTGCCCATCAATTTATTTTATTAGTTTGTCATTTCCAAAACTAAGAAATCAAAAGGCCGATTATAAGTCATTTGAATCTAGTTAAGCTTTCAAAGAAGAAAACACACACACACACACACACGTCATTTGAAAGTATTAAAAGTTGTATCATTTTGATTTCAAAAGCAATTCCTTGTCAATGCTTAATTCTCTCTATATCTTGCCACACAGGCTGGTTTTATAGATCCCAAGGAGCCTGTTGCCAAAGTTAAGCCGTCGGACTTTAAGGATGCAGCGAAACGTGCTTGTGAATCGAGTCTCAAGGATGCCAAGGGTACATATCCAAATGTTGAGCCAGTAAACTTGCCGTACATATGCATGGACCTTGTGTATCAGTACACATTGCTCATTGATGGGTTTGGTATGTTCCCGTTAGCAGCCGAACATTCCTAGTAACTTTCTGTGAATGTCAAGCTTCTGATTTTCCCAATTCTGTTGTTTCTGGACAGGCCTGGATCCATGGCAGGAGATCACGTTGGTGAAGAAAGTGAAGTACGGAAATTCCCTGGTCGAAGCGGCATGGCCTTTAGGCAGTGCGATTGAGGTCGCTTCATCATTATAGCACAATCCATGAAATTAAGCATCTATGCCCATAGGGCAATTTTGTTGCATTTACGTGGCGTTAGTAATGATGGTCCTGGGCATGACTTTTTCCTTGCTGAATAATGCCCAGAAGGCTTGAAGGACTCCTTTCCATCTGCAATTCAAAAATCAGATTGAACTTCGCCTTGAAGAGACTGCATCATCGTGTGAGCGCAGGTCTTTCTGTAACTTTGTGATGCAGAAAATATAGGGAGTTGATTGATCTGCGTAAAAGTTATGTGATCGGGCTATTTTCTATGAGAGGCAGCTGCTCAAAGAGACTGAGATTGATTACCCATTGTCATTTTTATCCTCTAATGTGTGAACATGATTTCTCACAACATCATTTCCAGATGAATCTTACACAGTTCGAAATATTCTTTCTGAAATTGTGATAGCATTAAAGGACCTTCTTCCTTTTTTTATTGAACTTGGCCTTGAAGAGAGACTGTATCGTTGCGTTTGATTTACGTGATGCAGACAATGTAGGGAGTCGATTGATCTTCATAAAAGTTGTGATTGTGCTATTTTCTATGAGAGGCGGCTGCTCGAAGAGACTCGGATTGATTACCCATTGTCATTTTTTTTAGACGGAAAACAGTTTCTTATTAATTCAATTCTCAATGTTATCATCCAATGTGTGAACATGATTTCTTGCAACATCAATTCCCGATGAATCTTACACATTTTGAAGCATTCTTCCTGAAATTGTGATAGCACTAAGGATCTTCTTCCTTCGGAAGAAACTCTTCAAATGCCATAACTGCAAGCCTGCAACTGCCAAGCAAATGAGGGACGAGGCTCAGGGATGCCATTCTCGCAGTAGAGTTCTGGTTTAGCTTCTGCATCTCCTCCCTATGAGAAGAAATTATACAACTGTTAATCACTGCATCTTGAAAATGTCCTTCATCTAGAAACAGTGCAAGCTGTTGCATCTACCTTTCTTGGATAAACAGCATCTCTTCATGGATGGCATGGACTGTTTCTGCCAGCTCCTTGGGCTCTAGATCCATGACCTGAGGGAAGCAATCAGCAGACAGAAAGGCATTTAATTCAAACTAATAAAGCTAGGGAAAATGTAGTCTTAATGCAACCTGGCCCAAAAATATGGTCGTCCAGAACCAGCAGTGGACTTATGAGGGAAAAAGGGAAAAAAAAAAAAAAAGATGGTTAAAATAATGATAAATTTGTAACATTTTCAATGCCCAAAGCAGGATGGGGTATGGCTAATCAGTGACTTGGATCTTGTACACAACTGGGCTGTTCATTTTGTGTTTTGCGTGCGGTGCATTAGATTTGCTAATCTTACATATGAAAGGTTAGCATTTTTCAGGAAGATGGTCGGAAAGCTCTCTGCCTGATATGCTGTCCAAGTTCGACTGAAAAGGTTTACTGGAAAGTGAAAAAGTGTATACAAAGAGTGGAGGGATTTGACCTACATTTTCTCTTCCTAGTATTGGCCAGTATCCATATATAAACATAGACATCTAATTATATGCTTGTAAAAGCTCCCTGCGCCTGGATTTACGCCCCCAATTCAGTTGCTGGGCCATCAATCAAGAAACAAATCCCAGCCAAATGTTGACTGGACCAAATAGTGCCTTCAATAATGGATATTCCTTGGCGTGCTTTTTAAAAGGAGAAATTACATTACTACACCTTTGCATTTTCTTACAACAAAGTGAAAAATAGAAAGTTGCGAAGCTTCCAGTCTGTCCAACAGATACACACCAACATTATTATTAGACGAGTTAAATATATGGCAGATCCTATTATAAAGTGGACTAAGCCATAACAAATAATGTACACCATTCAAAATATCTCAATTTAAGTGTAGCCCATTTCGTGATCTTATTGACTGATGTTTTGTTTGTGTGATCATCATGGTATGTTGCGTATGTTTAACAGGTTGGATGTTATACACATATCAAGTGGGCCCCACATGTCTTTAGTTTCATTACATTTTGAAGAAAAAAAATGAGGGTGTTTTTATAATTTAATATTTTAAAAAGCACCTCTGTGTAATTTCTAATTGTGGGGGGCATTATTTGATAAAATATAGGTTCCTTACGATTTTGTGGTAAAAATCATAAATATGGTATTATAAATAAATAAAGTACTCTAAAATTTTAAATCAATCTTCTCTGAAAATTTCATTAGAAATGAGGATTTTACCAAATAATGCCTCTGCAGATTAAAATGCCAAGAAAGTGTTTTTTGAGAGATGAAATTACCATAATGGTCGTTGTATACGTTTTTTCCTTTGGAAAGTAATAAAATGAAGAATTGTGGAGCCCACATGATGTTTGTATAATATCAAACTAGTCTAATAAATGTAGTCTGCTGATGTTAGGAAGAACAAAAAACTTAATTGATCTAAACATAAAATAAGCCACAACATTAAAAAATAATACACACACATGCTCTCCTGCACATCGGATGAGAAGTTTTTGAAAATAAGATGTTTCTTTGTTTTTCCTTTTATTGGATGACTTACACTAGTGGAAAAAAATAAAAATAATAAAAAATAATAGTCATGGATTCTTGCACAACTCAAATTATTATTATTATTTTATATTTTCTGACTGCAACGGCTCTTGCCGGGCCGGATTGTCAGTAATGATTCCCCCAACAGAAGAAAAGATATTATTTAAATAAACTTTCTTCTCTTATTTCATATTAAGTTCCCCCAACAGGTCAGAACTCACTCCAATTTTCATGATATTGATCCTATCTTGATAATGCTTCAAACTCTTCAATTAGTTACAATATTTTATTTTATTTTTTAAAAAAAAAAAAAGAGAAATGATTGCACACTAACTTTTTTTTTTCGCAAACAAGATTATCCCCTGCCGACAATTAATTTTGTAGAACATCCAACCGTCCAAAAGTTGCACAGCATCATAAAGATGAAGTGGGCCAAAACCATGATTATCCACTCATCAGGCCAGCGACACTGTTGAAATCAGTAGACATGGGATGGTCTTACTTAGTGTATTCAATGGCTTTATTTCAATAAATAAGTGTCTATCAATCAGTTGTTAAGCTTGCTCGAACAATCTCATATTGAAACCGAGCTCGGCACATGCTGGGGTTATGATGGGCCACAGTGATGTGTTAGTTTCATCCACACCGTCCATCCATTTTGTCATATCATTTTATATTGTAAATAAAAAAATGAGGTACATCCAACACTCAAGTAGACCACACTATACTGTTGAAACTTTCTTAGGACCCACCATAATGTTTATTTGTCATCCAACCTGTTTATAAAGCCATATAGACTCGGATGAAGCCAAAAAAAAAAAAAAATCAGCTTGATCTAAACTGTTGTGAGCCCAAGAAGTATTCAACAGTAGGCAGTCAATCTCATTTGTGTGGTCCATTTGAGCATTGGATCTACTTCATTTTTGGGTTTACGGCCTAAAATGGTCTGGAAAAATGTATAGACGGTGTGAATAAAAACATTAAATACGGGGCCATTCAATCATACTATTTTCCTGTGGTATGGTCTCCCTAAGAGTTGGATCTACCTAGAATTTGAAATCATGTCTTAAAATGAACTGAAAAAATAGATGGACGGTATGGATAAAACACCAAAATCGTGGCGAGGCTCACAGAGCACCGTCCAGTAGCAAGGTCGCAACTGACACTGTAAGAATTCACGAGGCATCTACGTGCTCACGCAAACAGAGGTAACTAGCACGAGTATTCAGATCTCAGCGTGCGGAGCATCCACCTAAACGTGGGAGAGGATGAGGTGCGGCCCAGCCTCACCTGGGTCCACCTTGATGTGTGTATTGTATATCCATGCCGTCCATCCATTTTTTTAGTCTGATTTTACTGCATGAACCTAAAACTGAATAAATCCAATTCTCAGGTGGACCATACCACAAGAAACAGTGGTGAGTTTTAAATGAAGCTTATATTTGCTTTTCCCTTTATCCAGGTCAGTGTGACCTTATCAACAGCTTGGATGTCAAATAAACATTATGGTGTGCATTTTGGTGGGCCCTAGGAAGTTTTTAATAGTGGACATTCAATCACCACTGTTTCCTCTGGTGTGGTCCACCTTATATTGGACCTACTTCATTTTGCGGCTCAATAGCTAAATTGAGCTGGAAAAACAGATAAGCAGCATGGATATACAAAATATACATCAAGGTTAGCATACGGTCAGGGCTGTAATTATAGGCCCACTACACTTTGACGTATAAGTTGTATATCTATGCTATTTTTCTGTTTTGCCATCTCATTTTAGGGCATGGTACAAAACAAAATCATATATAATTCTCAGGTGGGCCACGCCAAAAGAAATAGAGATGATTGATCATTAAAAACTTCCAGTGAACCATCGAACTTATATTTGTATTTTCCCTTCATTCAGGATTGTGCAGCCTTATCAACAAGTTAGATGAAGAATAAATATTATGGTGGGCCCTAGGATGTTTTTAAGAGTAATCACCATTGTTTTATCATGTGGTATGAAGCCCTTGAATCCAAAATCTACTCGCTGCTGAAATACCCGAGTTTGAATGCGGTCAGAACGTCACAACCACCCCCCTCTTCACTGGATTCCACTGCGTTTGCCTGCTTTTACGATTTATTTAATTTTTTTTATTCTTTCTACGTTTTGAGATTCTGACAATCCTTCTTCATATTCCATATTCTTCCACAATTATAACACTTCATCTTCTCATTTGCCTTTAGACTTGGACCTATATCACGAATTTCCCTTCTCCCACTTAGGATTTCTTCTCCTAATTACCAACGCATCTATAAAGGAACCCCGCCATTATCATTCTTTCTCAACTTCTTCGAAAAAAGGGTTCATATAATAATTTCAATATCAATGGTTTTCCCACCATGGCACATAGTGTCTACACGACTTTTGTATGACTTTAAAAGAGAATTCAACAGAATTAGGGTTTAGTCTTCTTCGTTGGAACCCACTATAGCTAAGTTATGGTCTAAAGATTAGATTGATCAAACAATCCTAACCTCTGATTCTTTGACACTTGTTTTTTGAAATTAGACCATTGCACATATAAGATTAATATTTTGTTCATTGCACATCCAAAATGTTAGCCATACGATTGGACAGTTTAGTATGAATCACTTGTATGCCACGTGTGCAATTTCCCAGTAATTTCTGTGTATCATCCATCACACTCTGCCAGAGTATCAAAGTATTTCCATGTTTTAAGACTTCCATTTGTAAATTTGAATTATACTTGTAGACTTCTGGTTCTCATACACATTGAGGGTGGTAATGTCATCTTGTTGCTACATCATAGAACTGGTTTTAATCGTCCGCACTAGTAGAAACGGGTTCTTTGGTGGAACCATTCTGCCGGTTGGGCAGAGTTGGGTTTTGGATGCTCCTGCATTTGGCTGGATTCCTGTTCCGCCCTTTTGTTTCTTCTTCTTCTTTTTTTTCTGTGATGGGCAGCTACATCTGATGATCCACATTTGATGCAGTCCAAATTGGATGGCTTGGATCATCTAATAGGGGAGATTTTGTTGATGTCTCCCATCACTGTATCATGAACATTTTGAATCACCAGAAGATACACCCACATGTACAGTAGCCATCTGAACCTTGTTCACCCGATATGACCCAATGTGCACTGCATGGGAGATGTGGTTGTTCATTTGGTAGGCCCCATTGTTTCATAGCCTAAAATCAGTATGGCCCATTGTGCCAGCCATGCATGTCTGAAATGGATAAGGTAAAATATCCAACCTACAACCCAGATTCGACGTGCACGCAGCCCAGACCAATCCCATTTTCAGGCCATGAAGTATACAGATGGAGTCCAGTCTGCACACTTGCCATATCAGTAGTCATGGCGAATAGGACCCCCGCTACTCAAACTGGTGTCTGTGGTATGTTCGCAGAAAGCAACGGGCACCTGATGCCTTGCTAAGGTGTGGCCTCTCAACAACAGTAAGTGGGGCACATGTGCATGCAGGTGTAGGCTTGCACTGGAAGGTACATGGCCTGGTGGGACCTTCAAATGAGCGGAATTCAGCTTTGTGGAAGAGATATGTGCATTATTGCAGTTTCCCCTTACTGAGAACCTGTACCTCTAGCAACAAAAGAACATGCATGGGCGTTGCTGCAGACCCTTCTTAAAATTAGGGCTGTAAGGTAGCTGGGTTTAGAGTTGTTTTAGGCCTAGCCTGCCATTTTAAAATAATAATAATAAGCACCCAAAATATGAGATATTAAGAGGTCTTCTATGACTATACCTTTGAGCAGGGACTAGCACAATAACAAAATAAAATTTAATTAGGCACAATTTTCTTAGAGTTGTTGGATTCATATGTAAAATAAATTTGACTAGCCTGAACTTTAGTGTCAGGATGATTGTACAACCCTTTGATGCAACGGTAGAATAGTAAGCCCAACTATAGTTAGAGTAATTATTTAAATGATGGAAAAGAACGACTATGATCAATGTGTCAAAATTAGAAGTTTGCACAGAAAAAGGTCATATACACATACCTAGTCATGGATACTTGTAAAACTTGATGAAGTCCAAGTCAGTATAGTAAGTTTCTTGTAATGCTGCAGAAATTTATTGTAATGCTGCAAAAAGTATAAGACAACTAACCACTTTGACGATCAAGTTAACCAAGTACTCTTGAGGTGATCCTGAAAGCAAATGATATTCAGATCCAAATAGTAGAGAAATCCTGTAAAGATGTAAGGACACTACTTTTTAGGTAACCAATCACAATCCTTTCTAGGGGGGCGTTTGGCGCATGGTATTAGATGGGATTAGGTGGGATGGAATTGCATTTGGTCCAGTGCCAATTCCACTCAATGTTCGGGAAGAATGGAAAAGCTTGGAATTGCATTGGATCCCATGCCAATTCCACTCAATGTTAGCAAGTTGTGTAGGTCCCACCATGATATGGGGCTATATCCACACCGTCCACCCATTTTTTGAGATCATTGTAGAGCATGGACCAAAAAAAATCAGGTAGATCTAAAGCTCAAGTGGACCCCACCATAGAAAGCAATGGGGATTGAATACCTACCGTTGAAAACTTCTTTGGGGCCACGTAAGTTTTGGATCTGCATCATTTTTAAGCCCATGCCATAAAATGAGGTTACAATACAAATGAACGGTTTGGATATAACACGTGTTATTCTCAATAGTTTCAAATGATGGTGGGTATATCCATTCAATGTACCACCGTATTACAAACATATCATGGAATTAAGCTTATCCCATGGTAACGAGGGACAATCCCTGCCATATGTAATAATTACGTTTTTTTAATCCCATCCGACCTAATCCTTCCCAATACCATGCGCCAAACACCCCCTAGAGGTGTACATTGAGCCGAATTGAGTTGAGCTAGCCTTGGCTCGACTCGGCTTGGCCACTAGCTGACCTTAGCTCGAACTCAGCTCGGCTCGGTCCTCAAGCCTAACTGGCCAGCTCGGCTCGGCTCGGTTCGGTCAGCAGTTCGGGCTAGTTCGAGCCAAGATCGAGCCGAGTTTTTTTGTGCGGCATTTCCACAAACACCTGGACTGCACCTTCAAAATCCCATTGTCTATAAAACAGCAGCAAGGGTTGTTCAAGTATTTTATCAAATACCTTCCAAGCAACATAAAAATCCAAAAAAAAAGAAAAAAAGGTATTTGTTTCATATACATACCTTCTTTGCCACCAGCCACACTTCATTGAGTCATTTCATTAAACACTTGGTGAGCAACATTAATATCAAAGTAACCGAGTCATCGAACTGGTTCCATCAGAGTTGAGTCGAGCTTGGGCCAGCTCGAACTCATTTTAGAGCTCAAAAAATCAGCTCGACTCGGCTCGAACTCAACTTCAAACTGAGTCGAATCGAGCTTTTTCGAGTCGAGTCAAGCGAGCTAACCAAGCTAGCTCGGTTCATGTACACCCCTAATCCTTTCACATTGATCAATAATAGCATTGAAATCTATTGGCACCGACACCGAGTGAATATAGACCACATCGTAATTTGACTAATACAATGGGGTATCCACTCAATTTAGCATTCAATTGCAAGCAACTTTTGTCAAATATGGACATCTATAAACACCCTACCTGGGATACCATAACAGAGCCCGTATTCAGGCCTAAAGATAGGCCCATTTAATTATAGATACTCAACAACTCAAAAGTAAGAAGTCTACGGAGGTACCTGTGTCTCATCGGAGCTCCAGTGATATCTAGGTGTAATTCACAAGAGTCGCTTGCCATGTGGGTCATTGTGAAAATTGATGTCTGCTGAGGTGAAAGAGAGAATTCAACACTCAACTCGATTATATCACTTGGCCTAAAATGACCACTTTGTCCTTGAGTTTCCACAAAATAACACTTTTTACCACCCTCTTAATCAATGGCAAGATGCCACATAACATACCCATCCCCTTGATCAATCACAACCTTCCCAGCCATCTTTAGCCCCTAAACTTCACCAAAATGGCACCCTTCACACTTATAAATACCCGTCTTCTGTTCATTTATAAATACCACACATTCTTAAGAGAAAAGAGAGTGAAGGAGAGAGCATTAACTCATCCCATCCATCAGCATATCTCTTCTCAATGTTTTTGTTGCTTTAGTCGATTCAAATGTATGCTCTATGGCTTACAGATCCCTCGAGTGTTGCCACATAAAAAACTCAGAGAGAATGAAGAGATAGATAGAAGAATGAAATAGGGCACGCAGGGGCAGCGTGAAGAGAATAAAGAGTTAGGATTTTTTATTAATATATAGTCTAGTTCCAAGATCGGTTCCACGGTTTAGTTCCACAATTCGGTTCCATGGTTCGGTTCTACATAACCCAAAACTGAGAACTGAACCGAACTAATCGGTTCTTTGATTTTCAGAACCGGAACCAGAACCATTGCACTTTAGAACCGTATCAAACTTCACTCCTGGTCTGGTTTACTGGTTTTACCAGTTCCACGTGCATCCCTAGGTTGAGTAGCGATACTCACTACTGAAGTGACATCACTAAGTCCTGAGGGGCCGATCATTTTAGGGCATGAGGTAAAAAATAAGTCAGATCCAAAGATTAAGTGAACCCCACCATAGAAAACAAGGGAGAGAGTGACGCCCACCGTTAAAAACTTATAAGGGCCACAGAAGTTTTCGATCAAGCTGATGTGTGTGTTTTCTCTTGGTTTATGTCTGTTTTAACTTATGAATAGGTTGGATATCAAATAAATATCACGGTGAACCATTGGAAGGTTTTAACGGTGGGTGTCACTCTCCCCACAGTTTTCTGTAGTGTGATCAAGTCTTGCTTTGGATCTGCCTCATTATTTGGCTCATGCCATAAAATGATTTCTCCAAATGGATGAATGGTGTGGATACAAAACATACAGGTAAAAGGTGGTGTCTACAGTAAAAAATTACCCATGGAAATAGGATTGCGTACTGAGTTACTCAGTACGCTTTTATCGTACAGAGTAAACTCAGTTGGGCCTACCATGAGTGTATTGGATTATCCACGCCGTCCATCCGTTTTTCGAGATCATTTTAGTGGTTGAGTTGAAAATAGAAGTATTCCCAAAGCTCAAGTGGACCACACTATAAGAAACAATGCGAATAATGACTTCCACTGTTGAAACCTTGCTAGGGCCCACAGTGATTTTTATTTGTCATCCAACCTGTTCATAAGATTACGCAGACATGGATGAAGGTAAAAAACAAATATCAGCTTGATCCAAAACTTCTGTGGGCCCCAAGAAATTTTCAACGGTAGAATTTCAATTCACACTATTTCCCATGGTGAGGTCCACTTTAGATTTCGATATATCTCATTTTTGGGATAAAACTATAAAATTATCTGTTAAAATGGATGGACGGAGTAGATAAAATATCCAAATCACGGTGGACCCCACGAGTTTACTCAATACACTTAGCGTACTGAGTTACATAGTACGCAATCCGCTTCTGTAGCTATGCTAGCTGGCTAGGTACATGGCGTGCGAAGACGAGACTGACACCTCATCGAGCTCCAAGTTGTACGAACGGTTCAAAGGAGATCAAAGTTATATGGGCCCCACAGTGATGTATTTATTATATCTACACCGTTCATATATTTTTAGAGATCATTGTAGAGCATTATCCAAAAAATGAATAATATCCAAAGATCATCTAGACCACACCACAAATAGCAGCAGAGAATGATTTTCACCGTTAAACACTTCGTGTGGTCCATTTGATATTTAGAATTGTCTTATTTTTCATCTTAAGCCTTATGACGAGCTCGCCAAATGGATGGACGGTTTTGATATAACACATACCCCATTATCAGACCCACAGAACTTGCTAACGTCGCACTCGTGCAGTGAACGTCAACACACGTCCGGTAAAAGCATGGATACGGTAGTGGAGAGTTCTTTCAGAGCCATGTGGGGCCCGCCTTGATATATATGTTTTATTTAAGTCATTCATCCATTTTTACATATCATTTTAGGCCTTGAACACAAAAAGACGGTATAATAAAGGTTGAAGTGGACCACACCACATGAAATAGTTAGATTAAATTCATACAATCCAAATCTACCGAACCCAATCCAACTCGGTTTTCCTGACCGAGTCGGACTCGGTTCGGGTCAGGCCAACCATGTATCGGATCGGTCCGAGGCAGGTGGACTCGGTCCCAGATCGGATCGAGTTCGGGTCAGGCCATTGAAATTTCAGATCGGGTCGAGTTGGACCCAATCCGATCCGGACCAATGCCCACGTCTAACGACAATGATAATGAAACTATGCAGACATGAAATAGTAAGTTCACACAACATACCCACTGAAAGGCGCCTTCCTGAGTTCCATCCAGAACAGTGACCCAGTCTGATTCCAAATTTGAAAGAGCTCTTTTCATCAAGAAAATCCCTGACCTGTAAAATGGAAATGGCATCCTAACAGGCCCTTAAAGATTTTCAATTTGGAACGCCTATTAGAAAAAGTAGAAGAAGACAGAGAAGGGAAGAGAAGAATACCACTGCCGCTGCATTATCACATACCAATCAAACGGGTCTTCGAAAGATACATTTGTTTGTCCAATGTTCTTCTCGTTCTGGCGGTGTTCAAAATCCATTACTGCATTTGCAGATGTACTTATATTTTTTCTTTTGACCATGACTATCAAAATGCTCCCGCAAGCGATCGACCCCCTCAATAGATTTTGTACACCTTTCATAGGGAATGAGTCTTTTACCATGTTTTCCGAACTTTGTAATTCTTCTGTCTCCTTCGTGAATTTCTCTCTCTGATTCATCGTCTTCATGAATTTCTTCCTCATTTTCCTGGTGAATTGACATTGCATGATTTTCTTCAAAGAATATGGTATTGTTGGACGGTTTTCTTAGAAGATTGTGGTATTCTTGGACGATTTTTTTGGAAGATTATTGTATTCTTGGTTTTTGGTATCGTTCGTTTTTCTGGGATGATTTTCTGGCTTTTCAAAAGAAGGTGTTTCCCGCGGTAATGAGATATCAAAGTTGCAGACTACGTAGAGATTGCTTGGAAGAAAATAAGATCCTTTCTTCTTGCTCACTGGAGCAGTCCTGCTCAAATCACTCATTAAACTGATCAATCCCCTTTCCTCCATGAATTGAACTAAGCCGGAACCAAAGGGATACATCATCACCAATTTCAATCTTTTCCTCTCCTTATTCACTTGAAAAAAATCATCCGTGGCAATAGAAAACGATTTTTGACACCTGCAGCATTTTGATAATGAAGCTTGTATCCGGACACTAGATTCTAGTTGTTCAACCAAAGAAGCAACACGAATTAGTGAGTCATATTCAACTGAGTTAAAAACCATACCTAGTACATGAACTATTAAAGCCTCAATCGTATATTGACCGAACTCTGAAAGCAATTCAATATCCTCCTTTTCGAGTTCCCTACCCCTGGGAAAATCCTTAGCGCTTTTGTCATTATTCCTGATTAAGATTTTGATTATGTTGGGAGCTGTCTTAAACATAGATTTTTCATCGAACGACATAGTCAGGTCCTCAATCTCAATTTGGATCTTACGTAATTCTTCTTCGCTTAATGGTAAGTTGGCTTTTTGTTTATGCAAAACCTCGAAGACTTCTTCCTTATACTGAACTGATTTAGTCTAACCCTGTTGTCCACTCATGTTAGTCTTAAGAAATAAATCAGTGTAAAACTCATTCCAAAACCGAATTAGTTTGTTTTTTTTTTTTTCCCGTCTATTCTCGGTGATTTATCAAATGATCGAGTTACCTAATTTTTGTTAGGTATGGCGTTCCTTCTTTTCTAGTTTAGAAGTCAAACCTTTGGATTTCCCTGAAATTTCGTGTGATAAGAATGTTTCAGGTGTCTCTACCCTCGACCTATTAGTATCATTTACACTTTCACACCTGCTATGAGAGGTTCTTGGTAACACGAATCCGAATACATACAACAGGTGAACGGCATTGAATAGAGCTTTCTCCTTTGAAGGTCAGTCTCTATCCTTTTTGGGATTTCCTAATGTGCCTACCCAGTCTAAATGTACCTTAGTATCCCTCTAGCATACTAACTAGAGAACGACATCGGTTTTCCTCTAAAGGGGGACAAATGTATAGGAATACTTACCGCGGGAAACACCTTCTTTTGAAAAGCCAGAAAATCATCCCAGAAAAAACGAACGATACCAAAAACCAAGAATACCATAATCTTCCAAGAAAATCGTCCAAGAATACCACAATCCTCCAAGAAAACTGTCCAACAATACCATATTCTTTGAAGAAAATCATGCAATGTCAATTCACCAGGAAAATGAGGAAGAAATTCATGAAGACGATGAATCAGAGAGAGAAATTCATGAAGGAGACAGAAGAATTACAGAGTTCGGGAAACATGGTAAAAGACTCATTTCCTGTGAAAGGTGTACAAACTCTATTGAGGGGGTGGATCGCTTGCGGGAGCATTTTGATAGTCATGGTCAAAAGAAAAAATATAAGTACATTTGCAAATGCGGTAATGGATTTCGAACAGCACCAGAACGAGAAGAACATCGGACAGACAGATGTATCTTCGAAGACGCGTTTGATTGGTATGTGATACTGCAGCGGCAGTGTGGTATTCTCCTCTTCCCTTCTCTGTCTTCTTCTTCTTTTTCTAATAGGCGTTCCAAATTGAAAATCTTTAAGGGCCTGTTTGGATGCCATTTCCATTCTACAGGTCAGGAATTTTCTTTACGAAAAGAGCTCTTTCAAATTTGGAATCAGACTGGGTCACAGTGTTCGCAATATCGATCGTTATCGCTGTCCAGTGAGACGAAACCTGCACGAAACCACTCGAAAGTTCAAAAAAAGAGGGAAAAAAAAATGATTTTATCGCGCGATATATAGTAGGATATCGCCCCATTATGATCGAAATCATGGATATCATCGATACCATCACTCATCGTTGGATCTGTAGGGTTCGTAATTACCAAAAAATCATAAAAAGAAATTTAAATTATAAAAATTAAAAAATTAAAAAAAAAAAAAAAAAAAACGGAGAGGAAAAGCTGGAGGGAGGATTTTAGTACCTGTAGACTCAGATTGCATGATCGGAGGTTGAATTTGATGGGCCACTCCATCAACAGCGGTAATTTCCATTTCCCTCTTTATTTTTTCTTTGAATCCAACGGAGATTTCGCATCAAAACGACAATTTCGGCGAAGGGATTTCTGCAACCGAGATTTCGGCGAGAAATCGGGCGTATTGAAGACAAGATTTGAGATTTTTAGGGTTCGGAATCTCCGGAACCCTCTTCACTCTTTCGAAATGCGGCTTCCTCCGCTGAAATCCCTTTATAGAAATCCGACTGCGTTCTGAGTTACTCGTACCCTTTAACATACTGATGAAACTCCGTAGGGCCCACTGTGAATGTATGTGGTTTATCCACGCCGTCCAACCGTTTTTACAGATCATTTAAGGGGTTGATCCCAAATTTGAAGCATATCCAAAGCTGAAGTGGACCACACCATATGAAACAGTGGAAATAATGATTTCAACCGTTGAAAGCTTTCCAGGCCCCACAGTGATGTTTATTTGTCATCCAACCTGTTCATTAGATCACATAAATAAGGATGAAGGGAAAACATAAATATAAGCTTGATCCAAAACTTCAGTGGCCCTTGGGAATTTTTCAATGGTATATGTTCCATTGACACTGTTTCCCATGGTGCGGTCCATTTGAGCTTTAAATGTGCTTCAATTTTGGGATCAAGCCCAAAAATTATCTGTTAAAATGCTACAGATCAGCAAGAGGAGCAGACCAGGGGACAACTTGTGTGAACTTGCTATTTCATGTCTGCATAGTTTCATTATCATTGTCGTCGTTATGAAAGCCTTGCTCCATAAATTTGGAGCCAGCTTTCTTTTTCCTTGTGATTCACACAGAGTAATGCATGTATCCACACACACGTCTTGTTTTCATCAGGGAAATCTGTGGATTTAGGAAAAAAAGGCTTGAAGTAAAGTCACCTGATCCTTAAAATAAAAAGATGCCCACTCATGAATCAATCCACTCAGGTGGTAAGAACTATGGAATGACAATGTGCATACTAGCAACAAGTTCAAGGCAGCTACCTATATGTTACTCTCATGAAGATTCTGTTTGCAACAACATGTGCAACTGACCTCTCACTTGATGGGGTCCATGATGAAATTCTTCCTAATTTTCCATATCTTTCAATTGGCTTCATGTCTATCTTTCATGCTTCCAATTGCTTAACCTTCAGATTTCCATTTTGTCCCCTCGGGCTACCCCGTTGATGTAAAGAAGTGAGTTAAAAAAAGAATCAGAAAGTAAAAATGCTCTCAAAGTCATTTGCATGTGTCATAAAGACAAAGATAACATATTTAGTACAATTGAATAAATATGAAAGTCACTTGCATATGCTGTAAATAGAAAGATAATAATAGATTATTATGAAAGAGATATCTAATAGTGCTTGATCTTAAATTTATGGTTATTAACTGACCAGATGGTGGAGTTTCACACTGTCCAGATCTCATCTGTTAGGTGGATAATCCTTGTTTTCAAATTTCCTGATGTTACTCTGCCTTTATGCAGGTTACTATAAACTATCTGTTGGGGAAATTGGGAAAAAAAATACTCAAATACAGTTGGGGTAGTTGATCTTGGAGGTGGGTCAGTCCAAACGGCGTATGCTATCTCAGAAAAGGATGCTGCAAAGGCCCTGAAAACAGCAGATGGGGAGGATTCATATGTGAAGGAACTCTTTCTTTAGGGAACAAAATATTACCTATATGTTCACAGGTTTTCATTTCTCCCTTGATGCACTGATTTTTATGTATTAGACTTGTTTTCATGTACACAAATTACAGAAAAGAAATGCCAGAGTTCTTAAAGGCATAACCAGCTTGACATGCTCAGAATTTCAAACTCCTAACACAATGGGGCTTGCTTCCACACCATAGAGGCATCAGAACACCTTATCTTTGATGGATGCCTACAAAAGATCCTCTGCCATTCTTAACTTCCTGTGGATTTGCTTCCAATATACATCACCTAATATAGCATGTACCTGGTGTCGCAGTTACTTGCACTATGGTTTACTAGCAGCTCGAGCTGAGATTTTGAAGGAAGGGGAGGGCCATGGTAATCCATGCATTTTGAGCGGTTATCATGATATGTTGGAGTCTCAACTCATGCAGTTTATATTTCTGAGATCTGTTGCAAGTAGATCTCTTTTTGCTAGTTTAACAGTGTATACTCAGCTCTTTGCTATGCAGAACAACTTGATTCCACTGCATTTAAGCATGCATTTAATATCCAATTCATTCCCTTTGCCTTGAGTATCCAGTGATGTCAGCTTAGTTGAGCAAAGTGACTTGAAAGATTCCTGTTTGGAATTGCTCTTTCTGAAAACGGAATAAGTTGTGCTAGAGACATCTCACATGCGACAGAAATTTATCTCCCTGCCATTCTCAAGGTTCCATTTTGGATCTGTTTCCATCTTGTAACTTAAACATTAGTATTGCAGTATTTACATCTATCACCATCATTACCATAACCTTAGTAACATGAATCTTCTAAGGTGCCCAGTCTATTTGGTATTCTGCTTCTATAGCTTGGGATCCGTCTCCCACACTGCATATCATGTGTTTGCTTCAAATCCACCTTCGTTTTCGTAAAGTGCAGTTGTTGTTGGATGTTAAGTGTTTTATTGATCAAATTCCTGAAGATATATCAAATTGGAATTTTAAAAAAAGAAGAAGAAGAAGAAGAAGAAAGAAAGAAAGATAAGAAAATCAGTTCCATCTTAAATGCTCCCCTTTCCATCTCAACCAAAACAGTAGATATAAGGGCTGATCTCTACCATACTGGTGGCTCAGTAAGAACTGTCTTTGTGTTGCTTTTCGGATGCTGGATATTTTATCAGTCCAATTCCTAGAGATCTGTCTAATTGGCATCCACACAAGAAAAGAAAAATAAAAGAACTCAAATTAAATGGTTCCCATTTTCGTATTGTTTCTGGTTTTTTATAGGAATAATGGGCATACTTGGCCCAATCAAGACGGTTGATATTGGGTTGTCTCTTCCATACATGTAGCTCATGTGTATGTCAGACAATATCATTTTGTTGGTTCCACCTTGGATAGGTCTTACTTCTTAGCCAAGCATTACACTGATTTATGATCCAAACTGTCTGAACAAGGAGGCTCTAAATGGATTATTAAAAAGTATGGGCAAAAGTACACATTCAATGTGTAAGTCCATCAATCAGTATACTAGGATCATGTGATCAGAACATTTTTCAGGTTATGACCCATCCAAGGTGGGATCCAACTCTTGGACCATCCGGGTTCATCTACACATGTATGAATGTAGAGGAGATGGCATGGGTATCAACCGTCATACTCATGCTGAGCATGTTGTATTTCCTCTAAATATTGCTGAAAATCTTAATTTTTTATCAACCACCATGGGTAAATTTGGTATCTATTTTCTTGATCAATTAGAAGCCTGTTTAAAATATTTGGTTCAGTTTATTCAAAATGCTTTTTTAGCTGCAGCACCCTACTTCATTTGAAAACTGTTCTTGCTCTTGTTTCGTGCAACTGAGACTAATCACATCATCATCATTATCTAAAGCCTTTTCCCAACTAATTGGGGTTCAGTTAGACGATAGGTCATCCCATTTTTTCTTACCACCTCCACCAACATCATCTTGTGCCTTCTTCTTGTCCCTTTAGAGGCTTCAACTTGTACCAACTCACTCCTAACTGCCACAGTTCTTCATTTCCGTTACACATGACCACCCATCTAAGTCTACTTCCCTCATCTTATTACCTATTGGTGCTACTCCTAAGTTCCCATGAATGCATTCATTTCTTATCCTATTGTTGTCTTGCCACTCATCCATTTCAGCTACACTCATCCTATGAGCATGTTTTGCCTTAACTGCCCAACATTCTGTCCCATAAAGCATGGATGGTCTTATAGCTATCCTATAAAATTTCTCTTTTAGTTAAGTGGTACACGATGATGACATAAAACTCCAGAGGCGCATCTCCAATTCTTCCATCCTGCTTGAATTCTATGGGCAACATCCTAACTGAGATAATTACATTCTATGGACAACATTGTTAACTGAGACTAATTACATAATCTTCATAAAGATAACTCTTTAGAGGCTGCAATTTTCACACAAAAGATTATGCACTGGACATGATGTTCGAGTTACATTATTGGACCCAAAAACATTGAGACTGACCTTGTTAATATGGCTGAAGCTATTTTCTTCTTTGAGTACCAAAGTGATTAATTGTTTATGTTACTTTAAAGAAATAAAAGAAAATGAAAATGAAAGTGAATAATTAGATATCCAGATTGACCAAAACATCATCAGAACAAGTTTTGAGTTACTCAGATCACAATTAGTGCTAAAAGGTCTAAAGGCCAGTTGCTTTACATTTTCCATACCTAAGCCTGGATAGTTTATTTTTGTTTTTGACTTGTATTGGCTTGCAAGTGATGTTAAATTTTTTATCTCTGAGAGGTTTGTTACTTGTTCTGAAGAGGCGTACAGTTATGGTGGATCCAAATATGATGCTTCGGCTATGGATTCAGGCGCCGACTTCATCAAGTGCAGGAGGGCTGCTGTTAAGGCTCTCAAAGTCAACGACTCAACATGCACACACATGAAGTGCACATTCGGGGGTGTATGGAATGGCGGTGGTGGGGACGGACAGAAAAGTCTCTTTGTTGCTTCCTGTTTCTTTGACAGGGCTGCTGAGGTGAAGATCGTGGAGTGACAATTTTAATTGATTTTAACATTCATTTTTCTTTAACATTCTATGGAAATCCTTGAGCCACGATGTGAGTGACAATTTTTTTTTTTTCAAAGATTTATGCCTGCTGTGACACTCTCCGTTAGTGGTTTGCCCCACAAGTGACACTTTGTCACATGGGTGGAATGTAGATGGCTCCATTGTACATGCTCATGTGGTTATCAAAACTCTTAATTTCTGTATTGACAATTAGGAGAAAGAACTTTCACAATTGTGTAGAGTATGAGTATGATAGATATACACGGGCACTTTAAAATTATGCGTGCGGAGTAAAAATAATTCAACTTAAACCACCCAAATTATTAAACCTAATTTAGATGAATTAACAACAACAACAATAATATTGATTAACTACCAGATCTGTGAACAGATTTTGCAAGTTATACAAATCAAAACTAGTAGACAGGTATGCATGGTTCGACTATATAAGAATGGCGAGCATTTCAACATTAAAATGGGGCAGCTTTGTCCCTTGGTTCATAACATGTTATATTCCAGATTAGTCCCTTTTTGGATGTCCAAGCAAGGGTTGGTTGGGGATGCACTAGACTCCCAATTGATGGTCACAATTGGGCAGCCTTGAGCACCCAGTAAGTGGCTGGATTTGGTATAGTTTTTAGTGCTTGATCAGGCTACAATTAGATATTCTTGGCCATCCATCCAGCAGCCCGAAAGTTGACAGGATTGGACATTCAAAACAGATCAGCTTGTGTGTCTCATCTAGGGTCCAAATTTTGATCTCTCAGATTGCCAAATCGAGGTCCAGATTGGGCTTCTTTGCTTGAACATTTTATGGTTAAAAAAGGTGTGGTATTGGAATACTCAAATCAATGGTCCTACTACGCAGATTTGGTGGTGATTTGGTTGGTTCAGAAAAATAAAGAACTAATAAATACAAGAAATAGTAGTTTTTCTTAGAAAGGAGAAAAAAAAAAAAAAAGGCAATTGGGACACAAGTGACCAAAAATCAGTTTATATAGGGTTGTCCACCTGAATATGAATTCCTTTTTATTCATTCATGTGATCACAAAAGCATCAAAAGACTCAAATGAAATACATATGGCTGCTTGAAGATTCGCATGGTTCTCATAGAAGCTGAAGAATCATTCGAAGGATGGTGAGAATGTAAGAATGTCCCTAAAAGCTAGGCCAACCTTTCATTTTTGTTGTGTTTCCAAATAAAAAATTCTGTAAGCAAATTGTCTTCAAATGTGATCATCGTAGGTTAGGTGCAATTAGACTTGAAGATGGGATATCTTGTATATAGACGTTGACTGCATTCTTTTGCACTATTGAAAGTTGGTTTCTTAATTATAGAATAATATTAAAAGATTACTAAATTAATTAGCATAATTATGCAAGTTTCCGCAGCTTTAAATCCAATACTCATTTCAATGAACTCAATGAATCAAACAGGATGTAAAAAGATCCGTCTTACATAAAATTAGACAGAGATCTCACCACAACAAACATACGCCTAGTAAATTAATGAAAAGGAAAATGAGGGAAAAATAATAACAATTTTAATATGGCACCACAAGACCAAATTTAACCAATGTAAATAAAAAAAGAAAAAAAGAAAAGAAAAGGGGAGAGTGGAGGTCTACTCACTGTTTAATGGGATGAGAGCCTTTCTCTCTCTCTTGGTTTGTTGTGGCTAGGAGAGGGAGTAGGGGTCCCTTAAATATGTGTTGTAAGGGTGGTGTCATGCCCCAAAATTTGGAATCTGAGTACAATGACCCTAATCCCTAGTTCCAAGGTGTGAATTAATATTTGAGTGTATCTTTTTTTTTCACACATCGCACATTCCTACTAAATTCAATATAAGTCCCTTCAACTATTATTTAGCTTAAACTCAAATTTATATCTACAATCCACAACTAGACTATTATCATTATAATCCCCACTAAATAAATATTTCACTTAGTGTCTCATTACATCAAATTCATAAAATAAATTAAATTGACCTAATCTATGGACGACAATTTAGAAGAAATATTCGTGGAAATACTCAGCTTCTCCCTTGTCCTCTTCTTCCTGAAAACATGCAACTGTTGTTCGATTGGATGAGCTAGAAGCACAATGAGATCATATTCATCTCAATTGAATTCCAAGGAAGATACGGACAATTTGATAAAAATAAAAACTAAATAGAATATTGATAGGATAGAAATACACGAGTTTGCCCTAAGATACAATGCATGAAGATATAATGCCAATGTTATGAATGCATGATGCATTAACTTAATTGTTTCATATTGATTAATTTAAAAAAAAAAAATGTAGTAGTTTTTCATGAATCACATGATACTAACATTAGGAACCTTTTGCAACCCTAACATGCTCACCTAATCGGTCTAGCAAGGCATGTATTTATATCTAAGATCACCAACATAAATATTATGAACCTTTTACAATCTTGACATGCTCGCCTAACCTATCTGGTGTTATGGCAATCCTGAAATGCAACAAACGAGCAATTATTACATGCTCACATATCAATCCTGCATGGAACTGACATTATATTATAGAATAAATGACGGATTTTGCGACAGTTATTATCCGTCGCAAAAATGTCTTGGTTTTGCAAACATTGTTGACGAACTATTGGCATGGAGCTGATTGTAGTGATGGACCGAATTCATCGCTGATTTGATATTTCCGACGGATATGATCCGTCGTTTATTAGAGATGGATTCAATCAATCAAATCTCAAATTAGCGACGAATTTATTCCGTCGCAAATTCTGCTTAAAAAAATCCCTAAAACCATTTTCCATTTGCGCCTCTCATTTCCCCTAAATCCCTCTCGCTCTCTCTGCCCCTCTCCCTCTCTTAGAAAGTAGCCTTCTTGCCTCGATGCACACCACCTCAAAGCTCACTTGGCTCCTCACGAGCTCAGAACTCTCTGCTCATCATCTCTCCAATCTCAGCAAGACAGACTGTAATCAGTGGCTTCCTTGAGGAACACCGTGTAGAGACCAATATGTAAAGGCAAGCCTGATCATGTTTGAGCATTCGGGCATGGATAAGGTTCTGCCATTTACAAAGGGACAAATTGACATTCCTTCTCAAATGCAGCCTGAGCTGAGCCAGCATGGATCCTCATATGTGGCACTGAGTTGCTGCTCTTGCCCTTGGCACCTATGGAGCGCATGCCTTTTAAGCCCAAAAATCCACCTTACAAAGATGTTTGGCGTACTGCATCTTTCTACCATTTGGTCCACATGGCTGCCTTGCTTGCAGCTCCAATCACCAAGAATTCCAACATTTTTGGAGGTTTATGTTACACCTGTTGCGCAGCACGCCAACAACGCAGTGAGCCTAGATCCAATCTCAGGCCTCACCCACAAATGATAAACAGGAAGAAATATAAACTAGAAACAGATCAAAGCAATCCCAAAACAAACCACAAGACAAGATATACGTGGAAAAACCCCAATCTAGGGTAAAAAACCACGGATGCAAACTTCCGTTATGAAGAACGAAGATTACAAGGCAATATACTAACCTCTCCCTTGGAAGTACAGAGAAAATCCTTTGCCCACACCTTAGAAATATTTCCCAATATTCACCTTAACCCTAGAATAACCCTAGGGACCCCAATTTATAGTTTTGGCAACTTCCCTTTCGCATCCCAGTTGCAAAAGGACTTGCGACACGAAATCCGCGCAACCTCGACTGGTCGTGGGCGGCCCCAGATGTGGCTCCACTTCTCAACAATCTCCCACTTGGAGACACATCACCATAAACCTTTGTCTTCTTCATCCAGAGTGCACCACCTCCCCGTCTTTAGGCCTGAAGACCAATCAAAGCTTAACAGAGCTTCAACTTCTCCCTTGTGACCGCCTTGGTCAGCATATCCGCAGGATTCTCACTTGTATGAATCTTCCCCAGAGCAATCGATCCATCTTCCAGTAACGAACGTATGAAGTGATATCTGATGGCAATATGCTTGGTCCTTGAATGAAAGGCTGAATTCTTAGCCAAGTGTATTGCACTCTGATTGTCACTGTACAGCTTGCAATCTGCTTGCTTCTTACCCAACTCTTCTATAAAACCTTGCATCCACACCATCTCCTTACATGCTTCTGTAGCCGCAACATATTCTACTTCTGTCGTACTGATAGATACTATCTTTTGTAACTGAGAGACCCAACTGACTGCAGCACTACCCAGAGTAAAAACATAACCTGTAGTGCTTCTTCTGCTGTCGATATCTCCTGCCAAATCTGAATCCACGTAGCCTTGTAACTTTATTTCCGATCCACCAGAACACAGCCCTACGTCCTTAGTACCTACCAAGTACCTAACGATCCACTTCACAGTTTCCCAATGTTCCTTCCCGGGGTTGTTCATGAACCTGCTAACAACTCTCACTGCTTGAGCAATGTCTAGCCTCATGCTCACCATAACATACATGAGACTCCCAATAGCTGACGCGTATGAGACTTTAGCCATGTAGTCCTGTTCCTCCTGCGTCTTTGCACCTTGCTCCTTAGATAGCTTGAAGTGGTTGGCTAATGGAGTGCTAACCGGCTTAACACCTCCCATATTGAATTGATCAAGTACCTTGGCTATGTACTCTGCCTGTGACAAAACTAATTTCTTATTTTTCCTGTCACGCTTTATCCTCATGCCTAAGATTTGTTTTGCAGCTCCTAAATCCTTCATGGCAAATTCTCTAGACAATTGTCTTTTGAGATCTGAGATGTCTTTCATGCTTGAACCGGCCACAAGCATATCATCAACGTACAGAAGAAGGATGATGTAAGACGTATCAAACTTCTTCAAGTAACAACAGTGGTCTGCATGACATCTCCTAAAACTGTTTCCCGACATGAAACTGTCGAACTTCTTATACCACTGCCTCGGGGCCTGCTTCAAGCCATATAGACTCTTCTTCAATCTGCACACCTTGTTCTCATTACCTGGTGTCACGTATCCTGTCGGCTGATGCATATATATCTCTTCTTCAAGGTCCCCATGAAGAAAGGTTGTCTTAACATCTAGCTGTTCTATATGTAAGTCCTTTGAAGCCACTATACTCAAGACCATGTGAATCGTAGACATTTTCACTGCCGGTGAAAATATTTCAGTGAAATCGATACCTGCCTTTTATTGAAACCCTTTCACAACCAATTTGGCCTTGTACCGTTTCGAACCATCGTGCTCCTCCTTCAGTCTGTAAACCCACTTGTTATGAAGAGTTTTCTTACCCTTGGGTAGAGTGACTAGCTCCCATGTACGATTAGACTCAAGAGAGTCCATCTCATCATCCATGGCCTGCTCCCACTTAACCCGTATATCTGACTGTAACGCCTCTTCAAAACACTCTGGCTCACCATTATCCGTCAGTAGTAGATATTGTAAGGAGGGTGAGTATCAGACCGTGGGTCTCCTCTCCCGAGTAGACCTCCTCACAACCGGTGTATGCGGCTCTGCCTCATCCTGTGGCGCTGTAACACCCATGTCGGGTAACTCTTCCAACTCTACGAATTCCTTTCTCTCGGCCTTATTTTCCTGCACACTGTCCTTATGCATCACTTTTTCATTGAAGACTACGTCCTTGCTTCTGATGATTTTTCTGTTTTCTGTATCCCAGAACCTGTAGCCAAAATCATGCTGCCCATAGCCTATAAACGTGCACCTCCTGGACTTCGCATTCAGCTTGTTTCTGTGCTCTGCATCAATGTGAACATATGAAGTGCAACCGAACACTCTGAGATGTGCAAGGTTCACTTCCTTCCCAGTCCACGCTTCTTCTGGTAGCCCACCATCCAATGGTGCTGAGGGACTTCTATTGATGAGATATGGGCAGTATTCACAGCATCTGCCCAAAAGGTCTTGGGCAACCCTGCATGTAACCTCATGCTCCTGGCGCGCTCAAGGATGGTCTTGTTAATGCGCTCAGCCACACCATTCTGTTGTGGTGTCCCTGGAATCGTTTTCTGATGTTTGATTCCATTTACTGCACAATACTCCTCAAACCTCTTATCACAATACTCTCCCCCATTATCAGATCTGAGACACTTTACTGTTTTACCTGTCTCATTTTCTACCATAACTTTCCACTTCTTAAATACATCAAATACATCATATTTATGTTTTAAGAAGTAGACCCACAGTTTTCTACTAGCATCATCAATAAAGGTAACAAAATAACGTGCTCCACCAAGAGATAATACCAGTGTCGGTCCCCACACATCAGTGTGTACAAGCTCCAACAGATGTGTCTTTGGAGCGCGTCCCGTCTTCTTAAAGCTTACCCTCTTCTGCTTGCCATACACGCAGTCCTCGCAGAATTTCAAGTCAATAGACTTCAGCCCTGGTAGCTTCCCTTTTGACAATAGCACTTTCATCCCTTTCTCACTCATATGTCCCAGCCTCTGATGTCATAACTACCCATTCACTCCAGTTGATGCGACTGCGAGTGAACTATACGATCCTGAAGTCACGTACAAAGTACCTTCCTTTTTGCCTCGAGATATTACCAAGGCACCTTTTGTGATCTTCCAGGAGTCACTGGTGAATGTCGTCACATAACCGGTATCGGCCAACTGTCCCACTGAGATCAGATTACGTTTCAAACTCGGTACATGTCTGACATCCTTCAATTTCAAGACCGTTCCGTCTTTCTGATTTACATGAACATCCCCCTTTCCAACAATATTGCACTGCTCATCATCACCCAGGTAGACTCTCCCAAAGTCACCTGACACATAATCACGCAGAACTTCCTTACACGAAGTAGCATGAAACGAAGCACCCGAGTCTATAACCCAAGACTCATTCCTCGTATCAAGAGACAAGATCAACGCCTCTGTGTCACTCTCCTCAGACAGATTCACTGAATCCTTCCCGCCTTGAGAGTTTTCTTCTTGTTTCTTGAGCGCCCTGCAATCACGTTTCATGTGCCCCTTCTTGCCGCAATGCCAACACCCGTCTTTGTCTTTCGGTCCCTTGGACTTCTTCCTCGACTTAGAACGCCCGTGTTTATTGCCTCCTTTGTTCAGCGATCTTCCTCTTCCTTGAATGTTTAGAGCATTCCCTGAGTCCCCTAAAACTCCTGATGCCTTCCTTCTAGATTCTTCGCTGAGAATTAGACCGGCCACATCATCAAATTTCAACTTTGTCGACCCTGAAGAATTGCTCACAGCAATCACCAAACCATCCCAACTATCTGGCAGACTGGATAAGATCAATAATGCCCTGACCTCATCCTCAAAAGCAATGCCAACGGATTCCAACTGGCTTGTGACTGTATTGAACTCGTTTAGATGTTCAGCCACGCTCCCACCATCTGACATCTTCATGTTGAATAGCTGTTTCATAAGATTAACCTTGTTGGATGCTGAGGGCTTTTCATACATGGTGGCTAGGGCTTCCATTAATTCTTTTGTCGTTTTTACCTTTGATATATTGAAGGCGACGCTCTTAGACAAAGAGAGTCGGATCGTTCCTAAAGCCTTCCTATCCAGTAAAACCATTCATCATCTGTCATCTTTTCTCTTTTCTGGTTTCTTCTCTTTTCCTCCTAGAGGAATATAGAGGTCCTTCTGATACAGGTAATCCTCCATCTGCATATTCCAGAAGGCAAAGTTTGAACCATCAAACTTCTCAATTCTAGTTTTCCCATCTTCCGCCATCGCTCCCAATAGAACTAAACCAATAGCTCTGATACCAGTTGTTGCGCAGCACGCCAACAACGCAGTGAGCCTAGATCCAATCTCAGGCCTCACCCACAAACGATAAACAGGAAGAAATATAAACTAGAAACAGATCAAAGCAATCCAAAACAAACCACAAGACAAGATATACGTGGAAAAACCCCAATCTAGGGTAAAAAACCACGGATGCAAACTTCCGCTATGAAGAACGAAGATTACAAGGCAATATACTAACCTCTCCCTTGGAAGTACAGAGAAAATCCCTTGCCCACACCTTAGAAATATTTCCCAATATTCACCTTAACCCTAGAATAACCCTAGGGACCCCAATTTATAGTTTTGGCAACTTCCCTTTCGCATCCCAGTTGCGAAAGGACTTGCGACACGAAATCCGTGAAACTCCTTTCGCATACCAGTTGCGAAAGGACTTGCGACAAGAAATCCGCGAAACTCCTTTCGCATCCCAGTTGCGAAAGGACTTGCGACACGAAATCCGCGCAACCTCGACTGGTCGTGGGCGGCCCCAGATGTGGCTCCACTTCTCAACAACACCGTATGGAGGTTTTGCTTTCATCACTGGATGGGCAAGCCTGCTTTTCTCGGGATTGACTTCCCAGATAGCAGCATTCGAAACCACCATCAGATTCAACAAATTCATTCGGAATGTTGGATGATGGAAACTGAAAGTAAGGGGTCGTTTGGATGCCTGTAAAGTTTCTAAGTCAGAATCTGATTACAAGTAATCAGATTTAGTGTGCATTTGGATGGGTATATTGCCTATAATCAGATTGTAGGCTGTAATCCGACTACAGCTTTTAGCTGTAATTTGAAACATGAGAAAATGTCATGTTTCATATTATAGGTATTGGGATTTCAGGTAACGGTTTTTATTTTAGAAAAATCTCAGCGCAAGGCGAGTTGTGGATCATCTTCCAACAGCTATGCAAGAACTCAAAAGGAAAAAAAAAAAAAACAAAAAAACAAAAAAGAAGAAGAAGAAGATATATGCTCTCTCTCTCTCTCTCTCTCTCTCTCTCTCTCTCTCTCTCTCTCTCTGTTTACTGTTGCTGGGTTATATGTTTGGATGCTCTGATGGTGCAGTGTTTAAGGAACCCAGAAACGAGAAACAGTTCATTGTTTGAGAAAAGAAGTGAAACCAGAGATGTCCATCACCGAAGAGTTTATCATGGATGGCTTAGATCTAGCACGGTCCATTAACTCTCACACAGATCAATGGCTGAGATTCAATGGCTGAGATTCATTAAAAAAAGGGTCTTTTCAATTCAATGGCTGAGATTATCTCAAGCCTCAATAAAAATTAACCAATTGCCTATAAATACTATTTACCCTTTTGACGTGCATCAATTGAAGGAACCAATTGAGGAGATATCTGTAGTAGAGCAGTGGTAAAAAAAAGAAAGTTTTTGAAGGAGCTGGTAGAGGAGGAGCATCCTCGTAGCATCCAATGAGTATGTTTTTACTCAGATTTTTTTCTTTCTTTCGTTTTAACATTCTTTTTTATGGTCATCAATTGAAAGGTTTAGATCCAGTTTTTCTAACCCTCAATTGGATGGTGGATGGATGGGGATGGTGGGCCACAGTCGATGAATATAGGTCATCCTTTTCACTGCCGCTTTGTGGAACATAGTCTAAAGTTTAGGATGTTCTCACATTGATTATTATTGAGGCAATTACCATTAGCTCTGTGTTTCATCAAATTAATGTTTGGCCCACCAATTAGGACCCTAAATCCAGTGGCATCTAGCGTGGATTATAACCCTCATGAGGTAGTGATTGTGCCAGTCCCAAGGTCTATAAAGTCCGCTGGAAACACAAAGTCCTGTGGGGCCTGACATGTGATGTGCTTTTATCCTTTTGACTAATCTATCGTTTTTTTTTTTTTATATTTACTGCTGTATGTTGTGTAATTTCTGAGGGTAAGTTTTTTAAATTTTGATCCATTTGTATGTGCTTTGATGAACCTCAGTGCCACTCTCCCCACCATGAAGATCAATTTGCACAACATCAGGCTGATTCACTGAGCAAGGGGGTCCCACAGTGTAGGAATGATGGATGGGTCATGGTCGACTGTACAAGTGGCTGCCTGATGAGTCAATTGGCCTGAATTTGTGCAAGGTTATCTTTGTGCTTTGCCTGCTTTTTGAGCCATGTTATCTTCAGCTAAACTTTTAAGTTACATGTGAATAATGATCACCTCCAACTCCTTGTAGGTTAGCTTCTTACTTGCCAACTTGTCACCTTTGTAGGACATCCTAACGGTGCAAAAGGAGGCCCAGCACATTGGAAAGTTTTGTTAGGAGGCAGTTAGGCTGGATTTCTTGACTAGAAAGCACTTTTTTTAGCCTGTGAACAAGTGGATCTATTTCCATTTCATTACACTATGATATTCTTTAGTTGTGGGAAGAGGATGATTTGTTCTTTCTATTCAGCAAGATATTTGTCTTCTTCGAAAATCTCGATTTCCTATCTTTGAAATTCACTGGTTGCTGGTTATATATGCACCACATTTCTATTTAGTGAAGCTAGCTTAGCAGTAATGAGAATTAACTGTTAAGTAGATAGCAAAATCTGTTCAAATGATAAAATTGATGGAGTTAACTAACACCTCTGCTATTTTAAAATAATGTACCTCTTTATGTAAATTCTGAGAAATGCTTATTTGTATGCAATTTGCCATATTAAGGTGTGTGAGACTGGAGGTTCTGTCTTTCTTCACTATTTTCTTTTTTCTTTTTTGGTTTTCTGCATATCAAAGTTTTGCAACTAGTCTTGGATTTCTGTTCTTTTTTAGGGGAAGAGGAAGGTGATCGTTTCCACTTCGTTAAACTACATATTACGAAGGTTGGGCTGTTGCAAGTTTTTTCAAGGTACGTCCTGTACATCTGTAAATGCAAATGCCTTTTTTCTTCCAGACCTTTCTTAATGGTATAGGTTTCTGCTTTCCCCGTTTGGTTATTCTGAACTTAAACTGCAGCAGTCTCATCAGTTGGTGGGTCTTGTAAGAATTTCATCATTTTGAAGCAGTACTGGCCACTTGCTATTGCAAAAATTGGGCTGGTCTACTCATCAAGTGGCCACCTTGTGCTAAAGCAATGAGCTGTCTGAACCAAACCTGCCAACCGTCTAGTTCAACATACTTTAATCCCCACTTGATGAGTGGATTTTGACGCCAAAAGAACTTCATGGTGGAGCACACCTTTTGCATGACTAGGACATGAAAGTGGTTGTATTTTGAGCTAACTTACAACCAGTTGTAGGTGATAGATTATTTCATAGACAACTGATTAACCCTGTGATTCAATTGAATCAAACTCGCATAATCAGATTACAACAAGTCTTGGATTTTTGCTTGCTTTGATGGCTGTCATAAGTGGGTCTATCTATGCATTAGTGGATAGCTGTTGATGTCTGCATTGGATGGCTTATTTTGCAGTGGATTCATTGATGGATACTAGGTGCAGGCCAATAGCAGCTTGATTTTTGGTCCAATTTGTGCATTCATGGCCTTCTGATGTTGGTATGGTTATGTCTCAGATATAGGCAAGTTATCTAGCTTTGAGTAGGTTTTCTACAAAAACTGGATCACCCCCAGCAAGCAATCTTGACCCTCCTGTTTTCAGATCAAGTGCTCTTATGAAACTGCTTTCACCATCAGCGACATATGCCCACCTTTGAGAGAGAGAGAGAGAGAGAGAGAGAGAGAGAGAGAGAGAGAGAGAGAGAGAGAGAGAGAGAGAGAGAGAGAGAGAGAACTGAGGAGGAAAAAAAGAAAGGAAAAAAATACCAGGAATTCAGGTGCTGATGTTAAGTTTCTAGAACACACTCGTAAATTTAGTTACTATACAAATAGCATAAAAGAACTAGGAAATAATACTACTTGATAAAATGCTTTCTATTGATGAGAAGTAAAAGAATTTCCAAGACCTGGATGATTGGCACAACTTGAAGCAGCAAACGGATGCATCCAGGCCACATACATGGAGGGACAGGATGGACTGCACGTGTGACAGATTCTTTTTATATAGGATATGATTGGACTGTAGAGCCTACAGATTCGATTGGAGAGAACATGGAGATCATAAAAAAGCTTATGTTCAACTACCATTTTGCTAAAAATCTTTCTTTCATTTGTTTTGGGGTTTCTGCATTGAATTAACTCAACCACGAAGGCACTTGAATGCAGAAAATGCAGAAATTTAAGAGCTAACTTAGACTAAGCACTAGTAGATAGACTTGAAAACTTTTCTGAGCACTCAATAGAGTTCTTATCAGGCCTTTAAAATACTAAGTTGTAAGCGAAACGTACAACTAGAAGAACTAGAATGTTTGATTTAAAAATACATACCAATTTAGAGCTCTAGTCTCCTCTAGGATGCCACATAAATAGCCTACGATCAACTTACGAATCACACCAGTGGAGTTTTGAATCCCATAAATATGGATGAATAAACTAAATGAAAATCTTATCAAAACCAATAATTGAGTCATCATATACTATTCAATCCCATACATATGGCTATCTTCATAGCCTTTTTTTGCAAATCCTTAATCAATGCAAAAGGCAAAGGCTACACCCTCTAGGT
The DNA here is from genome assembly GCA_021015155.1 of Magnolia officinalis. Lineage (NCBI taxonomy): Eukaryota > Viridiplantae > Streptophyta > Magnoliopsida > Magnoliales > Magnoliaceae > Magnolia > Magnolia officinalis. The sequence goes on along the minus strand of JAJHSJ010000002.1, from coordinate 11,822,650 downwards.
TGATATTTGATGACTTAATCCCACTCAAATTAAATAAACTAAAAATCTGCAAATAAGGAACCCAAAACTAAATCTTACTCTGTTTACACCAATGGTATAGGAACATTATTGATTATACACAGATATGGAATAAGAATGCAGTAGATTATGTATAAATCCTAAGAAAGGCAGTCGGTTAATCTAGAGACTCATTTAATTCTACTAAAGACTCCAATTTCAACTAGATCTCCCAATTAGTGTTTTAACTCATGTGGGCATCAAACTTTCCCAATGTCAGGTCAACATGTAAGTCGAAGACATTTTTGGGACAGATTTCCCTGTCTCGGAGTACTTAGACATATTGGATCAAGAGGAAGATATGGAGTATAACATACTAGCTGCAGCAGTCACAACTGGTGCGATGATAGCAACTTGGTACAAGGAAAACTATATGAATGAAAATGCATATGAACATCAGTGAGATTGGACAGGCTCTCAATCTGCACTTGCATTTATAAATGGTCCGGGGTCCACATGCCACGATTGCATTCGTAGGTGGAAGGAGGCCTTTATTCGCTTTTGAGACATTATGAAAGATAAGTTGGACATGCGTGGTACTTTCAGAGCATCTCTAGAAGAAGAAATGGTGATGTTTCTACATATACTTAGTCATCATGTCAAGAATTGTGTAATGCAGCACTATTTCAATCATTCAAGGGAAACAATTAGCTGCCACTTCGATATGGTACTTGGCGGAATCATCAAACTACATTTCTTTTTTAAACCACCCGGAAATGAAATCCCTCTTGAAATAATGTACAATACAAGATTTTTTCTGTATTTTCAGGTTAGTATACAGGTCTTATCCATTCCATAATTATCTTCAATTCATGGATAAAGTACCAAACAACTCACAAGATTTATTTGATATAAAGGGTTGTGTTGGAGCCATAGATGACACTATTCCAACAATGGTTCCCTTGAAATAGTAACCCAAGTGGTGTAATCAAAGGGATTTGTTTCCCAAAATGTATTACCAAGTTGCTGTTTTGATTTAAAGTTTTAATATGTCCATGTCGAGTGGGAAGGGTTAGCTGCAGATTCACGAGTGCTGACAAATGCACTAACACGGAAAGACAAGGTCATTGTTCCAAAAGGTACAAGCTTAACAACACCAATGCATAATAAATATAAAGACTACATATTCAATATTTGGTGACCCATACCCGAGCTTAGATATACATGGTTGAAGAAGAAGATTCCATTTAAAAATTTTCCTTTGTGAAATTATTTAGAGACATTTCCTTTTTGGATTGCTGAAGACATGTTTAAACTCATTAGTTGCTATTAACTTGATGTTGGTTTATAGTTAATTATTTATTTTCAATAATTTCTCATCATAAAATGGAATTTGAATTAGCAAGCCCACTTCTGTAGCCTACCAAATGATTTTTTTAGCATAAGAATCAGCCATAAGCTTTATTGAGTTGGGCTTATCCCAATAATCTATCTTACATGAAGACTTTATATGTCATTTGATTATTTTTGGGGGTGTATGTTTTTTAATTCCCTTGTGTAAATACATATGAGCTCAAAAAATGAATGGAGGTGAGTCCATAGTCAGGGCCGCACCGTGCACCATTGGAGATGGCTGGCCCACTGAGAGAACCAAGTGGGGCTGTTCAACACCATCAACGGCTAGAATATACGGCCAGCGGTCTTCAAGTGGGTGAATGGTTGGCACTATGGCCTTTCATTTTGTGGCCCACTTCGTGATTGGTTCCAATCAGTGACAGTGGACCCCCTTTTGTGGAGAGCGTTAGAATTTCCGTAGCGAATTCTATCAGGTGCGGAAAACATGAGTTCGGTCATGCGGTGACCGAGGAGGCCACCTTAATGTTAATGTTAATGTATTTGTTGTATATCTATGCTGTCTATCCATTCTTAGGTGGACCACACCACAGAAAATAGTGGTGGTTGATCATTAAAAACTTGATGTGGGCCACAAAAGTTTTGGATTAAGCTAATATTTGTGTTTTTTCTTTATTTAGATATGTACGACCTTATCAACAAAACAGTAAATAAAAATTACAGTAGGCCTTAGGAAATTTTTAATGGTAAGCGTTCAATCACCACTATTTCACATAGTTTGGTCCACCTGATATTTGGATTTACTTCATTTTTTTTGTCTCATGCCTTGATATGATTTTAAAAAACTAATGAACAACATAGATATAACACATACATCAAAGTAGGCCCATAGTTATGGCTTGACCTAACTTGGGTTACTTCTACCTGACCGAATCCGCTCTCTAGAATATTAGCCAGTGGAGGACAGGACGACAGCAAAAGGTTACTTTTTTATGCACGACTTCGCTTTTTGAGGTGAGTGAGGAATCTCGGACCACAACTTCTATGAGGCCTGACCCCAGTCGTCGTAGGTGACCGTGACTGCTAGACACGGACGACACATGAATCTGAAATAGGGCTGTTAACTGGACGGGCTTGGGTAGGTTTCGATACGGATTTTGAACCGTTTCGGGCCGGGCCATCGAGTCAGCTCTATTCAAAATTTCTGATTTTTTTAAGCTTGGAGCCGGCATATCGAGGGTCCTTACTCTTTCTCCGGGTGGTAGACTTTCACGAGTTTCAACACCTGGTGGAAGGTTCGAGTACCCATGGGTGATGAAATTCCACTACAGCGTGAGTGTGTGCCTGTGTGGCGGCGTGTGTAGAAAAACGAAAAAAAAAAATAAAATAAATAATAAATAAATAAATAAATAAGAGAAAGGCGGCCGGCCTATTGACACCCCCTGGAAGAGAAATAACTTTGAAACTCTTTGGCAGAGCTTGATGATTGATACACAGGCGCCAGGAAAATGCATGTTTGACATATGGGTGGCATAAAAAAAAACCGTCCAAAGTGTGGATCCCAATTCAGAGGGCTCATATGATTTAAAAAAAATAAATCACTGATACGATCTCAAAACTGGCTGATTGGCAAACATTCATGGACGGCTAAGATGAGAAAGATTCATTGGTTCTGGTTCAACAATGAAATGACCATTAATCAAAGGTCAAATTATTTTAACCAATGCTCCTTTCTACAGTGGGTCCTGCAATGTGGGCAGTTTAATTTAACTTATTTTTCCACGCGTGCATTAACTAAGTGTCTGCGTATAAACAATCACGCACTATCAGAGTATTAAGTAACTTATCCACGGGTATCAAATGACTATTCACAGTTATAAATGTATGGCCATCACATCAGGGGTTGTTGATTTTTAATGATTTTTTACTTATGTAATTCAGCCGCGTTCTAACGCGACATTGATGGGCACTATTTGAGAATATTCCGTCACGGAAATTGTAAGAACAGTGGGGCCCACTATGATATATATATGACTTATCTATGCCATCCATCTCTTTTATAAGCTCATTTTAAGACATAAGTCGAAAAATGAGGCAAATTCAGCTCAAGCAGACCACTCCACAACAAATAGTGGGATTTGAATGTACACCGTTGAGAACTTCTTGAGGGCCAGAAGTTTGGGATGAAGCTGTCTTATATGATGGAGAAGCAGATGACCGTTTGATTCATTGGAAATGTGTCGCAGGGCTACACTGGATTAACTGGTACAAGTTGGATTATGGGTTTTTATGTACAGGAGATGATATGGGCGAGGATTGCATGGTGACCATATCACCACCTTATCTAGTGGGGGAATTTTGGTGGGCCATCTTGGACAACTTCAGGTGGTCCAATCAAATCCCCCCACATCCCAACATCCCTGACATAATTTCTTCCGCATGATATGTGGCAGGTGATTGATAGATTAAGTCCACCCAAAAATTGCACATAAATGGCTTTAATTTAAAAAATTAAATCCATTAGAAATCTTATCAGGGGCCATTTAGATACCACCAAATAAGTTACTTTTTCTTTTTTTTTTTTTACTTGTAACAATAGATAAATAACTTATTTCAGATTAGTTAGTTTGGTTTTATAATTAGTTACAAATAACTTTTTTACTTAAAATTATTAAATCACTTCATTTATTGTTATTATTATTATTATTAGCTTTTTTACTTTTCATGGGTAGCTGAAGAGATGCATCAAGAGAGATGAAGGGAGGAGAAGCTGATAATTATGTTATTTGCCAAATATGCAATAAGCTACTTGAATCATGAATCGTAATTAGCTTATCTTAACTTGTTTTCTACCATGCCCGCATTGTAAGCATTGTTTAATATGAACAACTTAAGAGATATAAACCATCCATGCTGGTGCCCAACAGATGGCCGGACTCAATTTACACATCACCCTGTCATGTGTACAGAGAGGATAGATCAGACCATATCCAATTCCTATTGTGCCATTCCCTTGCAAGGAGTTCTATGAAAAAATTTCTCATAAATCTCAACTTTTTCAAAGAATTCTCTCATGGATCAAAATACCAATGATGCTTTTGGAGGAAGTTACTTAAATACCCATATATATGGCTTTTCTTTAAAAATTACCATAGTTAGAAAATTTTACACCAATGTGTATGACATCAATTTAGATACTCACACCAGTAAAAAAAAATCTTTCTAATCTGATTGCCAAATGAGCTATTCATGCATTTTATAAGTGGTGTATATTATTTTTATGGTGTGGCTTAACTTATATTTAAATCGCTCAAATTTTTATTTCTTTTATGAACTTCATAACATATTACATCTATTGGACGGGTTGGATATGATATAAATGTCACATGGGCTCAATAATTCTCTACTTTATTATCTTTTAAACAAAAATATATAATGGGCAAAACAATAATTTTATTAGTTTGTGAAGGCATTATTTAACAAAATTCCCATAAAGTTCTAAATTTAAAGCTCTAAATTTATATAATATCCAACTCCCTTTCAAATTATTATTAGATGATAAGTATGATTGATTTTTAAAAAAAGTACAAATTTAAAAATAACCACATAGGTGCTACTCATGGTATATCTGAATAGTGGTAAACATTGTGGGTTTCAATAATGAGTTCATGAATTCCAGTGCCAACAGTTGTACACGAGTTAAATCAAATTGAGCTTGGCATAATTTGACTGGGCTCAACTACTAGTTGACCATAGCTCGAACTTGGCTTGGCTAGGTCTTTAAGCCTGATTAGGTAGCTTAGCTCAGTTCAATTAATAGCTTGGGCCAATTTGAGCTGAATTTGTGCTATAGGACATTTTTTCAAATACATGAAGTGCACCTTCAATTTCTCACAGTTTGCAAAACAACAACATTAGTTTACAGATATTTAATCAAACACTTGGTAAGGAGCATCAAAATTAAGATTCAAGGTTAGTTTTATCATGTAATTTTATTTTTTTTATTTTTTTATTTTTGTGGTGATTTGTTTCATATCCATACACTCCTCGCCACTCAACGATCCTACAGAGAATGTATTCATCCAAAACAACAATTCATTGAGTCATTCCATCAAACACTTGGTGAGCAACATCAATATCAAAATGACCGAGTCATTGAACTAGTTTGATCCGAGTTTGATTTAACTCGACATTTGATCCAAGCCAATTCGAGATCGGCCAAGGTCAAACCAATTCAAAACTTTTTAGAGCTCCAAATATCGGCTCAACTCGGCTTGAACTCAATTTCAAACCAAGTTGATTTAAACTTTTTTAACCAGAGACGAGCGAGTTAACCGAGCTAACTTGGTTGGTGTACAACTCTACTAACACCCATGTGGTGTGTATTGGTCCTATTTACAGCCTAACCCAACTAACGGAATCCAAATGTGAGACCTAAATCTAATTAAATGAAATAAGCTATTTGACGACGGAGACATCATGCTTATCATTTTTTTTTTCCCCTAAAATAAACGTTGGCCGCGGGGCCCATCTAATGAATCTAGTCCATTTAATGGCCAGTGGGAAGCACCGTGATTGAGATGCGTCCCGACATGGGAGCGGATTAGGTGCAACCCGACCTCACCTTACACGGTGTGACCATTACCGTCGGGCCCACTTTGATGCATGTATTCTATATACACAACGTCCATTTGTTTTTTCAAAAATCATTTTAGTGCATTATCCAAAAAAACAAAGCAAATCCAATTATAAAGTGGACCATACAATAAGAAAGAGTGTTGATTGATCATTAATGGGCTACTAAAGTTTTGGATGGAACTGATATTTATTTATTTATTTTACCTTCATCCTGGCTTACGTGATATTATGAACAGCTTGGATTGCAAACAAACACTACGGAAACATTTAGTTATGACGTGAGAAGTTTTTAACGATGGTAAGCTGTTCAATCACCAATGTTTAGATTACTATGATCTTCTTTCGTTTTTGGGAATTTTGACTAAAATGATATGGAAAAACGGATGACGGTGTGGATATAGAATACATACATCAATGTGGGCCCCATGGTAAGCACCGCACCGTATTTGCTGCGGCCGGAGTCTCACATACTCCGCTCCCACACACATCATGCCGCGTGGACGGTTAATGCATTGCCACCGGCTTTGTCCGGATTGGGGAATCGGAATAGCATCTGCGTATAAATATACTGCCACTGTTCTTGCTCACTCTCATTTAGGGCTTCGTTTCTCCTCTTTTTTCCTGGTACTCTCATTCTCTCTCCCCATTTGATTTTTATATTTTGATTTTCAAGCTTTTTTGTTTGAATGTGAGATGTTTCTTAAATGCGTCTGATGACTTTTTTTCTTTTTCTTTTTTTCCTGTTAGATATTCGATAACAATGGAAAATTGATAACTGATTTTCATTTTCCATTAGTGCTGATGACTGGAAAATCATGGAAATTATATTTTACACCCCATTTTTTTAAATGTTTATACTCCTCTTTACTTATACTTTTTTATGCTTTGATAGTCTAATTTTGGTATTTACTTATACTTTTTTATGCTTTGATAGTCTAATTTTGGTATTTACTTATACTTTTTCATGCTTTGATAGTCTACTTTTGGTACTGTTCCGATCCCACAAGTAGATAAGAGGGTTGAATGATAGTAATAGGGAAGTGGATTGTCTGTTTTACCCGTCACTGGCCCAGGCTCTGTGGGGCCCACCGTGATGTGTGTGTTTTATCCACAACGTCCATCCGTTTTTCCAGCTCATTTCAGGACATGAGGCCAAAAATGATGCAGATCGAAAACTCAAGTGGACCACACTACAGAAGACGGGGGATTGAACGCCCACTGGTTGAAAACTTCTTGGGGGCCACGGAAGTTTTGGATCTAGCTTATATATGTGTTTTCCCTTCATCCAGGTTTCTGTGACATAATGAACAGATTGGATGGAAAATAAAATATCACGGTGTCCCCTAAGAGGCTTTCAATGGCGGGCGTTCAATCCTAACTGTTTTCTGTTGTGTGGTTCACTTGAGCTTTGGATCTGCATTGTTTTTGGGTTCATGCCCTAAAATGAGCTGGCAAAACGAATGGACGGCATGAATAAAACACGTACATACGGTCGGCCCCACAGAGCTTGGGCCATGTCGTGCCACAACGTTATCCTTGCAGCAGGTGCAACAGGCAATCCACTTTCTAGAAAGAGAGGGAGTAGATATTGCATTTCCCGCAGAAGTTGGAAAATGGACTGATGCTTGATCGATCTGGGATAAACTAAAATAGAGATCTTGCACAATGCAGGCAGGATCTGCCTTTCTGTGATCAAAATCATTCATCTGGTGGACAATGGCCAAAATTAAAAAAATCCACTGTTTGCATTGTTGTTATGACATTGTCTGGTTTGTGGGCCTGGTCCGTCCATGAACAGTATGGCCGTATCGGAGTGATGCGTAAAAACCAAGTTGCAAACCATGCATGTTTCGTCAATTATTGGGCTTTTGGTGTATTGGTTAAGATCTTAACATTTGGTATCAGAGCCAACACCACGTCCTATGTTTGAATCCTGAAGGGAGTGGAGTGACTGATGAAAAGGGCAATCTGGACTAGAGTAAGAGATGCCATAAGGTTGAATTGAAAGGGCTATGTGGAAAAGAAAATAGAGCGAGTTCCACTTTAGAGTACGCTGCCACGGGCTTTGGCTGTGGAGCATGGTGGAATGCTATGATCTCTAGGGGTTTAAGGGTCTAGCTTGACGTGTTCCATTAGTCTTGGGGCTTTTAGATTCACTTAAGTTGGCTGGATTGAGCAGGACCCAAGCACGGTTCGAATTATAGTCCAATACATCTCAGGACTTCAGGACTTCTAGAAAACCATCATGATACCTTTCTTGCATGCACCACTGTCACAGGGCTTAAACACGGCATGGTAATCTGGCCAAATGGTTAGTACAATATGAGTAATTTTCTGCACGGGTTCTAGATACCTTTATGAATATGCTCATTAGTGTCAGAACATGAATTGACATGATAATGGTTTGGGAACTCATCTCTTTAATGTCTACCAAAGCCATATTCTTTCTCATTGATTGAACTTGACCCATGAGCCATCATTGAAGCGCTCTTTTGTATTGTTTCATGGTTTGATTTGTGCAAGATGCCAAGTGTTTCGATTGGTGCATTACTCGTTTGTATTGTTGCATGGTTTGAATTGCTAAGCACTATTCAATTGGTGCATGATGCAAAACGATCAATCATCTAATTAACTTCTGTGGAATCCATACAAGTACAAGAGATAGTGGGAACCCAGATCTTATGAAACCATGGAATCCATAACCCTTCCCATAATCATCCAACTTGTTACGGAACCCTGAAATCCATAACAAGTACCCAACCTTCCTCTAATTACTTAAATTGAGGTGTAATAATCTGTTTAAATTGTGATCCGCACAGAACTTGTCATGATGGAGAACTGTATCTTCAGTGGATTTTTGCTATAAGTCATACAGAAATTTAATTTGAATGAAAATGGGCAAGTTATGAGATGTTAAGTAATTTGCTGGAAGGAGTCTTTAACATCAACAATTTTGCTTTGCAATTGAATTCTAATCTGTACTGGATTTAATGATGCAACAGGCATCTAGGGCATTTTATATGACATTTCATTGGTATTGTCATTTGTTCCCAATTTCAATGTGATTGAATAGAAATTCAATTTATGGTAGTCATAATCAATGCCTCATGTTTCAGATGGAAATGGTCATTGGTGATGTTCATTTTTCTTGTTGTTTCTGAGCAAATAGTTGTAGCTGACATTTATGTAATTTGAACAGACAGATCAGATTTGGTTGAGTTATGGCCTCTGGAGCAGAAGCTGAAACGGGTCTTTGTAGTGAAAATGTACTAGAATGGGCACAAAAAGACAAGCGCCGCATGCTTCATGCTGTTTATAGAGTTGGGAATCTTGATCGAACCATAGAGTATGCCTTCTTTTTGCAATATTATTTCATCTTGAATCCATTCATTATCATGATGTGGAATTTCAGAGCAATGTTTTCTCTCAGTCTCACACAGTTCAGTATGTTACCAGATTCTACACAGAATGCTTTGGCATGACGCTATTGAGGAAAAGAGACATTCCAGAAGAGAAATATTCAAATGCTTTTCTTGGGTTTGGGCCTGAAGAGTCTCACTTTGTGGTAGAGTTGACATATAGTATGTTCCTAACCCTATTCACCAATTGGAAAATTCTTCTTGTATTTTTATTTTTTTTCACTCATATGTCGTGCATTTTTGTATTTTCATGATATAATTTCAGACGAATATTAACCATAGCCAGCTCCTAATTAATATGTGAAACACTTCAGCCTGGTGTTCATATGTTTTAGGGTTTCAATTCCTATTCTATTTGCTTATTGAATTCACATCTTTTGCTTTACTTCACAGATTATGGAGTGGAGAGTTATGATATTGGCACAGGCTTTGGACATTTTGCAATCGCAAGCCAAGATGTGTGTATCATTTTTTAGTTTATGGTCGGAGGGAGTGGGTTACTTGGCTCTGGAGGCACAATAATGTTGTGCCTATAGAGTGTGTACCACACATGTGGCACATGCGTATGATGATCTAAAGTCTAAACCATACATCCTATGGGCTCTGCCATTGATTGACCCCTGACCAAATTTTTCTTTGATTGGACAGTCTTAAGTATCTAATGAATAGATCTTTCCTCACTTAATGGAAGCCCTTGCTGGTTTTTGTTTTTTAGTGTTTGATTGTATACGGCCATGTTAAGGGCTAGAACTTTCTAAACATTGTGATTTTGGACCATGGTCATTCACTATTGGAAGCACAAAATGAACGGTTTCAATCTTATCCGTATGTGCTGCATATTTAGAGTGATATGGAGGAATAGAAAGTGCTGTGCCTCTAGAGTCACGGAATCTGCTCCCTTGGTTGAAACAGATGATTTTGATTACATAATATGGGATCTATATTCTAACATAAGAATCTTTGTGGGTTCCTAGGTCTATAAATTGGTTGAAGACATACGAGCCAAGGGTGGTAAGATTACACGTGAACCAGGTCCTGTAAAAGGTGGGAAGACAGTCATTGCTTTTGTGCAGGATCCAGATGGCTACATTTTTGAGCTTATCCAGAGAGGCCCCACTCCTGAACCTCTGTGTCAGGTTATGCTACGCGTGGGTGATCTGGATCGTTCTATTAAGTTTTATGAAAAGGTATTACAGTCTCAAATCATGTTCTCTGTGTTGATTAAATTTATAAATGCAGTTACTCATGGAATGCTTATTTTACTCTGTAATTAGAATCTTAATTTGCTTACGCAATTCTTCTACATTCGTTTTTTATTAGCACGGAATCAATCAAAATGATGATTGACAAAATGTCTCATGTGATTCTTTTTTACTGGTTGCCAGTTTTCTTTCCTAGAGGGGGATTTTTGTTTGAATGTCATTCACCAGTTAGTCACTAGTTTTGGGTCTTATTTTATTCATAATCTGCTCTTATCAAAGAAAATGATAAGGGGATAGGAAGAAGTGGAAAAGACAAGCTTGTTAGATGCAAAATTTGACTTGATTCAGCAAAGACTTTCCAGTCTTGAAATACTTGCAATAGTTTTCTCTGTCTTATCTGGACTTGGTTTTTAACCTTCAAAGGTTTACTTGAAATTTCCCCATTTCCAGAACTTGTGAGGAAAATTGTAAAATTAGTGGACTTGTTTGCCTTAGACATCTGTGTGTGGTTCTTTCATTGTATTAATCTGGCTTACGAATTTTGTATGTAAAGAATCAAATCAGATACTAATTATTAAAGGTATGTTACACTGAGCTTCTCTACTAGGATTAGATTTGCATACCTGTTAACTTTAAAGACTACATTGGTGGAGATCGTGTGTATTTTATTCTATTGAGAATCACAAGTACATATACAAGTGGTGGGAGATCTGTAGGAGGTTTCAACCAATGCACATATATCCATCTATATTTACCTATCTATGGTATGTATACATGTACAGTTGTAGATACATATCTTATACTCAAATGCCAAAACTCAAGGTGCTCTAAGGAGTAGCTTGAGTTGGAAAGGCATGGAGAATATTTATTTTGAAATAAAAGAAAACTTCCACAGAAAATTTGAGTTGCGACAAGTAGCATGACTGCACTTCAATTGACTTCTAGGAGGTAAACCATTGATACTTCTGGTGGCTGGGATTTGAATCATTGGCTCTTCTAATGGCTCTAGAATGTTCCATCAGCATATAGAAGAAACAAATCTGCGATTAGAGAAGAGGAAGATGCTGGATCAACAGCCTACATCATTGATGGGCTCCGATACTATGTTAACTTTGGGGATTATATATGGAAAGATCGTGTGTAGTTTATTCTATTGAGAATGAATATACAAGAGGTGGGAGATTGAGACCCGAGGCTAAGACGATCGAGCCCAAGACCAAGGCCGAGCCGAGAAGGACAGAAAAATCCGCAGGACATTAGGTGCTTCATCTGCTCCAAAACAGACTATGAGACTGCCCGCAGTTAACTGGATATACATGCATCCATCCATATATTTGTCTATAGTTTGTACAATTGCACATGTACAGCTGTAGATAAATCTTATACTCTAACTATAACCATCTTTGCCTGTTAATTGCAAAAGATGATGATGACATGGATGTTGGTTCATCGTCTTAGCCTTTATCCGAACAAGTTGGGGTTCCCTTTTAGATGGTACATTGGCAAACATTCTACTACCAGCTGCCTGCTAGACCAGACATTGACCTTCCTCCTTTAGCTGGGCTCTTGGAACCAGTCATGGCAGAGGCTCATGTCGATCCTAACATGCGATCATGGTGCCACCTAATATTGAACCACTGCCTAAATATGACACGCACTTTCCAAAGGCTGGTAAAGCAAAGTAGGGTCTATTGTGGGGCAGTTGCAAGAAAATCTGCTAAAGCCCAAAGGACCCATGCATGAAATGTCTTTCGGGTAGTAGAGTTCGTGAAATAAGAAACAATCAAACAACCCACTCAATACATGATTACCAACATGCTCACATGGCAACACGACTGTGGCCCTACAACAACTATTGGACGCCACCCATGAAGGAGGGATGCAGACAATTGATGTTTGGAGCATGTAGTGCCTACAACGTATTCAATAATGGTAATGGTGGTCGTAACTGCCAGCCTTATGGCAGTTACGGCCCTGTAACGCTCATAATTTTCAGCCTCATATTAGACCATTATGTGCCTTCTTTTATTTATTTATTTTTTTTCAAAATAGGCATTATAGCCTCTTATTGAGGGCCTCCTGGTTTCTTGGCACACTGTTGATGGAGAGAGCTTGGGCAGGAAGAAATGGAGACCGCTGCTGCTTGTGGCTGTTTGGGCCATTTGGGGAGAAAGCAACAATAAGTGTTTTTGCAAGAAAAGCCTTTCTATAGCTGGGGTCTTCAATAGGGTCCTCCTGTCCTCTGATATTGGGCCCCTTGATCTCTTGAGTTTTGGGGGGTTTGGTTAATTTCTAGGGTATTTTCAGTTGCGGGGTAGCTGCTGTTGTAGGTTTTTTCTTTTTCTTTTTTCTTTCCTCTTTCTTTTGCATTTTTCTTCTGTTTTTGGTTGTTTTGTTTTTTGTTTTTTTGGCTTCGGCCTAATAATATTTCGTCTTTCGATTATTATTATTTTATTTATAGCCTCGCATCACATTAATGGCTCCCACCATTACCGTTAAGCAATTGTTTTTAAATACCATGAGTGCCCAACCACCCCTTTAATCCACTCATGCATGTCACGAGGTATTTGGCAATCTTAAGAAACTCCCAACTATGAGCCAGTCAACCTATGGCTAGATAATTTGACATATGATCAACTTAATGGAAAATCTCAATAATTTGATCATTTGAATTTGGATTTGGATGCAAATAGTACCCAAATAAATAAATAAAATTACAGATTGAGCTGCAAAGACGTAGCAAAGTTGTGCATGGTAAATTCAACCATCCAGATGTGTGTGATTTTCTCAGGCCCATCTCTCTTCTGCTTCCGAACAAGAAAGTGGTGGGGGTTCAGTAACTTCAGTCAGCATGTATTCATTGCTGTGATTTCCGAGAGATAAGAGATACCATAGGTAGTGGTTGGTGATTGAAAATGTCGTATATTGTAGGTTTGCCACTGATCAGAAGCTAGAAATATTTGCCAAGCACTTGTGGTGGTAGAGGCATTGCCCTAGCCATGTTCTATATTCTGTAAGGATATACAAGCTTTATTTCTGTGGTTACTCGCTTCAACCCAAGGGTCAGTTATTCACCATTTTGCATGTACATTAGCTTCTGACAGGAAGATTGAAATCAAATTCCTTGAGCAGTCGATGTGGTAGTTAAATACTTCTGCATTGTATTCCACAAGTATATAAAAGCTATATGCCTGCCCATTTCTTCAATTCAAGGAGCAGTTACCAAATTCGATCTGTCATTAATACTACTCTTTCTGAATCTTTCTCTATGCAGGCCTTGGGAATGAAGTTACTGAGGAAGTCTGATAACGCTGCGTACAAGGTAAATTTTATAGTTGACATTTGAATTTCATTGTGGTAATCTTATTCCAACGAAAGCTAAGTACTTTCTCTGAAATGTCGTTGATATCTGTTGGACAGTACACTTTAGCTATGATGGGGTATGCGGATGAATATGAGACGACTGTTGTGGAGCTGACGTATAATTATGGTGTGACGGAGTACACAAAAGGAAATGCTTATGCACAGGTTAGACACTATCTTTATCACTTACCCAGGTCTCTTACATGCCATCTCTAAGTAAATATATTCCTAATGCACGTAATGTATTCTTTTCCAGATTGCTATTAGCACTGAAGATGTGTACAAAAGTGCTGAGGTGGTTAATGCAGTTACCCAAGAGCTAGGAGGGAAGATAACTCGGCAACCAGGACCGATTCCCGGAATCAACACCAAAATTACCTCTTTTCTTGATCCAGATGGCTGGAAAGTGGTGAGTCTTTCTCCTCAATTCTGGAAGTTGTGTTGAAATAAGTGTCTTATACATGCTTGCATATATCACTTTGATTTAGGGTTGGCTTTTATGTTCTCTAAATCTGGCAACCGCTTAACATTTTTGAGATACTCCATACCATGTTAATGGATTTTAATCCAATCATTTTATCTAGAGCTATAACTTGGGTTGGGGTCAACCCGAACCTGACTAACCCAACCCGACTTCGGGCTGGGTTGTTAGGGTCCTCAGGTTGGGTTAGGGTTGGAAAACTCCAACCTGATTTGAATCAGGTTGGGTTTAGGTTGAGCAAATTCAGGTCAGGTTAGGAATAATCACGTGTATTTGGGTTGGGTCGGATAGGGTTGAGTATAGAGGAATTCAAGTTTGATTTGGATTAGGCACCTTGGGTTAAAATTTGGGTTAGGTTGGGTAATGGGTCAAGCTCAAGTTCACCCTCAATCTGACCCAACCAGCCCGAGTTGCACCCATAGTTTCATCTGATTCTCAACTTCTGTGAAACAAATGCACCTGATAGTTGTTATGACTCACTTTGGTCATGTAGTGTATACTTGTGCTCGATCCACCAACACTAGATATTACCAAGTAATTTTACTTTTGAAGGTATGAGGGCTTGTGTTTGTATGCCCTCCCAGGCATTTTCAATGGCTTGTTTCATCATTTTCATCCCATTCAAGAGTAAAAGAATTTGAGTTTGCTTGTCTAAGATGTTCTGTTTGTATCATCATGTTGATATCATTGTCTGAAATCCCGATCCACCTTCACCCCACCCGTGGTCTTGAAAGCTTTCAGACTTCCTACATGTTTACTGTCAAAAGACTCCGAAGGAGTGCGCCTGTCTTTTCTATTACCATGTCGGTACGCATGTTGAATCTGCTTCTCTAGCTGAGAGATTCTGGCATGATTTTTTTACTATATTTTTATGAAATAGCCCTTGCTCAACTTGCTTGGTGTGAAGGGACAATTTATAGAGAGATGTATGACTTAGATACATGAGTATGTTGGTGTTGGATACTGACAAGATGCCTTTTTTATTTTTAAATGTTAATACCGATGAGATGTCAGACATGGGAACCCTAGAAAAATGTTGTGTTGACACATTTGTAGAGTTATATTTTAAAGGAACAATGCATACATGTTTGAAATTGTGGCGGCTGTTCCTCCTTTGCTCCCTGACATGGTCGAGGCATGCATCAAAAAACAGAGTCAGCTGGTCCTATGAAGAAAAAAAAAAAGCTCCTCCCAAACTTTATTTAGAATTTTTCATGAACTCATGAGATCTTGATTTCTTTCTTTTATTGGTATTTTAAGCACTACATTGGTCTTCTTGAAAGCAATTTGAGCTTCTATTTGTGTTGTGGGAGATGTTAAAGATGAATTTGGGATTTTGGTAGAATTGGAAATTTAGGTTAGACAATTTGGGATTTTGAATAAATGGATTTTGGTTGAGGCCTAGAAAATTTAGGGACTTTGCCAAAATTGTGATTTTGGGTTGGAGAATTTAGGGGAGTTGATGAAATTTTGTAAATTTCAGTTGGAACTTGGGAAGATTAGGGTTCCGAATGCGGGGATTTAGGAAAAAATGGAGATTTGGATATTGCTCTTAAGGGTTGGGAATTTCGTGAAATTAGGATTATTTCTTAGTTGGGAAATTGGGGGACTAGAAATTTTTGTGTTTCGTGGATGCATTGGAATGTTTGAGTAGATGTAAGTTCTGAAAGTCGTGTCCAACTATTAAAAAATTGAATATATATCTACATATTCAGCATATATGATATAAAAATAAATTGAATAAATTTGCACATGGATTCCTCATGAGAGTGCCTAGGTGAGTCTAGGTGCTTGGGGTGTTCCAAGGGTGCTTGCTCTCGGCTTGTGCGTAGCTCCTTCAACTGCACTCTGGTGGTAATCATTAGCATGTTTGTTTGTTTAATCTGTTGTTTGGCATTCTTTTTCAGGTATTGGTCGACCACTCCGATTTCCTGAAGGAGCTGCAGAAGGAAAAGTGATCAATGGAAAATGAGAACAACCGTTGGTACTGCTAATTCACTATAGTATGCATGCATGTAACTGAATCGTCCATACCCATCATAGCATATCTATCGAACGTGTGTGTATGGCTAATAAACTTTGTAGTCTCAAACTATCGACTGTGGTTGTTGGTTGTTTCATTGTAATCGGTGGTAAATGGATGCATGTAGGCAAAAAAGATCGTTTGGTTGATGGTAAACAGTGGCTATTGGAACCAATGCGAAATGGAATGAAGCAAAACTATGTGAATTGAAATCCTCTCATAAGTGCCAAAAAATGGTGGGATTTTCGTAAGTGGTTCCCTCGTTTTTGGCCAAAGTATATATTTCAATGGGCTTATTACAAGTATTATAACAAATGTCACATTACACGTACTTGGGAAATTAAAACTGATTTACTTGATGCATTCAAATTACAGGCATCCAAACACAATTTTTGAGTGTATTCTAATTACAAGCATAGCTGATTATTCCAATTCGCATAGATTCCATTTACCATATTCCCATTACAAGCATCCAAATGATTATGAGCATGCTTTGTACAGCTGTTATCTAATCACCATATTGTCTTAGTAACAAGTGTAGAAATATCCACGGGAATTGGGCCTCTTGTGAGTTGTGCCGTGATTGGAGTTGGGATCCGTTTGATAGTGGGCGCCCCTCCATTCATGTTGTGGCCTCAACGTTGGTCATTTAGGGCTCATTTGGATTACTTAAGTTACTTACACCTTAAGTAGCTTATCTTGGTTTTTACTTATTTAGCACATAATATTTGGTAAACAATGCAAGTACTCCATCCCTTAATTTTGTTTGGTCCACCCGTAATATCCAATGTCCATCGTGTGGGGCTAACCTCTACGGTGGGTCGTTTATCACTAGGGGCTGACCTTTGATGTGAACTGTCCTCATGTGGGGCCTACCATCAATGTTATTGTCCATAGTGAGGGCCCGGACTTTGATGTGGGCTGTCCATCATGTGGAGCCTACCAACCGTGGGTTGTTTATCATTGGGGGCTGACCTCTGATGATGTGAACTGTCCTCATGTGGGCCCTCCATCAATGTTATTGTCCATTGTGAGGGCTCCACCTTCGATGTGGGATGTCCATCATGTGGGGCCTACCTTGGATGTGATCCATTCATCATTAGGGGCTGATATTTGATGTGGACTGTCCTTCATGTGAAGCCCACCTTTGATGTCGGCCATCCATCATGTGGCCCCACCTTGATGAGGATGCATTGAGGATCGCAGACATTGGACGCTCCCGTCTATACAATAGTTTGGAATATTGGAAAACAGTGCAATCTTCTTAGAATTCAGATAAATAGAAATAAAAAGCGACATTGCAATTGTAAGTTTTTTTAAATACTGAATCTCTTCAACATAGGTAGTGAATGAGAATCATCCATCAACTGGCCACTGCCTTAGATTGTCCATGGTCCAAAATCCACACTAGGACGACATTTCTATCGGTTTTATCGCACCTTTCCCCATGGATTGCAACCATCGATTATACGTTTTATAATCCGTATAAAAACCAGGCCATCGATGGATTATTATGAATTATTCTAGCGGAGGAATAAGATTTGCCAAGCCATAGGTTACCATGATATTTGTCTGAATGGCTCACGTGTGAGTCATCCGCTCCATTCATGTTGATGGAACCATGTTAATCCCATTATTTTGACATGGACCCTGGGCAATTCTCGAAACCAGGGTCCAAAGACCTGATGGGTACCCGAACGGCTGAGACGTGGAACAAAAGAGATCTGGACCCGATCAGCCCAAGTCGGGGAACCATAGGACCATTCCTGAACCCATCTTGTTGATAACCTACCATTTACTGTGGATTTAGCAGCATCGTTTTAGAGTGCTATGGATATGGGAGCAGATACCGTTCATTTCAGTGATGCACACATGGCCCACATGGATCAGATCGACACCGTCCATTAGTAGGTTCCAGAGTCCAAGAAAACACTTTCTTTACGCTGGCCATAACTCTATAATCTACGGCAAAGGCTCACACTCAGTTCGGGATGCGAATTTCTTTATTATTATTTTTTAAAATAAATAAATAAATCATGTTGGTCTACTCTTTTGTAGCGACACAGGGTCTTGATTTATATATATATATATATATATATATATATATATATATATATATATATATATATATATATATATATATATATAATATATATAAAAAATTAAAAAAATCAAAAAAGAGTCCATGGGATGAATGGTTTGGATCAACACACACATGTGCCACATGTGTGGTATACGCTACATGGATGCATGGAAATGGAATGCCTGCAGCTGACAATGGCGACGGCCCAAAGCTTTAAAAGGCACGATTGTATAATCAATTCATTGATTTGGATCTCCACTCATTCCGCACCACACAATGTACCGGCCTTTCCACACGTCCCTTACGTGGACAAGATCCAGGTCATTAATTAATCATGTCCAATAGTAAATGGCCATAAACTAATAAAAGTAATCAGGCAATCAAACCATTGTCTTCTTTCTCATAACCAATGTATGCATTTGGAAAGGGCTAATATTTTAGACAGGGCATGTTCATGAAAGTGGCATCATAAATGGCTGATCTTTCACACGTGTGCACCATTAAACCACCTCTCCAATATCTTTTATTGAAAATCGCATAATTATTCACTCACTTCTCCTACAATGTTATAGACTTTATTACTTAAATGTATAAAATATACCAACAAGCTGGAATAGCTCAGTTGGCTAGAGCGTGTGGCTGTTAACCACAAGGTCGGAGGTTCAAGCCCTCCTTCTAGCGATTAATTTTTATTTTTTCATTTCAAATCCAAATCCAATGATTTCTTATTTCTTCATAGGATTTTTTATTTTTATTTTTTCCATATTTGGTTAATTCCTCAGAGGAATCAAATCACAATTTTGCTTCAATAAGATCCACAAATGGATGTTTCAGTTGTCCCATGCTTATATGTAAACAGAATTTATTTCCTTGGACAAATAAAATCGCCATTTTTTTTTTCTCAATAAGATTTGACATATCATAATTTATTTCTCAAAAATATTATAATTTGCTACGAAGCGATAGCAAGTTAGAAGGTATATATTAAGTAAAAGTGAATTGTTAGGAGTTGGTCTCTCAGCATTCGAAGTTTTAGGCCTTACGAATAGTTTCGATGTCGTGCCGCTCCTCTTGAATTCACATATCTTGGGCTCTCTTTATGTCTTGGTATCTGGCTAATCTGTTGTGGGACTTGGTGATGAGAGATTTGAAGAAAAGTTGGTGAAGTAGAAAAGTTAGCACCTATTTATAGGTGGCTGTTTGACTATTATTAAAGCGGCTATGTCAAATCTTCCAATTTATTTCATGTCACGTTTTTAAGTGTATAAAAATAATGTCAGGTTAGAAAAGTTAAGGTGGGATTTTCTATGGCAAGGTTCAAAAGTAAAATGCAAGTTTCATTTACTCATGTGAGATGAGTTGTGTAAGCTGATTGAGGAAGGAGAAGCGAGTTTTCGGAAGCTTGAGCAAATGAATATTTTCCTTTTAGGGAAATAAATATCGCGGTTTGGAGTGGAACAAGAAAATCTATGGAGAGAGGTGATTGCCAACAAATATGGAGTGCAAATAGAGGGCAGTGGATGAGGGTCTCATCTTTGTATAACTTTGGAAATTGGTAGCCAACTTAAGACATAAATTTCTAGAGAATCTCAGTTTCCATTTGGGAAATGGTAAAACTGTTCAGTTTTGGGAGAATGTTTGGTCGTGGAAAATGCATTTTGTGAATATTTTTTAGGTTAGAAAGAATTTCAATGGAAGTAAATATTCCAATAGATACATGTTTCTCTTTTTGAGATAAAGAAGTGATTTGGGCCCCTTCATTTTGTAGAAATTCAATGGAATTAGAGGTGGAGGATGTGGCAAAGCTTTTGTTGGTTCTAACCAAGGTATCTCCATTGTTGGATGAGAGGGATGGGTTATTGTGAAGGAAAGAAAAATCATGAGTTTTCTCAATTGAACCTTAGTATGAGTTTTTGTGTGAGTCTCCTGTCAGTAATCATGGTTCTCATATAACATTCTCCCAAATGTGTGTATTATATGTTTTCAAGAGGCTGAGTCGGTAGATCATCTCTTCTCTTGTCCTTTTGTGAGAGGCATTTGGGATTGTAAAGGAATCCTAACGATTTGAAGAAAGTCAACCTCAAATTAGCAGGATTGAATCTCCAAGATCACGCCAAGTTATACACAATCCCAATTGATCCCGCCAACTAATGTAAATCTAATTTTGTATATCCTCAAAATTTATAGTTGTAACAAATCTGTGAACTCTATATATTCGTTGTAATCCTACACGATAATACAAGAAAGATACAGTGAGAAAAATTATTTTCTTCACATGGTATTAGAGAGTAATGACACCACATCAATGGTGTCACATTCTTCCTACTTATCACACTTACCTACAAACATTCATCACTTCTTGCCAATCGCACTCTCACCAACCATCTTCTATGGCGTTCTTAGTTTTGCCCGTAGTAAAGGGCTATGAGCTTATAGGGTTTGTCGACGGATCTAACCCGTGCTCATCGTAGTTCTTATCCGCTGACAAAGATGGCACCAGAGAAGTCAATCCCAACTACATCGCTTGGCATCGTCAAGACCAACTCCTACTGAGTTGGATAATCTCCTCTCTAACTGAAGGAGTGCGTGCACAGATTGTTGGGTTCTCAATGTCCAGAGAAGTATGGTCGCATCTAGCAACAACCTATGTGAGCCACTCCAAGGCATGGATTATGCAGCTTCGATTATAGCTGCATCAATTAAAGAAACGTGAAGACTTCATGTCTGATTATTTGTTGAAGGCCAAAAGTATTGTTGACCAATTAGCAATGGTTTTGAAACCCGTTGAAAATGAGGATCTCATTCTCTACATCTTAGGGGGACTCGGGTCCGTTTGTAATCTCTATTACCACACGAGATGCACAAATTCGACTCTCTAATCTTCAACGCCTACTAAGTAAGGAGATTCACATTAACGACTCCCGAATCCAATCAAGCAACATTGTAGCCAATGTTGCAAATAAAACTCACCCAACACTGATGGAGGATGTCAAAATCAAAATAACTGTGGACATGGGCGTGACCAAGGCAATCGTGGACGTGGGAGAAATTAAAACTCTAGACGTGGTTCTGATACATCTTTTGATGCAGGAAAATTAAGTCATGCTCTATCAGTTCGAGCTTTTAGAGCAAGTAGTTAATTGTTCTGCATCAATTGGTATTAGAGCGGGAGGTCTCATGTTCGAGACTCTTCACCGGGAATGATTAATGCAGTGGCATTTTCACATCGAGCTTGAGTGGGGTTGCCTGTGGGGTGCAGGGGCACACTCGGGGTGGGCGGCCCGTGTGAGGTGGTACTCCTATGATTTGGGGCCCACGAGGGGGGTTCGGCTGAGGTCCTAACCCATGCAATGTGGGGCCTAGACTATGAGATAAAGTGATTAATTTGTCATACTTTAACAGTTCAAACTACAACCATTTACTACTCTAAAAAGCTTAAGCTGTCAGAGTGTGGTGTATCAATGTATATTAGGGGACTTTATCACTCTAACACCCAAAGGACACTCACATCATAAATAGGTCGGGCTTGATTTCTTGACCCCCCGTGGGAGAATAATATATTAGCGAGGCATATTTATTGCTTTCGAGATTCAGAGATTCAAACATAAGACCTTTCCTGCTCTAATACTATGTCTAACAACCATTTACTCTAAAAGCTTAAGCCGTCAAAGTGTGGTGTATCAATGTATATCAAGGGACTTTATCACTCCAACATGAACAAGTGAAAATGGCCTATATCAATTAGCTACTGGTCATGTAGGAAGCAATAAAGCTGCGTTTATCGGTGAACACACCTCAGTTCAACATTGGCACAATCGGCTTCGTCATCCTGCACTCCCAACTGTTCAACAAGTGATCAATAACCTTCATCTACCAATGATTTCTTTGAACACCAATACACTTTGTGACGCATATCAACAGGCGAAGTCACACAAATTACCATTCACAAGGCCCGCGTCATCAACGACAACTTCCTTGGATCTGATCCACACCAACGTTTGGGAGGCCTTACTAGCTAGTAGCATCCATGGAAGGTTACCAGTACTATGTTTATTTTATAAATGATTTCACCAAATTCACTTGGATGTTTCCATTACTCAATAAATTGGAAGTGCTATCCAAGTTCGAAATCTTCAAATCTCTTATTGAAAATCTATTAGATGAGAAAATCAAGAAGGTGCGATCCAAGTCGGGAGGCGAATATCGCTCCTTGTCAAAGTTTCTTGAAGAGTGGAATTAATCATCACATATCATGTACACTTATGAACAAAATAGGGCAGCTGAATGAAAGCACTGCCACATTGTAGAAACCAGTCTATGCTTGCTACAACATAGTTCCATATCTCATTAATCGCCTACCAACACCACTGCTCAGAAATGTCTCTCTGTATGAAAAGTTCATTCGAACAAATCTGGAGTATTATCATCTTCGCGTCATTGGATGTGCATGTTATTCCCTCCATTCATACAACTCAAATAAACTTCAACCACAATCACAAAAATGCATCTTCCATGTAATATTCGATGAGCTCTCATTCCCATATTCCAACATCAACACCACATGGTTGTAGTCTGTTAACTCTATATATTCGTTGTAACCTTATACGATAATACAAGAAAGATACAATGAGAAAAACTAATTTCTTCACAGGGATACCATTTCGTAGATTTTTTGGATCTCTTGAGTAATGTGGGGATCAGTTGAATCTTGTTTTTTTTTCTTAATTTGCATGACATAGAGGGAGTGGGGGTTCCTATTCTTGGATTAGTGGTAGACCATAAGTTTCAACATTGAAATCATGGGTTCAAGTGTCTATTGTGGTGTGTGTGGGTGTGAGCATTATTTGGGGAGAAAGGAATAATCATTGATTGTTGTTCATTTGAATTTATTTATTTCTTTCTTTTAAAATAATGGGTTATTTGTTTTCTAGTGACTAACTATGATAATTAAATATCTAAATATATGAAAATAGATATTGATTATTTCTTACTCTAATTCCAACATCATTTTCAAGGTAGAGTCGACGTTTTGATTTTTGAATGCTAAAATGTGAATTTTAGTGAAATAAAAAATAAAAAATAAAAAAATCAAATGAGACACATGTATGATACACTACGTGGAGGCATGGAAAGATATTTACAGCTATTTACAGACCATAATGCAATGATCAGACAGATGGACCGTCCTTGACACATGTCCCTCATTTGGACAAGATCCATGGCATTTATTAATCATGTCCAACGAAATAAATGGCCATAAACAAATAATAATAAACTATTACAATAAAGGTTATAAGGTAATTGGACCGTTGTCATCTTTCTTATAACCATGTATGCATTTGGAGAGGACTAATATTTTAACTAGGGCATGTTCATTAAAGTCGCGTGATAAATGGGCTGATCTTATACACGTGTGTGCCACAAATCACCTATTCGATGTCTCCTAAGTGAAAATAGCCTGACCATAGTTCAGAAGCCGAGATATTCACTCCGTGTGTTGCTGGATCAGATTACTCGAACGTGGAATATTTGCTAGTTTTTCTAAACCGTCCACTCTCATCCAGAGAGTGGCCCATCATAAGACTGGAGAAATATACTAAATTATATTAGAAAATATCTAAATTTTAATATATAGCTGGAATAGCTCAGTTGGCTAGAGCGTGTGGCTGTTAACCACAAGGTCGGAGGTTCAAGCCCTCCTTCTAGCGATCTTATTTTATATTTTTATTTTTTAACTTTGGCAATTTTTCTTCAATAAGATTAGAAACAGGTCTCTGAGGAAATAGAATCACAATTTATTTATTTTTTTCAATAGATCCGTTCCATGCTTTTGACGAAAAAAGAATTTATTTCCTCTGAGGAATAAAATCACCATTTTTCTTCAATGGGATTTGAAGTGGATGATTCACGCGTTCCATGAATATATTTCCTAGGAGAGGATTAAAATCACTATTTTCCTTTAATAAGATTCGAATTTGGAAGATTCACTTCTTCCACGCTATCCAAATGGAGCTATTCCAGTACTTTTTTTTTTAATCAAAAAAATGAAATTTATTTTGTCAGGGTCAATTTGGGATTTTAATTTCTGAGTGACATTTTCTTTGATTAGAGGATGTGCAAAGTATACACGGATTTTAAGTTTGTAGAAGTGGGACCCATGTTCCAATTTTTCAATAGAACGATCCTGGCTGTTTAAATTGACATTATCTTCAATCAGAGGATATGCAAAGTATACTTGAATTTTAAGTTTGTACAAGTGGGACCCATGTTCCAGTTATTCAAATCTCAATAGAACGATGCTGGCTCTTCAAATTGTCAATCAGTGGATATATTGCATCTTTATCCCTATTAGAAGACTGGCAGAGAAACCACCTAGATTGCTACAGACGAACGCTAGTGAAGCTGAAGATGGATCCTAGAGGATTAAAAAAAAAAAAAAAAAAAAAAAACTTTTAATTAGGGGTACCTAGACCGGCTGGTTTGCTTTATATTAGGCCTGACCCAACCCATATCTATCTAGTAAATGGACAGGTCTAGTCTATGTTGCAAGGGACTCATCTAGGTTCAAACCTATCCAAACATGGTTTTAAACCCGGTAAAAATGCTTGCATACCTTAACAAGTAATATACGAAAAGGAGATCCAAACATGGTTTTAAACCTGGTGAAAAATGCTTGCATACCTTAACAAGTAATATAAGAAAAGGAGACCCAGTAGACCCAGTCCACTTATAAATGGGACTGAGCGGATCTCCCTCTACCAGACCTAGACCCGTTTATAAATGAGTCTGATGGGTTAACTCAGACCTGACCCAGACCTGCCCATTTAATTAAATAGGGTGGGTCTGAAATTTAAAACCAGGGCCATTTAGTAAATGGGCGGGTTTGATTTTAGCTAACCCCACCCTAAACCTGACCATTTGCAGCCCTATGTGCTATAAGGTCGGACAAGTCAGCCTCAAATAGCTCAAATAAAGCTACTATGTTATGATGATGATGACAATGAAATATACATTTAGGTTGAACTACATAGCAATGGTCCACATTCAACCAACAAAAAAGGCGTTCAACAGTTTGGTTGGCAAGGATCTTCCAATCCACGTTGGACCCAACAAGCCAATGGTCTAGATCACTGAACAACTGAACAACATCCCCACTTGTACAATTGAACATCTCAATATGCTGTACTATACCCTGCATTGCATTGTTGGTAATTATAGACCAAATGAAATGATATTCTCTTTTCAATGGCACTTTTTTCTTATTCTTTTTTTTTTCCCTTTTGTTTCAAGTGTACAAACATGGCTTCTTTTTCTTTTTTCTTTTTGAAGAGTGCAAGCATAGCAATTTCCAAAATCATAACCCAACTGAAGATTGCAGCAGCGACCTTAAAAACTTCGAAGGTCAATCCATGGTCAGCTGATCTCTTGCCACGAGACCGGCCTTCCGAAAAAGAAAAGAAAAAAAAAAAACCAACAATCTCATAGCATTGCACCTCAAGATTAAGCTAATTTTCAAGTTGCTCTTTGAGTGCTATCTTGCTGAGTTTGGAACCACATCCCTCATGGAATGGTCTATACTCTGTTTCCTGATAAGAGTAACACCATGCTTTCCCTCAACAAAGTCCCTCCCAAGGCATTTAGCTGCTGTTCAACTAACATATTTGCACAGGCAACAGGAATGCATGCACTCTGGTGATATTTCCGGAGGACAGCTAAAACAGCATATATATGCACATGCCCATGACTATGAATGGTTTTTCGGTGCCAAGCATCAGGTTGGTCCCACCATTTTGATGACCTGGTTGAACAATATGGGCGGTCAATTGTCTGCACTGTGGATGGTTGCAAACTCTTTTTGGGCTGTCGATTGTTTATGTACATGTGTGACCCACCACAATAAAAAACTAGAATGGTCTAAACCAATATAAAAAAAAATGATGACAAAGCTCATGAGCAAAAAGGTGTATATTGTTGTTCCAGTGAAACAGATCATATAATCCCAGAAACATACACAGGTGTCGAGAAGAATCATCACCTTGAAATTTTCATTTGCCCATTACTTTCTGAGGGGGAGAAATGATAAATGGTGAAGAATGAATGGATTGGAGACTCCAACCTGCCATTAATCAACATCGGCTGTCACTCGTAAGTTGAAGAAGCGCCATTTTGGGGTTCTCTTCTACAGGGGGGGGGGGGGATACAATTAAATAGAAAACAAAAAACAAAAATCAATCACCTGAGCATGACTCAAGATGACTGAAAGAATAAAAAGGACAATACTGGCACAACTGCCTTGCTGTACATAACAATTTCACTGTCTAAGCTTAACTCCCAATCCTAGAAAGCTATATATAGGTTAAGACCTTTCAGCCCCCCTTGATTACAAGAAAAACACTTAAATCCATAGCATATTATACCCATTCGAACCCAACCCCAATGGAAGAATGAAGAAAAAAATAGACGATTTGTTGTGGGATCCCTCCTTGGTCATGCATCCAGCTTGTGGAAATCAATCCCAAGGATTTCTCTTCCGCCTCCTGATTCAACAGGAGCTAACATATTAACAAGAAAAACGTGGACCAGGCAGATTTTGTTCTGTGGGCTTGACACTCCACAACAGAAAGCAGGGAAGTCTATAAAGCTGTATCCATGGGATAGCAACCGAGGACTCGAAGAAATGTTGCGAATTCCTGCAAAAAATGGAATTTAAATGTCATTTTCTACTCCAAGATCATGTCAAATATTTCCATCAAGTCACGCCACAAACACAATACAGTAACATGCACTTGTCACTCCCAGCAAAAAGGAAACGGCGTGCTTGGTGATTACACATAATAGATACTAATTTGACAGGAATGGTATCTAAGGGCCTGTTTGGTAGACGCCTGAAAATGGTTCATCTCATTTTAGTTAATCATGATTATGCATTAGAGCTCATGATCTCTAATACATAATTATAATTAACTAAATGGAATTATGTATTAGAGATCGTGATCCCTAATACATAATTATGATCAACCGAAATGAGATCTCAATTTCAGGCATCTACCAAACAGACCCTAAGCATTTTTGCAATAGATATCTCCGTCTAAAAATATAAATTATTGCAACAAATACTCCAGTACTAAAGTAAACGGCGAACACATTCTTTAACATCATCCAAGAATCATCCCTGTCACTGTCAAATTCAACATTTCATCCTGTTTTACCCAACTGTCGATTTTATGTAGTGCTGGTCTATCCAACAACAGTCGTTTGTGACTTTTATCATTTCTGTTTTCTTTTTTCTGGTGATAGTTTTTTTTACGAGGCGATTCTATGATATGTATCCATAAATATTTATTAAAAATTAACTTAGTTACAGTCGGTGAACTTTTATCTTGAAATGGAAACACTAAGTATATTTGTATGCTAGTATTTTACCTTGCAAGCATACCATTCTTGCTTTGTTTCTTTCATTGCTACATGAGACATGATGTGTGTGTCGTTAGGCACCATGTTTGATCATTTACTCAGTGGATTGTATCTACCTTTTCCTGACTGTTTATAGTTTTCACTGGATATTTCTCTATCCAAGGGGCGATGGATTTCTCATTTTGGAGGATAAGTGTATTTTTGGGAACACAAAGTGTGATTAAGTGGAACAATCAGAATCATTGGCACAGAGAACTAATCTACCAGCATGACATAAACTTGAAATGCTGCTAATGGGAGAATAAGTTTATAAACTTGAAATCCACATCATTAGCATGGATCAAGAGAATTTTCTCATATGGTTATTGTTTGTGGAATCGATGCTGGATGAAATTTAATGCCTTCTCAGTTGCATACACTTGCATGTACACCCGACACATTGAGCAGGATCTCTGTGAGCTTATTATCACTTAGGGTTTCTGTGTACTCGCTCGTGCACAATCTTACTATGTCCTTCACCCAAAGATGTGGTAATCTCAATGGATGAGCTTATTGGCTATTAAGACACCAATAAGTAAATGCTTCTACATCAGCTACCTAGATGCTTTGGGATAATCACTGAGTAGCCTAGAAGATTAATTGGATTCAATCATCATCATCTATGCCTTATACCAATTAATTGGGGGGGGTGGGGTCAGCTGCATGAAACCTGTTCCGGAAAATTCCCCATTGCTGCCTCCCGTAGGAGTCTAGGCCATGTGACTGTCCCAGTGTGGCTTATCATCCTCTCAGACCAGCTATTGATCATCACCTTGGTAAACTATTGCCTCACCAACTAGCTAATCAGACACGAGCCCCTCCACTCTATCAACAGCATGCCTTTAGTTAGACCATAGGTCATCATCGCCTTGGCTTATCATCCTCTCGGACCAGCATGGGATTACACATTCAATGATCAGAGTGAATCTCACGGTACACATCATGGTGGGCCTTGTACAAATATAAAGGGTGGGCAACCCTCTTGGACCGTTAATTCTCATAAATGTGGGATGTTCCCGAGAAGGTGGGGAGTGGATCAATGTTACCCGGTTAACAAATTCGTGGGGTGCTTCCCTGACCGTGGGGACAACCTTCATGTATGCGCTATATATCCATGCCATCCATCAGTTTTCACACATCATTTTAGTGTATGCAAATGATGCAGATCCAAATCTCAAGTGGATCACACCACAGGAAACAGTAGACATCATGGTATGCCAAAACGGTTACGTATCGGCCGTAACGGCCGATACGTAACGGTAACGGTGTGAACCGTTACGCGTTTCGGGGCCGTATCGGCCGTTACGCAAATTTGTACCCGTATCGGCCGATACGGGCCCGTTACGGGGCGTATCGGCCGTTACGGGCCGTTACGGCCGTTACAGGGCCGTTACGGGCCCGTATCGGCCAAATTTTGGCCCTTTTTTTGAAAATTCGAAAAATCATTTTTTAATGATTCTTTTGCTGTTTTAATGATGCCATATGATGTGTTAATCATAGTAGAACATGTTAATGTGCATTTTACAGATTTTGGGGTGCCATTTTATATTTTAAAATATTTTTTTATTTACGCATGAATTTTGGCCCCTTTTTTAAAATTCGAAAAATCAATTTTTAATAGTTGTTTTGCCGTTTTAATCATGCCATATGATGTGTTAATCATAGTAGAACATGTTAATATGCATTTTACAGATTTGGGGTGCCATTTTATTTTTTTAATATTTTTTTCTATTTACGCATTTATTTTGGCCCTTTTTTTGAAAATTCAAAAAATCATTTTTTAATGATTCTTTTGTTGTTTTAATGATGCCATATGATGTGTTAATCATAGTAGAACATGTTAATGTGCATTTTACAGATTTTGGATGCCATTTTATATTTTTTAAATATTTTTTTCTATTTACGCATGAATTTTGGCCCCTTTTTTAAAATTCGAAAAATCAATTTTTAATAGTTGTTTTGCTGTTTTAATCATGCCATATGATGTGTTAATCATAGTAGAACATGTTAATGTGCATTTTACAGATTTGGGGTGCCATTTTATATTTTTTAATATTTTTTTCTATTTACGCATTTATTTTGGCCCTTTTTTTGAAAATTCGAAATATCATTTTTTAATGATTCTTTTGCTGTTTTAATGATGCCATATGATGTGTTAATCATAGTAGAACATGTTAATGTGCATTTTACAGATTTTGGGTGCCATTTTATATTTTTTAAATATTTTTTTCTATTTACGCATGAATTTTGGCCCCTTTTTTGAAAATTCGAAAAATCAATTTTTAATAGTTGTTTTGCTGTTTTAATCATACCATATGATATGTTAATCATAGTAGAACATGTTAATGTGCATCTTACAGATTTGGGGTGCCATTTTATATTTTTTAATATTTTTTTCTATTTACGCATGAATTTTGGCCCTTTTTTTGAAATTTTGAAAAATCATTTTTTAATGATTCTTTTGCTGTTTTAATGATGTCATATGATGTGTTAATCATAGTAGAACACGTTAATGTGCATTTTACATATTTGGGGTGCCATTT
This sequence comes from Magnolia officinalis, assembly GCA_021015155.1. Taxonomy (NCBI): domain Eukaryota; kingdom Viridiplantae; phylum Streptophyta; class Magnoliopsida; order Magnoliales; family Magnoliaceae; genus Magnolia; species Magnolia officinalis. The sequence goes on along the minus strand of JAJHSJ010000002.1, from coordinate 11,792,095 downwards.
TATATATTTTTTATATTTTTTTCTATTTACGCATTTATTTTGGCCCCTTTTTTTGAAAATTCGAAAAATCATTTCGTAATGATTCTTTTGCTGTTTTAATGATGCCATATGATGTGTTAATCATAGTTGAACATGTTAATGTGCATTTTACATATTTGGGGTGCCATTTTATATTTTTTTAAATTTTTTTTTCTATTTACGCATGAATTTTGGCCCTAAAAAATAATTGCAAACACCTAAATGTAAGATATTTTCATATTACATTCATTCTAATATATCTATCATTGATAGTAAGTTAGAAAATTAAATATATGAATTTTGTAGTCAAATTTAGGTTATTTGGTTCATAAATTCATCAGACAGTCCGATACAACTTCTCACCAAAGAGTGGACCGTTACACCACCATAAACATGTTCCAATTTATAAATGAATGCATATTTGGAATGCTTAGAATATTCCGGATTTAATCCATTTTTTTCATATTTTTTTGGCAAAAAAAATTTTTTGCGCCGTTACGGGCCGTTACGCCCGTATCGCCGTTACGCCCCCGTATCCGTATCGGTTTCGGAGGGCACCGTTATGCCAACCGATACCGATACGGGACACCTTGGTAGACATTGAATACCCACCATTAAAAACTTCCTAGGGCCCATCGTAATGTTTTTTGCCATCCAACTTGTTGATAAGGTCACAGAGACCTGGATAAAGGGAAAACACAAATATCATCTTGATCCAATACTTCTATGGCCCCTAAGAAGTTTTCAATGGTAGGCGTTCAATCCCCACTGCTTTTGTGTTGTTATCCACTTGTACTTTGGATTTGCCTCATCTTTGGGCTCGTGCCCTAAATTTATATGGAAAAATGGATGGACGATGCGGATATAACACATTCATCATGATCGGGCCTACCTATGTTTGCCATATAAAAGCAATACTGAACTTGTTGCCATTTTCTACGGTACGCAATTTGAGTCCTGGCTTTTCTAGGGAATGAACAGGGAGAGACGGACGCCTGCCCTTTATTTTGTTTACCGGCCCACCTTGATGCGTACCTAAGATCCACTCCGACTATTAGATATATAATCCCATGCTACACCAATAGAAAAGAAATCAGGCTGACCTGTGATTCAAGTGGACCATACAAATAGAATACAAATAGAAGCAGCTGGGAGAGAGACGACCACCCTTGATTTTTATAGGGCTTACCACGTGTGTGACCTCTCTCTCTCTCTCTCTCTCTCTCTCTCTCTCTCTCTCTCTCTCTCTCTCTCTTCTCTATATATATATATATATATAGTACATTATTTTAGACTGGATCATAATCATTATCGAAGCATCATGTGAGCAATTAGAATCCAGCATTACAAATGCTCACAATTTGATGAATATAAAATCCAACTATCATCAACATTTTTCTCATGCCTTCTTTTTATAGTGTTGCGACTGCTGCCAAGCTCTTAATCTTCTTCTTAACCAGGTGGAAATAGTTATCTTTTCAAACCTAACGGTGGGGACTACATAGCAACATACTTCGTTACCTTTCAAGTTCACTATACTCAATATCTTTCTAGAATACAAATACAGAACTGATTCTTTCAATATGCATTTGTAGAACGTCTACCAGACCTAGCAAGTCAATTATCTCCATTTACAAGTTTTTCTGACATGAATAATCATGCATTAGGATTCGTCATTGTGTTCAAATGCATTTAGTTGTACATTTTTTTACTAGCAGATTAATAAAAAATAAAAAAATTCGGGAAAGATGACTAAAGATTCATTGAACGAAACAAAAGGCAATATCTTGGGAAGTGACCCTCTCATCACCAACCTAAGAAACAAGACAAGAACAAAACAAAAGAAAGCTAGGCGACAAGGGATAAAAATACCTTTAAACAGAGGGCATTATCTAGAATGTCCAAAATCCCCATCCCAATCCCCCAGGACACCAAAAACGACCAGCCATGAAACTCAGACTGAACTAGAGCCCAGTTGATTACCATGGTCTAGATATTCCTTTCCATAATTGCACATGAAGCAAAATTATCCTAAAAAATCCTGTGGTTTCTTCCTCCAAATCCCCCATAGAATGGCAGAAAAAGATAGGGTCCACAAGATTCTTTTTTTTTTTTTTAAACCTTTGAAAGGCCCATTAGCCACCTGCTAGCCGCCACCCACAGACCCATTAAACACCCACTGCATTCTTAATCTTGATAGGAAGTAAGCCTAGATATCCTTAGCCACTGGTCAATGAATAAAAAGATGAATGATTATTCTTCGTTAGCCATACATATTATGCACCTATTCGGAAGCATAAAGTCCCTCTTCTTCAAGTTGTCAACAATCAAAATTTTGTTAGCCACAATGAAGCCAAACAAATGCCTTCACTCTTCAGGGCATCGGGAATTTCCATGTGAATACACATGGGGGATGAGCATTAGACCTTCCAGCCAGTCTAGAAAACATTGATTTCGAGGTGAAGACCTGCTTGGCGACTATTTCCAAGACCACCTGTCTTCCTCCAAGATATCAATTTGGTCACCATGCAGTTTGGACAGCAATTCCGCGAACATGGTTGTTTTTCAATCATCCAGGTTTCTCCAAAGACTAATAATCCAAGCTTTATTGGACCCATACAGCTCATAGCACTCTCGGACCTTAGCCTCCTTGTAAACAGCAATCGAAAACAGCCGCTCATACGATAACGCCAGTGGATAATTATCAAGCCATGCATCCAACACGAATCTGACTTTATCCCCTTTGCCGACAAGAAATCTCACACCATTAAGCAGTTTGAGCCCAGTTTGACAAGCAATGTCAGGACAGTTGTCATTGATCAGAAGGCCCAGTGTGTGGATGTCCCTCCATATCAAAGATCCTTGGGACCTTGCATTTATGCCCAGATTTTCAGATTCCCTATATTTGCTTCCTATGCTTTCCTCCATAGAGCATCCGGTTCCTCCCCTAACCTCCACCACTTACTTAACAGGGACCAATTTTTCCTCTCTAATAATGCCAATGCCAAGACCCCCATTGCATTGGCTTTTGGACATTCTTCCAGCTCACAAGATGAAACTTATGACCCCCATCAATTCCTTACCACAAGAAATCCCTTTGAATATGATCTATCTTCGATGCCACAGCTGCCTGCTTCTTGAAGAGAGAAAATAAATTGGGAGATTAGAAAGGGTGGGTTTGATGAGAGTAATTCTCCACCGGAGAGAGATATTTGCCTTTCCAACTGGCCAGTTTCTGACATATGCTCTCAATGATGGGATCCCAAGACCTCACTGACCTCAGATTTCTGCCAAGAGGAAGACCCAAATAGGGGCACAGGAACCTCATCGTCTTGCACCTGACGCAGTCTGCCAGAGATTCAATGACATCTTCGCTAACTGCAATACCACCATAGCAGTCTTTGAGACTTGCACACAACCAAAAATGGCCTTGAAGCATCTGAGGACACGTTTGACAATGGCCACTTGATCCCTTCTAGCATTGTAGAACAAACAGTGTCATCAACAACCTGAAGGTGTGTAATTGCCATCTCCAGACTATCAACTCAAAAACCCCTTAATAAGACCTTGAGCTGTTGCTTTTTTTCCACTAAGAGGCTCAACCTTTCTGCTGCAATTGAGAACAAGAATGGGGACATAGGGTAACCCTAACAGATCCCTCCAGAAGTAGAGAAGAAGCTTGTCAACACTCCATTCACGAGGATCGCAAAGGAACAGTGACATACACTCTAGGATCAACCCATCCACCTCTTACCAAAACCCATCCTGGATAAACAATAGATAAGAAATTCCCAATCGACATGGTCATACGCTTCTCCATATCACTTTTACAAATGATTCCTGCCTCTTCTGCTTTCTCTGCAGACCAATTAGCTTATTTTGCCACCAAAACCCTGTCCAGGTGCCTTTGCTTAACGAAAGCTCCTTGGAAAAGGGATATGACAAATGTAAAGCTTCTCGCACCAAGGTAGAGGGGACTGTAATTGTATGATAAAGATTGCCTGTGTGGTGATGATTCATATTTGTAAATAGGGGGCAAGACTCCAAAAGTAAATATGGATCTTAGCGACTAAGAAGGTTGATCATCCATTGGGAGGCCAGTTGACATCACTATCGAGGTTACAAATTAGGATGTAAAAGTTTCACACCTTCGGGAATGGGAAATTTCATGGGAAATATTAGAAAATGTTTTGATATGGTACAAAGCTGTGCATTCTGAGGGAACTAAGGAAACTTTAGGGAAATGGTGGAATTTTGTAGTAAATTTTAGAAGATAACTAACAGACATGATTGCACACTTAGAACTCAAAACAATACCATAAAAAAAGTACACATAATGGTTTCCATTGTTGAAGTGACAAAACTACACATTGTCCCAAATGTAATCTTTGTATCACACCCTCTTCTCAGGCCATTCTGTGGACCACTAAGTCACTAAGATGATGAGGAGCAAGTGTTGGACAACCTGGCTATTCAGATGTTCATTGATTGTGTTACTATTTCTTTTTTTAGTAACATTTGATCAGGGAGCTTGCAGTATTTAATCAGATTAGATGAATTAATTTTTAGTTACTGGTACACAATTTGCTTAATTCATTTTGTTTTTCTTCAAAAATTTCATCCTTGACTCTTGGTTCCTAAGGAGTCGTGATTTCATTAATCAACATCTATAGTAATGTGAGCCCTCACATGTTTGAGCTCATTGATTCTAATGGTCTGTTTGTTACACCAATTACTATGGTAACATAAAGGAAATATGCAATGATTACAAATTACTTTATCTGTCTCTTGACGACATCTGCATTTCATTGTCGATACCTGTGTTGGTTTCCTGGTAGTAAAATCGTAATGATGACATTTTTACATTACTTTAATGTCAATCATCAGTCATCACCAATATAAACTGATGTTGCTATTTGGATTCGAGATTTTCAAACCATAAAAAAAGTGCAATGATTACGAATTCCTTTACCCGTCTCTTGACTACATCCTACATATGCATTTGAGCGACAATTCCCGTGTTTGGCTTGGCAGTGGTCAAATCATAACGATGACACTTTTCCTATACATTACCGGGGTAATTGGCGAAACAAACAGGCCCTAAGTGCGCACCACTCTGTGGTTCACTATCAAATGGAACTCAACTTCAAGATCATTTGTGCACATTTTATCTTGTGAATATTAGGTTCAGCATGTTTACCCACAACAAGTTCATAAATTACTGCAGTACACAAGATCCAACACAATCATGCATCAATGCCATATCTAAAAATACATATCTCACAATAAGCTACCATATTTCTCCATACACCCCTTTTTTTATGATTGCCATACACTGAGGACATGGATGTTACAAAGTGCTTACCAAATATTAAGCATTTGATGTGATTATAAGTCAAAACAAAATTGATAAACTAGATATTTCATAGTGCATAAATGATAAACCGCATACCTGTAAATGGCCCAAAGCATTTTGTGCACGGGAATCAGCCATGGATGCTTCAAAATCAATAAAGAAAAGATAGTCGAAATATCTGCATTTAGGACTTAAGCACTTAGACTCATGGAGGTATCTCATTTACAAAAAAAAAAAAAAAAAAAGAGGAGGAAGAAGAAAGCTTGCTTTTCCTATATGATGAGCAAGTTCATTTTCCCATAAGGGAACTGTCAAGGAGCCCATATGAAGACAGATTGAAGAGGAGATTCGCTGCTTATGTGCCTATCTGTGACATCTGGACTATGCATCAGGTGAGTGAGGCAAAGTATGGCATGCCCTGGCCAAAGCATAAAATTAGGCTGGTTGACACAGATATAGGGGTGCACACGGTTCGGTTTCGGTTTTGAAACTGGAACCGAATGGCCAAGGTGATAGTTGAATTGGTCTTGCCAGCTGTCAATATGGACCGTTCCTGTGAAGGGGGCCACCTTTAGTTCTTATCCCTTTTGAAACCGGATCCGAACCGTGTGCACCCCTACACAGATATGATAGCCAATTAGCCATCCGATTCATGGGCCAACGAGAGTGGGACCGTGGGATCCACTGGGCCAGTGGCGGAAGCCATATCATATACGTATCCACCTTTCAATGCATGCTATCTCATTTCTGGGCGTGTGAATCTATCTACCAGCACACACTATGCTACCTTATTTATTTATTTATTATAATTATTTTTTAACACCCCCCACACACTCACGCCAGTGGGTTTTCACCACCTATGGGTGCTCGAACTGGTGAAACGGCTTGACTTTGACCTCGCCAGTTGCGAGAGTCTCTCTCCAATTGGCAACTACAACTCATTGAAGGAGAGGATCCAGCATCTCATTGGTTGAAAGAACTAATGCCATCTCAAGCCTATTTTTTTTAAAAGGATCATCTCATGCCACTTATCCTACGCTATTTCTACAGCATCTCTTTCCATCTACTCTTTTTTTTTTTTATCAGCATTAGATCATATCTGAGGTGGGATTTAGATTCATATCTAATGTGGAATTTAGACCGGTCGTACTAAAGGTATTCTGGGGTGATATTTTATATTCATGCTTTGAATGAAAGAGTGGTTCTTTGATTGAATTGAACTTTGGGCAAGTTTGTCACGTGTGGATATGATCATCCTTCCCCTATTCTCTTCCCCTCATCCCACATCTTGACTTTGGATTGCTTGATGCTATCAAGCGGGCTGCCATCAGATTGGTTTCAGAACCAAAGTTGTATCATCCATGGAAGATCGAGGTCGAGGACACAGACGATCAGTTCCTGTTGTGAAACCAATGATCGATCCACCGGTCGACCCATGTGAAGAAGAGATGGAGTACATGTTAAGGCAGATCGCGCAACTTAACCAGCGCCTAGTGCGATACGAGCCAACGTCTCATGTCAGCAATGATTTTTTTTTATATATAAAGATGAAAGAGCTTTATTAAGGCCAAAGTTGAGGAGGATAAAACGAAACAAAACCAAAAAGAAGAAAAGGAAAACTGTACAACCCCACCCAAGGACACTACCTACACAGACATAAGACACCCAATCAGAAATACATTGCAACACCCAGCCTAGAACCTTCAAAGTTGAGTTTCTCTCATTCCTAAACGTTTGATTATTTCTTTTGAACCAAATCGACCAAAGGAGAGTCAGCAGCATGACCCTCCATTTACAAGCCCCGAAAGAGCCTGTTCCCCTCCCATACCAAGCTCTAAACAGCCCATTCCCTCTCATGTCAACAATGATCCAGAGTCGTCGGAGGAATCTGAAAATCCCTTCCATTGCCAAGTGCTGTTGCAGGTGCATGGAAGGGAGGACTGCGGGAATTTTAATAGAAGCTGTCATCCTAAAGATTTGGAGGTGAGATCTCAGAATTAAGCTTGAGATTCCCAATTACCATGGCGGACTCCAGGCTGAAGAGTTCTTTGATTCGCTTGACACAATCAAGCATATCTTTGACTTCACCGACATTCCCAAGAGCAGCGAGTCAAGCATGTGTCCATCAAAGCTAAAAGGACAAGCCTCCCCTGATGGAAACAGATTCGGTGAACTCATCATCCACAAGTTTGATCGCAAATCACCACTTGGGCACAGATGAAGAAATTGCTGAAAGAAACATTTTTACCTTATGCTACACTCAGAGCTTGTATTAGCACTAGCATGCATTGAGACAAGGAGAACAAATCATGGACTTTTACATGGAAGAGTTCAACAAATTGGCCGCATGCAACGACCTCGCTGAGACGGATGAGCAACTTGTCGCCCATTACACGGGTGGCTTGCGACCTTCGATTCGAGACAAGCTTCAGCAACATCCTGTGTGGACTGTCGCTAAGGCCTACAACGTAGCTTTGATGATATCGTCCCAACAATCTCAAGCCGGAGCACAAAGTGGCATGACATGTGACAAATCTGGTTGTTCATCTACCAGATCTACCAGCAGTCGCGCCAACAAGGGGCCCAACCACATAGGCCCTACTTGACCAACTAAAGATTCTTATGTAGGAAAGCCAATTGTGCATACAACTACATTAGATAGCTTTGGCAGCCGTTTCTGGTGTTTTAAGTGTGATATGAGCCACAAGGCCTCTGAATGTAACAAGAAGCCCCTGTATATGATGATTACATAGATGTAGGTGACGCTTTGGTGATGCGGAAAAGCCTCCCGATGCTGAAACAAGACGACATCGATGACTGGTTATGGACCAGTATCTTTTGAACAACTTGCACGATCAACGGGAAAATCTACAAAATGATTATAGATACTGCAAACACAAGTTCTGCTCAAGTGGGAAGAGGTAGGTGCAGCTCGATTATCAAGTCAATGAGATATCGATACCCAGACTGCAAAGAAATTATTATTATTATTTTTTTAAAGCATACCCAAAAAAACAATAGAGTAGAAAGGGAGAGAACTTTATTGATATCAACCTTCTTCTCTTACAAAAACTTTAAGAAAACTCACACTTAGAAAAATATTTGAATCCCTAACTCCTACACCACCACCATCTTTTATAGATCCTAAATGAATCTTTAATTAAAATACCCCCAACTAAGAGATTGATTTTAAATCAATCATAATTTATTTCAAACCAATCTAGTCTTCCTTATCATAAAAGCCTAATAATAAAAAGAAAAAATGAAAAGTAATTATTTCTATCTCTAAAACCAGCCGATATCTTCAATCATATAAATTACATCCCCTTCGTATCTTCAATCACATCTTCAAATCAGCCCCCCCATATCTCCCAAAAATAGTAAATTACAATCCTCAATTTAGGCCCTAAAATCTGTAAATAATTATCAACCCAAAAATCAGCACATGCCGGGCTCTACGATGGCTATGGACCTACGTCTTATTGGGCCCTATAGTGGGCCTACGTGGGTCGTGGGCCTGCATCAGGTATGCAAGCCTCTTGCTGAGGGTGATGTTGGTATAAGAGACCTTTAATTTATGAATGTGGCTCCCCTCGATAAGTGGCATTGGATATTCAGGATTGAAAAAGGCAAGCTATGGAGTGAAGTTATCACATCCAAGTACAGTTTGGAAGAGGGTTGGGAGATCAAGAAGCCATCACATGATCGTGCATTGGGAATATGGAAGGTTATCATTTCAGTAGCTCCTTTGGTCAGATCTAGCCTCACCTTTTCTCTCGGGTCGCTATTCATGACTTAGTGGTAGACTCACAAAAGCTTCAACACTAAGGTCATGGGTTCGAGTACCCATTGGTGTGTGTGTGTGTGTGCGCGCGCGTTAATTTAAAAGAAAAAAGAAAAAGAAAAAGAAAAAGAGAGAAAAAAAAAAAAAAGCCTCACCTTTTCTCTCGGCAACGGCTCTCGAATTTGTTTTTAAGAGGATCTGTGGTGTGGTGATAGATCTTTGGAGCGGGATTTCCCATCTCTGGGAAGATCATCTTCCGTGAAGAATATTATTATGATTGTTTGCTTCTCAACTGATGAGGGTAGAGGAGCTAGGTGTCCCCCATGACGTAGGGACCTGACAGATGAGGAAGTAGAGGACCTTACTAGGTTCTTGATGCGCCTTTAAAATATTTACCCTTTCCTAGTATTCTCGGACTCCCTAGTTCGAGGTGCCTCTCCATCTGGCAGATTTTCAATCAAGTTGCTCTACTCAAAAGGTTCTATGGAACTCCTCCTAAAGTGGCATCCTTCGCCTAGTTGGTTGAGAGGAAGTGCATTTTAACTATAGACAAACTTCAGAAGTGGGCTATGATTTTGCCCAACATTTGTCTCCTATGCAAGAGTAATGCAAAATCGGTTGATCATTCATTCATTGTCCTTTCGCAAGTCATTTGTGGTATAATCTTCTTAGGATCTTCAGCGTAATCTGGGTGATGCCTCAATCAGTTGATCAATTGTTTCAGATGTGGCATGGAGTCTGGTTGGCTAAGGAGAGGCTCGATCTATGGCATTTGAATATGCTTTTAGTTTTTTAGAACATTTGGGGGGGAACAACACAATGCGTTGTGCTTCTGTAACAAATCAGGACGAAGTCCTATGGAAATCTAAAAGAGGCATTTTAGATTGGGATGTTGGTCTTCGGCATATAGTTGCTTCTAACGTTCAATCCATTTTGGGGTTGTAATGTTTATTTGTCTTTTTCTTTTTTTATATTCTTTGTTGTCTTAGTAGTTGCCGAGTGGTTTTTAATAAGATCTTTATCCTTCAAAAAAATAATCATAGACCGTAGAAGTTGCGAGAAAGTGATCTCGTAGGAAGTGGCAAATAAGCCGAAATTGAAGGTTGAAGAACACCCCTCACCCTACAAACTCTCTTGGATCAGCAAGGGGAATTAGGTAACTGTTTCGAAACGATGCCCGGTTGCATTTTCTATTGGAAACAAATATACAAAACAAGTTCGGTTTGCCATGGATGCTTGCCACATCCTTTTAGGTAGATCTTGGCAATATGATCAATAAGTTGTACAAAATGTAAGGAAGGAAACATGCACCTTTTGGAAGGATGCGCTAAAAATTATTTTAGGGCCCACAAAAAAGGAATTTCCACCCGAGCTGAATAAAAGGGAGGGTGAAAATCTCCTCTCATTGGAAACATCCATAAAAGAGGCCCAATAAAGCGGGAAGGCGTACGCACTGTGGCACTTGAGAAAGAAGATGAATCCCCCATGACAGAGGAGGTGAAGTCCATAGTCGAGGAATTTTGTGATGTAATGCTCGAGGACCTCCCTGGTGGTCTACCCCTTATGAGGGATATACAACATCACATTGACCTTGTTCTTGGGTCTAGCCTACCGAATGAGTCCTAATGAACACGAGGAACTCGATCGACAAGTTTAGGATTTGAGGGTTAAAAGATATGTCAGAGAGTGCTAGATGAGTCCATGTGTTGTGCCTACCCTTCTTACTCCAAAGAAGGCTGACATGTAGAGAATGTGCATCGACAACAGAGCAATCAACAAAATAATGATCAAGTACTATTTCCTCATTCCTTGGTTGGACAACATGTTGGACAAGCTAGCCAGCTTTGTGGTCTTCTTGAAATATCACTAGAAACTGGCTACCACCAAATTCACATTCATCCGACGATGAGCAAAAAACACCTTCTAATGGACTCAATCAGCCAAGGACATTTTTCAGTTGGTAAAGTAGAAGTTGTTTGATGCAACCATCCTCACTTTGCCCGACTCTAGCTAGGTGTTTAAGGTTAGTTCCAAAGCCTCACGCCTTGGCATTAGAGTTATATTAAATCAAGAAAGGCGTTCCATTGCCTTTTTTGGCAAGAAACTCAACGGATCCAAGTTGAAATATTCAACATATGCCGTTGAGTTCTACATGGTAATTCAGGCCTTCATCATTGGTGTCATTACCTGGTTCAGCAGGAATTTGTATTGTATTCCAACCATAAATCTTGAAAATATATAAACAGGCAAAACAAGCTATAACCTGAGTACACTTCCACCCTCTTAAGCACAAAGCCGTTGTCCTAAACAGGATGGTAAATAACCCGAGTAGAAGGGTCACCATCTTAACCAACATGAAAGCTATGATTAGTCATTACGGGCTTTGAGCATCTTAAAGATCTCTATGCCAATGACCCAAAATGAGGGTCGTTGTTTGCCAAGGCTCTCAACGGTGAGTAGACTGAGTACCACATTCATGATCAGTACCTTTACAAAGGGATCCTACTCTATATTCTTGATTGCTCCCTTCCGGGAAAGATTTTGCAAGAGCTTCGTGGCAAAGAATACTTTGGTCGAGACAAGACCATGGAATTTGCTGGGGTCCAGTATTATTGACTGCAATTGGCATGCAATATTATTTAATGGGTGGACCGCTATCGTTCATGCCAAGTCTAAAAGGGTGGTATCCGGATTGTAGGATTATACACCCCTCTACCCATGCTTGAGGACCCCATGGCTACATGTAAGTACAGACTTCGTTTTGGGCCTACCAAGGACACAATGGAGGCATGACTCCATAATGTTGGTTGTAGACCGATTTTCCAAAATGGCCCACTACATGCTTTGTCGGAAAACAATGGATGCTGCGAACATAGCTCACGTTTACTTCGCAGAGATCATACGACTGCAAGAGCATCATTTGTGGGCCACTTTTGGAGGTCCTTATGGAAGAAAACAGGAACCACATAGCTTTAGAAGTGCATATCACCCCTAGGCCCTAGACGGACGATAGATTGAAGCCGCTAATTTGGGAAATTTACTTAGAAGCTTGGTTGGAGAATGACCAAAGAATTGGTACCAAGCTCTCTCTCAAGCCGAATTTTCTTATAATTGATCAAAGAACAGGACCACCCAATTTAGTCCCTTCAAGATCATGTATGGGAAAAACCCCACCAGCGTACAAGACCTAGCGCCACTGCCAAATCTGAGAAGAGTTAGTGACAAGGCTTTGACCAAATCAAGAACATACATGGGCAAGTGCAATTACAGATTGAAGCTGCTAACAAGCATTACAAAGAAGCAGCAGATAAACGGTGACAAAATTTCATGTTCGAGGTTGGCGACTATGTGTGGGTTGTTCTGACAAAAGAAAGATTTCCAACAGGGGAGTGGAATGAGCTTTGCATACACAAGATCAGCCATGTGATATTATCCAAAAGATCAACAATAATGCCTACAACTTGCAGTTGCTGAGCAATGTTCGTACATCCACTGTCTTCTACATTAAGCACCTAGTGCCATATTGATGCGATTCATCAAGTGATGAGAGCGAAGCTAATGGGAGGGCAGGTTCTTCTCAACCCGGGGAGACTGACACAGATATGATAGCCATCTGATTCATGGGCTCAAACGGGGTAGTGGTCCACTAAGCCAGTGAAGGAAGCCATATAACATACATATCTGTCACCCAACGCATGCTATCTGATTCTTGGGCATACACATCTATCAGTGCATCGTAAACTACTTGCTGAATTCCTACTGGAAGAACAGCTTGACTTTGATCTTGCCAGTTGCGAGAGTTTCTCTCCAGTTGGCAACTACAGCTCGTTGAACAAGAGGATCCAGCATCTCATTGGTTGAAAGAACTCATGCCTCTATCCTACACTGTCTCTACAACATCTCTTTCTTTCCACAGGTTTTTAAATGAAAGGTCATGAACTTTGGGCAAGTGCGTCACTTGTGGATCTGATCGTCGTTCTTTCTCCTATTCTCTTCTCCTCAGCCCACGTCCTAACTTTGGATCGCTTGACTATCGAGCAGGCTGCCGTCACTGGTCCACTCACCAGGTGGCCAGCAAATGCTTGTTCAATACAGACCATTGTCATTTTTTTCCCCAACTGTCCAATTTTTTCATACATGAGAGGCCCACCTTAGAGTGGATTGGCCTAATACTTGAACAAGGAATGTTCACGGTGGGGCCAGCCTGATGAATGACCAGGTCTTGCATGCTTCCTTGTGTGCCACAAATCTTCTCTCCACCTTTGTGTGGATCTTCTTAAGTATTTTCTACTTTCGGAATTGTAGAGTGACAATGACAACCGGAGTATAGTACAGTTTTTAAGCAGTAAATACTACGAAAACGAGTAACAGCAAATTCAAAAGAAAAAATGGCTCTCACTTGGCACTCCCAGTGTTTGAGTCATCCACAACCCTCAATGGTCTCTTTCTTTGTGGCCTGCTTTCAATCTGCAGTTGCATACAAACAAGGATATCAAGATCTCAGCCAAACAAGATTTCAACCAAGTATATTTCAGTTGCTTTCAATCTGCAGTTGCATACAAACAAGAATATTGAGATTTCTGCCAAAAGGCTAAACTGATTCAGAAGAGCTCAAAACAAGGGTTTTAAACCATATCCGAAGATACCTTCGTCAAATTAATATTCCTCATAGCAAAGACGGCCAAAGCTTTAAATAGTACTCCAGGACCTTCTTCCAATGTGAAAACAATGCTTGTCTGAAAGCAAAGGTGAAAGTTTCTGCCTCAATAGGCTTTAGACATAAATATATCTGAACAAAAGACCGTGAAAATAACTTTACCTTAAATGCCCTATCTGTTCTAGGAATTATTGGTTCCCGAGCCAGTATCAAAAAACGTGTAATGTTTTCGGGGTCATCCTACCAAGGAATTATGAAATTTTTAATCAACTCATGGGTAGCATTTAATGCAAAGCATCGCAAGTAGTATATGTTCTTCATAAATAAAACTTTGATGAAATATATGTACAAAATAGATTTAAGTGAAGATCCTCACCTGGATTCTTTCTGCAAGTACATTAAGCCCATAAATTTCCGCAGCTCGAGCACTTGCAACAGCTGCAGCATCCTTCAGATTGTTTGAAGCTATAAACTGTCTTCACAAAAGTTAAAATTTGAATATCTTTTGATTTCAACTTCAACAAAATTATAATCATCACATACAGAAGAATGTCTCACCTGAGCAGCCCCAGCAGTATCGTCCACGCTCTCTCTGATAACACCCAACTTGCTCAGCGTGATCTCACATTGAGCAAGAGCCTGCAAGAAAGCAGTAGCCAATGTGCAAGGCGATGATGAAAATGTTGTGATTTAGGATCCAGTGCGTCAGGTACCATTTAATAGATAGGTTCAGGTTGCTAAATCTACAAGCCCTTGGGCCTTGATTGGTGCACTTTGGCAATGGATGCTGAGTGTCTAATTATTGGACCAGCTCTTGGATGAGCCATTGCCCAAAAAACTTTCGAGCATAAGCATGGGAAAGAAGTCCACAGATTGAACTGTTGAAAAAACCAATCACGGTAACCTTTTTACCATTGCTCCATCCATTCTGTGGTCCATCAGGTGGTCCTGATCGATTGATTTATTTTCCAGATATTCCAGTTAAAATAGTTGATACCAATTTACATGGTAGTTGACATACACTGGGTCAGGCCTCGGAACTGTCTAGGCAGAATTTTTCTTTCTAAGAAATAAAAAGAAAAAAGAAAGAGAAGAAACCAACCTGGGCATGGCTCAAAACACGTTTTAGATCCTCCATTCTCACACCTGGTAACCCAAGAAGGCAGTGGTTAACAGCCAACTGCACCTCACCAACAATGTGAAGCCTATGGCGGAGGAGCAAGTCATAATTACGATGAATGCTTCCGCCTAAAGAATTTTCAATAGGAAGAACTGCTTTATCAACCAGCCACAGTTCAACTGCCTGCAAAACAGAACTCAGTATATGGAATGTCAGCATGATGAATGGATTGATTAAACTACAGAGAGAGTCTCTCCCTCTTTTCTTTGCTTTTCAGAATCTATAGAATAACATTTAATTGAACCTTGAATGCAGCTTCAAACTGGTCACAAGGGACGGCCTCACATTCAGGGTATGCTTTGAGGGCGGCAGCCTCACTGTATGCACCCGGTACACCCTACGTTAGTAGAAGAAACCAAATAAGAACGGCTAGCATGCTAGAATATTTACGTGAAACTCATGTAATAAGAAATAACTGAATTGACTGGATAAATAAGCACCGCACCTGATATGCTACACGGACATTGGAACCATTGCTGGGTGAAGCGGAAAGATCAGTTACAGATAATGGCTCTGCATTTTATATAAATATTTAAGCCATCAAATTCTTAGAATCTGAAAATTAAGGATCTTATACAACAGCGAATCAGTAGGCAGCATGAGACACATACAATCATGCTTATAAAGTGAGCCACATCAGAATACTGCAAATGGGAATAAATGGTGGAAATGCATGCAACAACTAATAATACCTTCTTGGACATGGATAACCATGACAAGATCTGCAATTTCATTTTCCCGTCTCAATTTAAGACCACAGTTTATGTCCCACCATTACCGGCTACAACATATTTCTCAACAAGAATGCTCCTTATTAGAGGCTCTCCAATATAGCCCAGCCACCACTGCCATTTTCCAAGCAAGGCAAGATTGGTGGTCCAAATATCCCTACTGACTAGGCCCTGGGACTTGAAAGGCTTGCAAAATCCGGACCACATAACAAGATGGAACTTGTGATTCTCATCAGTCATTCCATAAGAATCTCCTTTGAATGGCTTTGAATCTGTCAGCAACCTGGACCGGGCACCAGAGGATGGAGACTAAGTGCACAAGGAGACTAGCCAAAATCAACTTGATGGGGGTGATCCTTCCACTAAAGGAGAGGAGCCTTCATTTCCAAGTTACAAACTTCTTTGCGAACACCATAGCGTCTAGGGCTGTCAAAGGGCCCAGCTAGTTCTGGTGAGGCCAAGGTCTGTCCATGCCTGGTCCATAAAGTAAAACCCACGCTTGAGTTAGCCCGGGCCCAGGATGGGCCAAAACAAACAGGCCCAAGCCCGGTCGGTTATGATTATGCATGGCCCGAGTCCGGCCCAGGCTCGCCCTCTTTTATGCAATATCTAGGCTGTTCATTAGCCATGCTGTGTGTCCATTCATACATGATATTGACAAGAAAATTCCCTTGAAACCTTAACCAGGCCAGCCCATGGGTTTGGGCCAGGCTAATGGGTTCTTAAACACAGCCTGAGCACAGCCCAAGTTCAAATGGGCTTAAATTTTAGACCCGGGTACAGCCCTTGGGCCTAGTATCTTAGCCCAAGCCAGCCCAAAGTGGGCCAAGCCCAAAAGCTTGATGGGCCAGCCTGGCCCATTGACAGCCCTAACAGCATCCCACTCCTACACTCCTGCTCTACCTTGAGCAAATGGTATATAAAGATGCTTTAATGGGAAGCCAACAATTCTACACCCAATCTCACTAGCTATGATTTAGCACTTCACCTAATTAACACCCATGATACAGCTTTTTGATAAGTTTAAACCTAAATACCACTTCAAAGCACACAGAGCATCCACATCACCCTCGTTTCTTGCACAGAACCATCGCTAAAAAAGAGTGTTCGGTGGGTCACTCTGGGATCATTGCTTCTAAAAAGGGGCCTCCACAATATTTTGAAGAAATCTAGATAGACTTGGCAAAAAATTGAAACAGGAGGGGAGAATGGGCATCTCCCTACCTAATCCCCTGCTCACCTCTAAAGAAATCCATTACGGTCCCACTCATCATAATTGAGTACTGCACCGACAAGACACAAGCATGAATCCATTGCTGCCAGTTATTGCCAAAATCCATGCATCCAAGAAGATGTACAAGAAAATTCAAGTTCACGCAATCATACCCCTTGAACCTTAAATGGAAGCCCTTTTGAATGCCATAACAGTAACGGTGGGCGTGTAACGGTCCCCACCATAGGGCACGTAATGGCCATCACGCCCCTGTAATAAATTTTATTTTTTTTAATTAAGAAAAAACTATGAAAAAAAAAAATCAGAAAAATCAGAATATTGAGAAGATTTCAAATATGTATTCTTTTGTGGGTTTTTTAAACGTGTTTATGAACAATGTTTATGATGGTATAACAATCCACTCTTTCGTAAAAATGTTATCTCAGCTCTCAGCTTGTCTAATGATTTTGTTAATCTGACAAGCTTAAGATTAACCCCAAATTAACCCGAAATTCATGCAGGGCTATGGCACTCATCCCATTGATGCACATTTCTAGGCATTATGGCCCCGTATCAACCATCACAGTGCTGTTTTTTCAGTGGTACCAGATTTGACCCCGAATCACGAAATGGAGTGTGTTGATACCGTTAAGGCCGTTACGTAACCGTTTCGGCACACGTTGGCCGTAAGGCTATTTCTTGGGCTTTTATATAAGGAATGTGGTGCCATTCGGTATGGACTTGTTAGACGATGGATGGAAGGGGCTGTTAGAAGAAGGAAGAATCGAACTTGTTATGCATGCTCTTTGGAAGCTTCCTCCAAGAGGATCATGAAATATAATTCTACATGCTATTAGTCTATCGCAGGAACTTGGGGTGGGCAGGGGCCATTGGGATCATGAGGGATGATTTAGGGGATTAGAAGAGAATTCTCAGACCTGGTTGGGTATTGCAATTCAAATCAAGTGGATGTTTGAGCTCTTTGGACCATTGACAGGGAGCTCATTCACATGCATGCAAAGACATCGATCATCAAGAGTGATTCTTCACATCTGATCTGTTGGCCTTCCTCCACAGGGGGTTTCTGATTGGAGCTGAATGAATTGGGTGGGAAAGAAAAAGGCAGCTTTGCTAATGGTGTTACCTCATCTTTCACCATGCATTCAAAAGAGGGATTTGTGATGCAAACCTTAGCGGAGGAGGGAGTGTCTAGGTTGGCTTTGGAGTGGGAGGTAACTTCCATCTGTATGTCCTTCTGTCCCTTTGTTTCTTAATAAAATTTCCCCTTTAACCAATGAAAACAAAAGCTGTAAAAAAATTTAAAATGCATTTAAGTACCACTAAATGGAAGGGGGGAAAAGAGACAAATTGAGATCTTTCCTAGATAGAAGTGCCAAAATATGTCTGCTGCCTGTCTGTCTAACTGTCTAACGCAGGGGTCGGTTATCGCAATTGGCTTTATAAGTGAAGTGCACTCATCACATAGGTTGCATTTAATTCTTTCAGGCAGCAAAGACCGTTGCGCTCATTGATCTTTAGAAAGGGCTTGGCATATATTTTCTTGATTGTTTTAAAGAGGCTTGATCTACTCATTCTTTCAGTCAGTCTCTCTTGGAAGGGTGGTCATTTGGATTTCACAGAGAATCCTTTGGAATCTGTCTGGTGGTGCTATTATGATTGCTATGGGAATAGATGAATAACAAGACATTCTTAAGACAATAAAAGCATCAGCCTACAACCTTAGGAAGACCATAACAAGTTTGAGTCAAAACAGAAAAAACCCAAAACACAAACCTGTCAATGCACTCCCTAATTAAAGCACCAAAAACATCATAGACCCTCAATGCAAACCCACATTGCATGTTTGGAAATTACGAAGTAGAGAAAAACGGAATTACAACGAACACCTACAATGCAACAACGTAACAAATAAAAAGCAAAAGGAAGAAAAGGTAGAAAAGAAAACCCACTTGGGAGAGAAGCTAAATCCTTGAGCAGTTTCCTCGACTCATTGCCACAAGCTGGATCGACGACCCGCTGGAGCTCGACCGGCGGCGGTGCTGAAGGCAACGAAGGCGGGTTCTCGTCCTCAACGGGCGTGGCAGGCTTCGCCAAAGGGCCTGCGCAGACGCCCATGAAGCTTCTCCCTCTCCATTTCACAACCCTTCCAGTCTCCCTAGTCAAACGGACAGGGAAGCTGTAACAGAATGTGTCGGGATCGGTCTTCTGCAAGAGACAAGAACAACCCCAAGAAGCAATAACTCTTGAAATGGTCATTTGACAGAGAGATAGTAGCAACGCTGCTGTGATTTTGAAGGAGGAGATTGTGAGGAGGAAGGAAGCAGATTCATGAGAAGAGATTGAAGTCTTCTACAAACATCTCTGTAGAATCAACAACAGCATTTTCAGGGAGGAAAGATAGAGAAGGAGAGAGAAGGAGGGTAGGTAAGGGATTGTTGGCAGCACGTTGGCTTCAGATAAAGGAGAATTGTTGGAGAAGGCGATGGAGATTGATATACGCAGGCGGGTGAGAAGAGGAGCTCTGAAACCTGAGGGGTTTATATGATACTCTGGCAGCGTGTTACACTTGATACACAGGCACCTAAATTTTGTACACGTGGCATATATAAATTCAAATTAGGTCTGTACAGTTTTCGGGAATCTGAAACCAAGTTTCTCTAATTCACACTCCCAAAATCAGATAGTTTGATTCGTTGACTATTGGATTTTACATTTTAACCGTCCGATAAATATCTACCAATCTGATAGTCAACGTATTAAATAAATGTGATTTTTGATTCGTTATACAGCTAAACTCTGATTCATAATTTAGACAGTTTATTTTGAGTTACAGGTATGCATTTTATAAGTAATTTCCAAATGCATGAGTATCAACAATGAACGCTGCCAGAGTACCAAAGTTTTCTATGGGCGTTTTTCGTTTCCGAGGCGAATGAGGTGATTCGCGCAAGGGGAGGAGATATAAGGAGGTGCGATTCGCGGCACACGTGTGTGGTGTCGAGGAGTCCGGTCACCGGTAATGGGACCTGGGATGGTTCTTTAGGCGGACACGTGTGTGTGAGAAATATCGACCATCAGAAGAAAGGTGGCTAACACAATACCCGTGGTGCACGTGAGCCGCCTGGATTGAGTTTCGGGGCATGTGTGGAGTGGGACCCACCTGATGGGCGGAGCGGATTTATCCCGCACGTGTGTAATGTCGGTGTACGTGCCTGCGAATTACTATTTAGTCTCTCTTCGCGCGAATCGTAATGACGGCTTTGTTGATTTGGGACTAGTTATATCGGGCTCTGTTCATCACCTACCCAACAATTTCTGTGGAGAAGGATTACGTACATAAGGGGGCCACATTTAAATAATCAATACAGTTGATCTTGTGGGACCCACCATTGATGAGAGTTTTATTAAAAATATTTCAGATCCGAGTATTTTAACTATTCTATCAATGGCCTACGAAATTGACGGTTAAAAACAAAACACAGCTATGGTCCATATCCAATGAAAAACAGTCCAAAAGATCTATGGATCAGATCGTTGAAACCGAGAGATATTAGGTACATCCTCCATCCACTATGGGCCGTATCAGATTAACAGTTTAGATCGAAAAAATATATATATATGACCCCACGTGGACAGAATCCATTCCGTCGGCAAACCGTACTGTTGCTGATGCGGACGACTAATAACATCGTCGAGTGGTTTAGGTTGGAAAGACTTCCAGAGCCTTGCTAAGGCTACTCAGGCGAGTAGAATTAGGACACTGCATAAAGGCGTGCAAAACAAGTGCAGCTGATCAGGACACCCCACCACACGTGTTCCCAGGCTAATGTATCAGGTGGGCCACACATGTGAAGAAATGAACAGCTAAAAGAACTACCAACCGCCCGTGATCTCTTTTTTCATTCTTGGTAAAGATCAACCATCCATATTCAAGGTATAAGTGTGGCCCACCTATTCAGCAGGCTGACCTGAATTTTGTCCCACGGCGTATGTAAAATGAAGAACACCTGATGAACGGTCCAGATCAATACCCTTTCCCCATGTGTAATAGGGAGTATGATTATCTCATCCTGCTTGCGAGTAGCATTCTCACTGGAATTTGATGATCATGGATGCGACAAGTGGGGCTGATGGATTGTTTATGAATAACATCGGTATGATAGGCCCACTTTGAATAAACTATGCCATGAGAATTCCCCAATACAAAAGATCCCCAATTGATTGGACCTCTCAATTGTACTTTCTTTGTTGTCCATTTGTGTTTTATTAATTAAAGAGTCAACCATGATGAGGGTAGAAACAGTTCATTTGATTGAGTCATGTGCTGATGAGGGTAGAAACGGTTTATTTGATTGGATCATGTGCCGTTGTTACAGAGCTATTCAAATATATTTGTAATGGGTTCAACCAATAATGCACTCTATCAATATCGTACATAGGTATTTTCTAGCCTCACTTAATCCAATTATGCTGATTGGATCGTTGGTACATGCCCATGGTGGGTCCCATAATGCCAATATCAGCACCGGAAAGTGAGGTAAAGGAAACACAAGTTTAGTAAGAGCCTGACATGGTAAATTTTACTTGGTCATGTGTAGCAGTAAGAGGAGAAAAGTTTCACAAAGGCTTGGTTGGCACCATTGATTTAGGTGGAAGGGATTTCAAATCACCGGAATATTTTGGCAACATAATATAAATGGGGTTTTAAATTCATGGGTTTCAAATACCCTCATAGAGGGTTTGACTGTGAGAGCCTGGATTACACCTAAAATTGATTCAATAGTTGCATGTGTACCTCGTGTCACGATATTATTATTTTATTGGGCACATGGCCGGCCACCAATGATATTAAAAAACAATTAAATTATTATTTGCATCACTATAACTACTTTAATATGATGATCAGTGCCATCCAAACATTGTCCATGTAAATCAAAGGTTAAAAATTGTTGGTTAATACTCATACATGATCTTGTGCTTGTTGCACATCTAAGATTTGGAATTTCATTATTTTCGGACAAAGCATATATTTTAGTAGGTTTTTTACAACCAGTGTGTTAAATATTAGATATGTCATTAATTAAAGATGTTAAAGTTGATTTAGTAATTAAATTCAAACCCCCTAAATATACCATACACAACTACTTGTGGATTAAAGTTGATTCCCAGTTCATGGAGCCCACCTTAATACATGATACATGGGGTTATTTGCACAGTTCATTCATTTTGTTATATCATTTTAAGAAATTGGTATAAGTCAATAAATGAGTTAGATATTAAGTTCAAGTGGACCACACCATGGGGAATAAATATCTGATATTAAAAACTCTTTCAAAATAGCATAAGTTTTGGGCTAGCTAATATTTATGTTTTCCCTTTGGTTGTGTTTGGGCGCGTGAGTTACATTGGATTAGGGCCTGTTTGGCCAGGCAGATCCCACGGTATTAGGAGGGATGGGATCTGCAATATCCTGGGATAGGCATGACGAGCCAAACAAATCCGGTGAACTCATCCCGGGATATGAGCAATCCCATGGATCTTAAGACAATCCACCAACATCACCATCATTACCTTAAAATTGATCTTATCCCTTGGATGGATTGGAAGGTAAAATCCCGGATATGCATGGCATGCCAAACAGACCCAGTGAACTTGTCCCGGGATATAAGCAATCCCATGGATCTTAAGACAATCCATTGACACCATCATCATTACCTTAAAATTGATCCCATCCCTCCTAATACCATGGGATCTGCCCGGCCAAACAGGCCCTTAACACATAATACGGTGAATGGGATTTGTCAATCCATGATGTGCCTAGCGAGAGCGTGTTTGGAAGGCCATCATCTCTTTACGTAGTAAGCCGGATTGAATGTATTGACTGGAGTATATGGGATTTCAAAATCTCCACTAGACCATACCAGAGGAAATGGGAATAATGATTCCCACCGTTTATATCTTCGTAGGAACCACGCTTGAGATTTATTTGTCATCCAACATTTTCCTAAGTCCTCCAAGACGTAGATGAAGTGAAAAAACCAATATCAAATTGATAAAAAACGTGGGTACCTCAGAAAACATACTCCACATAGGAGTTCAATTGATATTGTATCTTGTGGTGTGGTCCACTTGATTTCTGGGTGTGTTAGAAGTTTTAATTGAACACATATTGGTATCTACTAAAATGGATGGACGATGCTGATTGAACACAAATCTCACCGTTGGTCTCACATATTAACCATACAGTGGGTAAAGTAAGTTAGAGAGGCGTCTACATCCAATATGCAGTTGAATACCATTGGGTATCCAAACAAAAGACCTTCCGAAATCCCATGGGATGGCTGCAATCCCACGAAACCCAAACAAGGCCCGGCGGCGCATGGATGCAAATTTACACCACAGTCGGCGATACCCTGCTCGTCATAAATGCATTGAATGGCCGTAATTCCATCCCATGTAATCATGTAATCTGCCTTGCCTCATGCGCCAAAACAGTGCCTTTTATCCTTAGCCTTATGAACATGTAGGATGGAAAATAAATATTAGGCGTGGCCGTAAGAAGGTTTCAACGGTAGGTGTTATTTTCACCTAATGATATTATTGTTTTATTGGGCACATGGCCGGCCACTAATGATATTAAAAAGCAATTAGATTATTATTTGCATCACTATAACTACTTTAATATGATGATCAGTGCCATCCAAACATTGTTCATGTAAATCAATGGTTAAAAACTGTTGGTTAGTACTCATACATGATCTTGTGCTTGTAGCACATCCAAGATTTGGAATTTCATTATTTTCGGACAAAGCATATATATATTTTAGTAGGTTTTTTACAACCCGTGTGTTAAATATTAGATACGTCATTAATTAAAGATATTAAAGTTGGCTTAGAAATTAAATTCAAAACCCCTAAATATACCATACACAACTACTTTTGGATTAAAGTTGATTCCTAGATCATGGAGCCCACCTTAATACATGATACATGGGGTTATTTGCATAGTTCATTCATTTTGTTATATCATTTTAAGAAATAGGTATAAGTCAATAAATGAGTTAGATATTAAGTTCAAGTGGACCACACCATGGGGAATAAATATCTGATATTAAAAACTTTCTAAATAGCATAAGTTTTGGGCTAGCTAATATTTGTGTTTTCCTTTGGCTGTGTTTGGGCGCGTGAGTTACATTGGATTAACACCTAATATGGTAAATGAGATTTGTCAATCATGATGTGACTAGCGAGAGCGTGCTTGGAAGGCCATCGTCTCTTTACGTAGTAAGCCGGATTGAATGCATTTACCAGAGTATATGGGATTTCAAAATCTGGACCATGACAGAGGAAATGGGAATAATGATTCCCATCATTGATATCTTCTTAGGAACCACGCTTGAGATTTATTTGTCATCCAACGTTTCCTAAGTCCTCGAAGACGTAGATGAAGTGAAAAAACCAATATATCAAAAACGTGGGTACCTCAGAAAACGTACTGCACATAGGAGTTCAATTGATACTGTATCATGTGGTGTGGTCCACTTGATTTCTGGGTGTGCTAGAAGTTTTGATTGAACACATATTTATATCTACTAAAATGAATGGACGGTGCTGATTGAACACAAATCTCACAGTTGGTCCCACATATCAGCCATACAGTAGGTAAAGTAAGTTGGAGAGGCGTCTACATCCGATATGCAGTTGAATTCCATTGGGTATCTAAACAAAAGATTTTCCGAAATCCCATGGGATGGTTGTAATCCCACGAAACCCCAACAGGACCCGGCGGCGCATGGATACAGATTTACGCCACAGTCGGCTAACAAAACCCTACGTGTCATAAATGTACCGAATTGCCGTAATTCCATCCCCATGTAATCTGCCTTAACTCACGCGCCCAAACACGGCCTTTTATCCTAGCCTTATAAACAGGTTGGATGGAAAATAAATATTAGGCGTGGCCATAAGAAGTTTTCAACGGTGGGTGTTATTATCACATTTGCTTTTTACCGTGTGATTCACTTGAGCTTTTGATTTGGCTTTAAAAAAAAAAGAAAAAAGTTTATATCTTAAAATAATTTTGACAGACCGGGGACATGCATAATTGGTCGTGTTGAATTTCCCGGAAACGGATTGGCTACTCCCCTTATACCAGCCCCGTGGCTGATGGTCGGTGCTCTGTGGGCCCCACCATGATGCATATATTTCATCCATTACATTCATCCATTTTTAAAGATCATTTTAGGCATTTATTCTAAAAATGAGAGGTATATAAATCTCAGGTGGACCACAACACATGAAAACAATAGTGATTGGATATCCATCATTAAAATCCTCCTAAGGCCCACTGTACTTTTTATTTGACATCCAATATGTTTATTAGGTCATACAGGCCCAGATGAAGGGTAAAAACAAAAATCATTTTGATCCAAAACTTTTATGGCCCCAAAATGTTTTTAATGGTTGACACTCATTCAACACTGTTTCCTGTAATGTGGTCCATTTCAGATTGGGATATACCTCATTTTTGGTCTCATGCCGTAAAAGGATATTTAAAAATAGACGGATAGCATGGATGAAACACATAAATCATGGTGGGGCCCACAGAGCACCGACCACCCGCCATTGGCTGGTGTCAGGGGGAGTAGCCAATCCGTTCCCGAATTTCCCTTCAAACCGCGTCGTAGAAAAGGAAATCGTGCCTCCAGCTTGGACAAACCAACGGCCAGAGGATGATTCTCCGACGTGATGAAGTCCTTGGGCGGAGGATAATATAAAAATACTCCCTCCTCGGCCGGTTGGTTGTCGGTTCTTAACTCGCTGTCTTCGTCAAACGGCGGTTTCGCTACTGCGAGTAGGATTTATTCGCCGCCAGGCGATAGACGACAACACAAATGTAGTCCACAGGAGTACCATTCATATGAAACACCTTCATAGATCAGAACCATTCATCCAGTGGGCCACGATGAAAAATCATTCTGAGTGTAAGCTTCTGAAAATTGGATGCATAAAACTAGGACTTTCGTTTAACCATTCATTTTCTGGCCAGGGAAGCTCACCAAACATCCGTGTACCTTCTGGGGGCTACCCTGATGCGTTGTTCCAAAGCTTGGCCTCACGTGTGATTGATGAGCTTGACTTCCTTTTTAGTTTTGAACCGTTGGAAAATTTGTGGTAACACGTGAGGAGTTTTGCACCGTTGGAAAAATTGTGGTGAGACATCATCCTCACATGTGGCATTGATGTGGAGATATCCAAGCCATCCATCATGTCCATAATCAAATTAATCCTAGTCATTCAATTTATGTTTATCAAATGAGTGGCTCAAAGCAAAATAATAGCGCGTTTAGTATTAGTTAGGATTTAGTTTTAATTTTATTATTTAATAAAAAAAATGAACAAAAACAGACATAAAGACGACCGATTCAAAACTTTTTGGTCCTGATGAATGTTTCAACTGTGCATGTTCAACTCGGGCTGTCATGCATAATAGCGTGTTTAGTATTAATTTAGTATATATTTTTAATTTTAGTATTAGCTTAGGATCTATTCAAAACTTCATGTCATGCTGCACAAGTGATCTTTGAAACTGTCTCTTTCTGGTTTATGTCCTAACATGAGCTGGAAAAAAAAGGATGGACAAGTAGATTTCTCCCAAACATCATGTAGGCCTCACCTAGCTTCTCAGTGGTTACAGTTTCAAGGTGTCGTAGGTAACTTACTTTTTTCACATGGTTTGAAAATGCCATATTAATTTCACTTAGTAGATTGATACAAAAGTGTTGACTTAAATTTGTGGATCCCACCATAGTGTATACGATATATCAGCACCGTTCATCTATTTTATTAAAATATTTTTAGGCATGAGCCAAAAAATGAGGCAAATCTAACGATCGAATGACCCACACGAAAGGAAATAGTAGCCTTAATTCGTCAACCGTTGAAAGTTGTTTTATTCACTAGGACTACATTGAGATTTTTTTCATCATATAATCTGTTCACAAGGTCACGCAGTCATGGATAAGGGGAAATCACAAATATCAGCTTGATCCAAAACTTTTAAGGGCCCCACAAAGTTTTTAACGGTGGGCGTTCAATTTCTGTTGTTTCTTGTGATGTCGTCCACTCGAACTTTGGATCTGCCTCATTTTTTTGCTCATACCTTAAATTCAGTTGGTATAATAAATGATCGGTGCGGATAATCACATACATCACGATGGGCACCACATTGATTTCATAAATTTCTTAATTTGAGTGTTATAATAGATACAAAAATCAGGTGGACCATGTCACAAATAATAGTAGAGATTGAATGACGATCACTAAAATCTAGAGTTTTTTCCTACTATATACCTCACTTTTAAGCCACCTACCTTACTCTACCTGTCGAAACTTACTATACCAAACTATACCCCTTCTGTACGGGCGTCTTTTTACCGGACCAAAATGGCCCTACTTTGTCGGAAACGCAATTTGTTGTTGTTCCCCTCACACAGTGTAACCCTAGCAGAAAAACTCTCATTTTCTGATTCCTTCTCTCTTCTTTGTGATTGTCCACCCTAGTAGAAAAACCCTCATTTTCTAATTCATTCTCTCTTCTTTATGATTGTCTACTCTAGTAGTAAAATCCTCATTTTCTGATTTATTCTCTCCTCTTTCTGATTGCCCACCCTAGCAATAAAACTCTCATTTTCGGTATATTTTTCTTTTGGTTGAAATTACACTTGCCACATACGTCATTTTTGAGTTTTGTCAACTCAAGATAGGTCGAAAATGGTGCCCCCATCAAAAAGGCTACGAATGACAGGTATATTTCAATGTCTCGACTTCATTATATATACCCCCACCATATTTTATATGATATATCTCCATCATCCACAGTCCAACTATTTTATTTATACATTTATGGCATAAGCTGAAAAACGATACAAATTTAATGCTCAAATGGCCCACATTGATGTTTTTTTTTTAATTATCAGAGAACGAACACTAAAGTGTAACTGTACGAAGACTGAGTGAAATAGACAGAGGACTAACTGAAATTCACTGCAAACTGAGTTAAATTGACCACGAACTAAGCTAAATTGACTGCGAACTAAGCTAAATTGACCAAGGCATAAGTGAAATTGACCAAGGACTGCTTGAAATTGATATCTTTACCGAGAATTGTGTGAAATTGACCTAGGACTGAGTCAAATTGACCGATAACTGCTTGAAATTGACATCGCGTTGACCGAGAACTTGCGAAAATTGAGCGATAACTTCATGAGCGAGTTCTCGATCAATTTCATTCACTTATCTTTCAATTTAACTTAGTTCGCGAGCAATTTCACTCGGTCCTCGGTCAATTTTACCAACTTAAGCAAGTTCTCGGTTAATTTCACTCAGTTATTGATCAGTTTCATGATGTTCGTGGTCAAGTTCACTAAGTTCTCAGTCATTTTCATTTATGGATCGGTCAATTTAACTGAGTCCTCGGTCAATTTCACGATGTTCGCGGTCAATTTTGCTAAGTTCTCGGTCATTTTCATTTGAGGCTCGGTCAATTTAATTGAGTCCTTGGTCAATTTCACGATGTTCGTGGTTAATTTTGCTCATGTTTGGCTTGGTCATTTTCATACTAGGCTCGGTCAATTTCATGTTTGGCTCGATCAATTTCATGTTAAGCGCGACCAATTTCATTTGAGGCTCGGTCAATTTCTTTTAATCCCCGGTCAATTTCACTCATGTTCTGCTCAGACATTTTCATGCTAGGCTCGGTCTATTTCATGTGAGGCTCAGTGGATTTTATGTTAATCACGTTCAATTTCATTTCAGGCTTGGTCAATTCAACTTAGTCATCGATTCGGTTAATTTCATGATGTTTTACATATATGATATGTCGAAAAACTCATTCGATTTACAATATACGACTTTTTTACGCTCGACCCCGACTTGCTGTCTATCTGTCAAACCATAAAACAGTCGTATGTTGCAAACCGAAACGAGTTTTTAAACATATCATATATGATTTTGGGGTAAGAGAAGCTGATTTAGCCAACCAACCTAACAGATTTGCGAGATTCCATTAGATCGATGGCCGAAAGCCCATTTTATTTTCGTTTTTACTATAAATATTAAGTTTTAGTTCGATTAGGCTGCCCCGACATTCTTCTCAACTTAAACTTGAAAACTTTAAACCCATGTAGTTAATCACTATAGAAGATGTTAATATTGTGAATTTCATGTTCGGCTCGGTGAATTTCATGTTAGGCTCATTGAATTTCACGTTAGGCTAGTTGAATTTCATGTTAGGCTCGTTGAATTTCACGTTAGGCTCGTTGAATTTCACGTTAGGCTAGTTGAATTTCATGTTAGGCTCATTGAATTTCACGTTAAACTTGTTGAATTTTATGTTAGGCTCGTTGAATTTCACGTTAGGCTAGTTGAATTTCATGTTAGGCTCGTTGAATTTCACGTTATGCTTGTTGAATTTCATGTTAGGCTCATTGAATTTCACGTTAAGCTCGTTGAATTTCATGTTAGGCTCGTTGAATTTCACGTTAGGCTCGTTGAAATTGATTACGAAGTGATTGAAATTGACTACGAAGTGATTGAAATTGACCGCAAAGTGAGTGAAATTGACTGCGAAGTGAGTGAACATGACTAAGAAGTGAGTGAAATTCATCGCGAAGTGAGTGAACTTGACCGAGGAGTGAAATTCACCGCGAAGTGTGTGAACTTGGCCATGGAGTGACTGAAATTCACCGCGAAGTGATTGAAATTCACCGTAAAGTGAGTGAAATTAATCACAAAGTGAGTGAAATTGACTGCGAAGTGAGTGAAATTCACCGTGAAGTGAGTGAATTTGACCGCGAAATGAGTGAATTGACCACAAACTGAGTGAAATTGACCACAAAGTGAGTGAACTTGACGCGAAGTGAGTGAACTTGACGCGAAGTGAGTAAACTTGACTGCGAAGTGAGTGAAGTTCACCGCGAAGCGAGTGAACTTGATCGAGAAGTGAGTGAAATTAATCGAGAAGTGAGTGAAATTCACCGAACCTAATTTGAAATTGACCGAGCTTCACACTAAATTAATCGAGCTTCAAATGAAATTCACCGAGCTTCACATGAAATTGATGTTTGCCTCGTTGAATTTCATGTTAGGCTCACTCAATTTCATGGTAGACTCGTTCAATTTCAAGTTAGGCTCAGTCAATTGCAAGTTAGGCTCGGTGAATTACACATTAGGCTCGGTGAATTTCACGTTAGGCTCGGTGAATTTCATGGTAGGTTCGTTCAATTTCACGTTAGGCTCGGTCAATTTCATATTCGGCTTGGTGAATTTCAAGGTAGGCTCGGTGAATTACATATTAGGCTCGATCAATTTCAAGTTAGGCCCGATCAATGTCACGTTAGGCTCGTTTAATTTCACGTTAGGCTTGGTCAATTTCATGTTCGGCCCGATGAATTTCAAGTTAGGCTCAATTAATTTCAAGTTAAACTTGGTCAATTTCTAGTTAAGCTCAATAAATTTCAAGTTAAGCTGGATGAATTTCGTGTTAAGTTTTTCGAAATTTATATTTATCTATGGCTACAGTTATAATCCGTACCCATAGATTGCACGTAAGGGTTACATATACTTGAATAAAAGGACCACGCAAATATCAGCTTTATCCAAAACATTGTTTACCTCGGTAAATTTTTAACCGCAATCACCATTATCTCCCGTAGTGTGGTTCGCCTGAGATTTGGATCGTTGCATTTTTTGTCTCATGGCCTGAAATATACTGGGGAAACGGACGGACAGCATCAATGTTAAACATAGATGAAGATTTCATGGGCCCGTGCCCACTTATGATCAATTGACAGCCCCTTAAAGAAGTAGCAACCGTCCAATTCTCTCAACAAAATTGGGCCCACCTTAACGGTGGATGAGAGAGACATGAAACGAACGAACTTACCATTCTGAGTGGGACTCTTGATTAACCGTTCAAATCTTCCAAAAATGGCTTCCCACCTAACGTACCCTACTCATGAGAAAGTATGATCCAACCACTATTATTCCACCAAACTCTTGTCTACAAATCAAACTTTAGGATAGTTTGTTGAACCTAATTTTGCAACTGTGACTTATCGATGGTGTATTCCAGGATTTGGTCAGTTTAACTTTAATAAACATATGACTCGTGTATGATATCTAAGTGCCAGAGTATCAAAACCTAAAACTCTCTCTTCCATTCGTCCTCTATTGCAAGGAAGATCATGAGCTCGGTCCTCTTGCAGTCTTGCTCTACCACCGTATCTCTCTCAACCTCCAGCGTCACCCAAGAAGGTGCGGGCCCACCTTGACGTATATATTTTATATCTAGGCCGCCCTTCCATTTTCCAGGTTATCTTAAGGCATTCGCCAAAAAATGAAGTAGATCAAAAATTCAGGTGGACCATACCATAGGAAACACTGGTGATTGGACGCTACCTTTAAAAATTTCCCTGGGCGCACCCTAATGTTTCTTAATATTTATTTGTCATCCAACCTGTTGACAAGGTCATATGAACATGGATGAAGGTAAAAATTAAATATCAGCTTGATCTGAAACTTTTGCAGCCCATTAATAGACAATTACTGCGTTTTCCTAAGGCATGTTCACCTGAGAACAGGATCTGCTTCATTTTTTGATTCATGCCTTAAAATAGATAATTTGAAAAAAGGAAAACAGATTTTTGGTTCATGCCTTGAAATAGATAGTTTGCAAAAAAAAAAGGATAGACGGTGTGGATATAGAATAAATACATCAAGGTGGGCCCACAGTACGGTGAGTCCGGAGTCTCACCTAATCCGCTCCCCTCTCCTCCCATCCAACCTTAAAAAATTACAAAACCACCCTGGATTCGGATTGGGGAGAGACCAGGGAGCTCGGCACGGGTTGGTGCTGTGGCCCCAAAATGATGTATGTTTTATCCATGCCGTCCATCCATTTTGCCAGCAAATTTTAGGGGTCTATTAGAAACTGAGGCAGATCCAAATTTAAAGTGGACCACACCACACGAAACAGTGATGATTGAACGCCAACCATTAAAAACTTCTTTGGGTCCACAAAAGTTTTCAATCAAGATGATATTTGTGTTTTCCCTTCATCCAGGTTCACGTGACCTTGTCTATTTGTGTTTTCCCATCATCCAGCTTCACGTGACCTTATCAACAGGTTGGATGGCAAATAAACATTACAGTGAGCTCTAAGAACTTTTTAATGTGGACGTTCAATCAACACTGTTTAACCCAAGATTTGGATTTGCTCATTTATGGTTATGCCCTAAAATAATCTGGCAAAATGGATGGACGGTGTGGATAAACAAACATCATGGTGGGTCCAAACAGCTTTGACATCAGCTAGCAGCTGCTGTTGGGGTCACTAGCCAAACCGCGACCTATGTAGAGGATGGGTTAAAAGCACATTTATAGGCTTGCCCTGGACTGTTGCCCCATCCAGGTTCTCTTGGAAGATGATTGGGACCGTTGATGTGATGGCCCACCGTATGGATGGAATATAAACCAAAAATTGCCGTGATTGGACAGCTTTAACCATCCAGCAGTAGTGAGTCTTACTGGTTCGATGTTGACCACCACTTTAACATTCCTTTTGCAGGTCGCTTATAGAACGGCTAAGCCCACACCCATTAATTTTTTAGAAATGGCTTATTTAGGTGATGGCCCACCTGAATAACGGTTTCCATCACCACAGGTTTGCTACTCACAACGTGAGCGTACGCACAGAAGTTTCATGCAGCACCCGATGCATCCTACCATTTCTCCTCACCCAAATTGAGGAATTATTTGCTATGTACAAGTGTGCTAATGTAAATGCCACAAGATGTGCCAGCATGATAGGTAGCTACGTGATCCAACCCATCCATCAGAGGGGGCCTTCTATGCAGATATCCTGATCCAAGAATCAGGTTGGTATACTGATCAGGTGGGCCACAGTTAGCCAAATAAATCTACGGCTACAAATTTTAGCTGAAGTTTTGAAGCTGTATGACTGTTATTAACATCGCCACTCATCCGACGTGCAAACCAACCTAATTTTTGTGCGACAACATCTTCAAGGTCGTCCCACGCGGTGGACCGGACACGGTCGCATATTGCATGCTATCATCGGAAGCTTGGTGGGGCCACCATTATGTTTATGAGAAATCCACCCCGCCCATCCATTTTTCAGAGTAAGATCCAAAGCTCAAGTGGCCCACACGACAGATACAGTGGGTATCGAATACCCACAGGGCCCACTGTGATGTAAGTATTTTATCCACGCCGTTCATTGCTTTTCTCAGATCATTTTAAGGCATGCTTGTAAAATTGAAACAGCTCCACAGCTCCAGTGGACCACACTGAAAGAAGCTGTAGTGATAATGACACCCACCGTTGAAACCTTTCCAAGGGCCACCATAATGTTTTTTTTTATTTATCATCCAACCTATTAATAAGGTCATGTAGACGTGGATGAAGTGAAAAAACAAATATTAGCTTGATCCGAAACTTCTCCAGCTCCCACTAAGCTTTTAATAGGGGACATTAAATCTCCATTTTGTAATCCACGTAAGCCCTTTACATTGTTCATTGTTTGGTTCATACCTTAAAATGATTGGAGAAAAAGGATTAACGGATTGGATAAAACACTTACATCAAAGCCCCATACTGCTTTGCCTGTACGGATTACCGTCTAGGCGAGGGTAGGACGCAATCCGCGTCCGAACTAAGCCCCTGACGTACCGGCGCACTTTTACCGGACCAAAATGCCCCTGCCATTCGTCGTGGAAGTGAATTGGCTGGTGTGCGAAGACGCGCACGGATTAAAAGAGATCAAAGTTACATGGGCCTCACAATTATGTATTTATTATATCCACAACATTCATCCATATTTTGAGATCATTTTAGAGTATTATCCCAAAAAAAAATCATATCCAAAGATCAACTGGACCACACCACAAATAGCAGCATGGATATTGATTTTCAGTGTTAAAACTTTCGTAGGGCCCACCATAACGTTTTTTTACATCCAATTTATTCGTAAGGTCACAAAGACCTGAATGAAGAGGAAAAACAAATTTCTTATTGATCCAAAACTTCAGTGACCCCTAAAAGGGTTTCAATGGTAGACATTTAATCCCTCACTACTTTTTATAATGTGGTCCACTTGATAGTTAGATCTGTCTTATTTTTTCGTCTGGAGCCTTAATAAGAGCTAGTCAAATGGATAGACGGTTTGGATATAACAAATACCTCGTGATAAGACCCACGGAACTTGCTAACGTCAATACATCAGCTATATACCTGATGTGTGGTACACCAGCCAATCCGCTTCCATTCCTTCCCCGGCGGTATTACCGCCGGACTGCCCAGCGGGCGGCGGTAGTACCGCCAGTCCAGCGGTAGTGCCGTGGCTACCTGATGATGTGTCACGTGCCTTCATCAGAGGCCGCAACGCTACATTTCATTTTTTCAGTTGTAGATAGGTCATATGAAGCATACCAGATTGTTCTACCGATTCAAATCCTGGATATTTATCCGTTGAATTTAAATCGTTTATTGTTCCGATCTGCCAGTTAGCACATCATCCTACGGTTAACTTTTGATTTACGAACCATTTAAAAGTGGAACAGTAATACGAACGGCTTGATTTGATCTGAATTATGGGAGATGTATAATTTCTCAGTGCATGTGTATAAATCCAGAATATCGAAGTTTTTTCTCTGTAGCGAGAGTTGAGAGGATGAATGGAATATCAGTACCAATTAAAAAAGAACGGGAAATTGCGCCTCTCTTATTTGAGAAGGTGCTCTTGTAAAAGAAAAAAACTTTTTACTCTGATAGAGCGTGATGGATGATACACAGGTACTTAGAAACTACATAGTGGAATATATATTTTTTTCCAATTAAGCTGGCCATATATAGATCCCACATTAGATGTGTTATTAACCAAATATTATGATTATGTGATTTTTTTTCTGACTATTGGATTGGTGGACATTTTTTTGGACGGCTAAAATGAAAATATTCAATGGTCTTGTTTGGACAAGCAGGTATTGGGGAAGAAGAGGTTAAGATTATTCAAGCAATTTTATTTTGGACATTTTATTGGACAATTTCAATTTAGTTTGAGTTAATGCATCCCATGTTTACAATTTCTGAGTGGCTGCGTATCAAGCCTCAACTTCTGACCGAGTATCAAATAACTTCCCTTTTCATTGAATTCCTTTGTTATCCATAGATTTCCTTGAGATAACCAATTGAATGCTTCTTCCAACGTTAAATTGGTTACTACAGCCACTTCAAAACCACTCCACCCTTTTATACTCTTCTTTGACATTTATCTTAGTAACCGCTTTCTGTTTTCACAGCTCAACCACATTCCATCTTCGGATGATGTACGTGTATTATCCAACCACTGTCAATTGTTATTTCTTTAACATGTAATTTAAATATCTTCAAAGATCTTCGACGTGCTCTATACTTATTGTGCAATGACA
This sequence comes from Magnolia officinalis, assembly GCA_021015155.1. Taxonomy (NCBI): domain Eukaryota; kingdom Viridiplantae; phylum Streptophyta; class Magnoliopsida; order Magnoliales; family Magnoliaceae; genus Magnolia; species Magnolia officinalis. Next base: position 11,756,626 of record JAJHSJ010000002.1, on the reverse strand, counting down.
TGTGCTCTTTCCTTCTCCCAGAAACGGTAAAACATAGGGCATACCGATTGCGTCTTAGTTTTTTTAATGTTTTGACGACTTATCTTGTTGAAGGCAGTAAAAATGCGGCTAGTATTTTCTATTCAAGGCATGTTTGGGTAATGTAAAGGTTTAGGTCCTCTTTCATATAAGGCTAAAAATGAGTTCATTTCTTGAAAGTAATTACATGTAATTTAGTGTAAATTCATCGCGAAGTAAATGAACTTGATCGCGAAGTGAGTGAACTTGACCGCGAAGTGAATGAAATTCATCGCGAAGTTAGTGAACTTAACTGCGAAGTGAGTGAAATTCACCGCGAAGTGAGTGAACTTAACCATGAAGTGAGTGAATTTCATCGCGAAGTGAATGAAATTTATCGCCAAGTGAGTGAACTTGTCCGCGAAGTGAATGAACTTGATCTTGAAGTGAGTGAAATTCACCACGAAGTGAGTGAACTTGACTGCGAAGTGAATGAAATTCACCGCTAACAAAGTTAATTCACTTCGCAGTCAATTTCATTTACTTCGCGTTGGATGATGAAGGTAGATCTACTCTTGCACATGAAGGTGATGTTATTTATTCACTTCTGAGATTAAGATCCCTTGCCCAGCTTACTTGACTAGTCATGAAGTTTGATGTCTGGACCGGATTGATAAGTGGAGTGTTGCTTGGAGGAACCTGTGAAGGTGAGACCATATATTCATATTTCAGGCCATGTTCCTCACCCAAACTCCCAACTTCATCACTGGCTTGGCAAGTGATTCCCTTGTATGTTCGAGCCTACTCAGACAGTGGAATGTCGCTTCCCCATACATATTTAGCATTGGATGATGGAGGCAGATCTACTCTTACACATGAAGGTGATGTTGTATATTCACTTCTAAGCTTAAGATCGCCTACCCAGCACACTTGACTAGTCATGAAGTTTGATGTTTGAGCCGGATCGATAAGTGGAGTGTTGTTTAGAGGAACCTACGAAGGTGAAACCATATATTCATATTTCAGGCCATGTTCCTCACCCAAACTCCCAACTGCTGGGGCGTCATGTTCGACACCACTGTAAGCCACGGAGTCTTCGAATATTGCCTCATTAACACATTGCATTGTCTCAACGATTAAAGGGATATAGTTATCCGGATGCTCCGACTGTGCTGCCAAGAACATTCTCACATATTCGTCGTCTTCAATTTCAGTCGAAGGGATTGATTGGTTTGAGTGAGGGTACAATGTTTTTAACCTAATATCATAATCCTTCGGCATACTTTTCACAATCCTATATATTTTAAATAGAAGCTCCTCATATGTAGTCTCGATGCCCACATTAGTAGTTTTCGACTTTCCACCCTTGTACGTGTATCGATTGTTTTCGCTTAATAACTCCCCACCATATGAGCATAGGATGATTCTCGAAGCCATTTTCTGAAAACAAATACAATGATGCATAAGATATAACTCGTTTAATGTTCACGTGTATAAGGTGGTATTGACCGAGTAGTATGAAATTCACCTGTTTACATGGTCAAATATGACTGACTTATTTGTCAAAATTTCCAAGTTCTCAATCAATCAATTACAGGGATGTATTTACTAAGGGATGAATAACAATCACTTCGCGGTGAATTTCACTCACCTAACGGTCAAGTGCACTCACTTCTCAATCAATTGTAGATTGTATTTACTAAGTGAGTGCACTTGACTGCTAGGTGAGTGAAATTCACCGTGAAGTAATTGAAATTGACTGGGAAGTAAGTGAAATTGATCGGGAAGTGTGTGAAATTGACCGCGAAGTGAGCGAACTTGAATGAGAAGTGAGTGAAATTCACCACGAAGTGAGTAAAATTAATCGCGAAGTGATTGAAATTGACCGCGAAGTGAGTGAACTTGATAGATGAGTCGGTCATATTTGAGTGAAATTCGCGGTCAAGTTCACTCACTTCGCAGTGAATTTACCCTCCTTAGCGGTCAAGTTCAATCACTTCGTAGTGAATTCCAATCACTTCGCGGTGAATTTCTCTCACTTTGCGGTGAATTTCATTCACTTCGCGGTCAATTTCACTAACTTTTGATCGCGAAGTGAGTGAAATTGACAACGAAGTGATTGGAATGGACCGCGAAGTGAATGACATTCACCGCGAAGTGAGAGAAATTCACCGTGAAGTGAGAGAAATTCACTGCGAAGTGAGTGAAATTCATCGCGAAGTGAGTGAAATTCACCGCGAACTGATTGAAATTGACTGTGAACTGATTGAAATTCATCGAGAAGTGAATGGAATTAACCGAGAAGTGAGTGGAATTAACCGCGAAGTGATTGAAATTCACCATGAAGTGAGAGAAATTCATCGCGAAGTGAGTGAACTTGACCAATGAGTCGATAAATTTTAGGTGAAATTGACCAATAATTGTATGAATTGACTGCCAAGTGTATGAAATCCACCTGAAAATTCATTAAATTGATCGAAAACTTTGTTAAATTGATCATGAAACTTCTTGAAGTTGATGGATAAATGCGTGAAATTTCGCCGACTTCTCAGTCAACTTGATGAATTTCTAGGTGGAAAGAAGGAATATTTTAAACAACCTTACCTCCCACAGCCGCCATATCAGTGAAATCAGTGTGGAAGAAGAAGAAGAGTGCGTTGAAGTGAAACATGATTTTTGGAGAAAAGCCTTCAAGATTCCACGTTTAGGATGGAAGATGGCAAATGTACCACGGAGATTCATGGAGATTTGATGAAGAAAAGGGGTGAAAATAAGGAATATTTTGAGCTAGATGAATTCAAACATTTTTTTGCGTGTGAGTGAGTGAAAGGAATGCAAGTCCTAAAGCATTTTGGTTCGGTCAAAAGTCGCCCATACGGTACGAGCTTAGTTTGGTAAGGTAAATTTGGACGGGCGTAATAAGGTAGTGGTGTAAAAGTGAGATGTACAGTAGAAAAACTTAATACTTTTGTCTTTTCAGCTCATCCCAGTGAGAATGACCTTAAGTGGTTTGGATGGCATATAAACAGCAAGGTGGAACCCAGGAAGGTTTCAACGGTAGGCATTTGCCTCTCCACTTTTTCCTGTCGTGTGGCCCACTTGACTTTTAGATCCACCTCATTTTTGGGCTCATGGCCTAAAATGATCTGGCAAAACGGATGGGGTGGATTTCTCAGAAACATCACGGTGGGCCCAGGTCGCAGGCAATCCACGCCCCTTGGACCTGTCTATCTACTTTGGCACATGTGATGGCATGTAGATGGCACATGTGCATTATACTCGCATGAGAGCTTAGCATTGGTCCTGACTTGAACTGAATGTAATCTGAACCCTCCAAGTAATGGGACCAAAAATAGATTGATCGTAAACCTAAAATCAGATCAACTGATCAATCCCAGCCTACTATATTAATGGAATACTTAAATATATTTGCATCCAAAAAGGCTACTTTTCATTTCAACCATAGGCTACTTAGGACATTGGTTCTATGTAATTGTAGGATTGTCACCCATCTAAAGTAAGTTGACCAAATGAGTAGATTTTTTTTTGGGCATGGGTCTTCCTGGATTGAGGGCCATCAGATCAATGGACTGAATCAACCAACCATGGTCCCACATTTATCAAGTAGGTATCGCAGGTCTTTCAAACCAAGCCTATGTTTTGGGCTGGCTCAGGCCTTATTTTGGGCCCAAAAATAAATACTCCCGGCTTGAGTTTAACAGCATTTTCTATTTAATGCTCGGTATTAGCCCAAGCCTGTTTAGATCTGCCATGGCCAGGAAGTGGGCTTCAATTTCTGGTAGGGAATCGGGGCACTGCATGCTGAATGTCCTTGGTTCATCACTGTTTCTTGTGGTGTGGTCCACCTGACATTTGGATCTGCTTCATTATTTAGCCCGTGCCATAAAATGATCTTGCAAAATGGATAGACAGCATAGATATACAAACACATACATCATGGTGGGCCCCACAATCAGGGTCTCAACCACATTGCTGGATCCAGAGTTGCAGCTAAGTCCCATACCTGAAAACCAAAGACAGATTTGATGGAAAGGATTTTACTACCAACAACGTTAGCTTCTCTTATGATGCTGTCTTCAACAAGTGCCCGAGGGCCATGACGGAGGATTCAGTGATTCAGTCCTTAGTTTTTCTCTTTTGATTGTCGACCTTGCTATGTTCTTCTTGGACCCTATAAAATGCAGGCCACTTCATTTGAGGATATATTCAGAGCAATCCATCCATGGTGACCATCAAACCAATGGTGGGGATCACTGAATTGTGGGCCTCATGGAAAACTTTCCATGGAGGGGGATAACTTCTCAAAAGTAAAAGAAATCCTGTTCAAAGGCTTTTCTTGAATGAGCTGGACTTCAATGGTGCTGACGCATCCGCTATACAAGTGGCATCCACATGCCAATCCGGACGGTCCAGATAGCGGAGGCATTCCATATGGAGCACAACCAAAATTCGCACTAACCAGACAACTTCTATGTCTGGTTGGTGACTATCAATTGAGAGTGGATGCCTGCCCATTGAAACCTTCTTGATTGTATATAGGTCCCAGTGAGATGTGGTTTAGACATCCAGCCCATCCGTTGTGTGTCCCACTTGGATGAGGGTTCACACCAAATTTTAGGCCTTCCAAAACTCAGGTGGGCTCCACCAAGTGCTTTGAGATGTTTTAGGCATGATTTCCCATGATTTTAGATGGTGTGGCCCACCTGAGTTCCAGATACGGCTGATTTTTGGCACATCCCATAACCTAGAGGGGACCTACCAAATGCATGGCGTGAATGTCCACTACACATTATGGTGGGACCTACAGAGCTTGACCTCATAGTACCATTTCCGTGTGTGTGTGTGTGTAAATTCAATGTATCCACAAGTCAGTTGAAGGCAAAAGAAAGTGAGCAACTGAATTTTAATTAACATTGAGAAATTACATCAATAGAGCTGCTAGTGCAATTCAAGGAAGGAGACACTGAAGAGGCAACGCTTGGAACAATAAATGGTGGCAGTGACACGTGTCTAACATCCAGTCCGTCCATCAGGTAGGCCATGGTGAACATGTCCTGGCTGAAAATTAGGTCAATCTATTTCATTGAATGGGCCACATGTATGAGAGAAATGGGAGATTAGAAGAAAAATGACCCATGGTTAATAGTTATGGCTCACCTGATGTGTACTGGCGCCCTCCACATAACAAGAGTTGTGGCTCCCACACGTGTGACATGTTGGTGTCCGCATGATTTGCCTCTTCCTTCTCTCCTTTCCTGAATTGCCTCGTAGTTTCTCTTACATTATCTTACGCCACACATGCATGAATTTGGTGGTATGGATACAGAGAAAAGCACTTTACCGAGCATGATTTTTCTCAAGCAAGGTAGGAGTAGCTGCCACATAGACCAGTCACTCCACCGTCTCTCACGTTCGAGGTTGAAGCAGCAAGGTGCACCACCTTCTCCAACATGTATTTATGGTCCAATCCACGAATTTTCAGGTCACCCTCGTGCTGAAGTTGTGTTGATATTTTCCATTGAATTGAACTGCAATAATAATGATTTAATAAGATAGCCCCAGTCAGCTCTGTTCATGATGAGGCACTAGCCCCCAAATTGCAACTACTATCGAGTCCAACATGAAATGCACAAAATTGAAATTTTGATTGTCATTACAGGTTTAAAAAGGCACTACCCCACTTCAATAATTTCCTCTGATAATGAATTGAATGAATTATAATTCAATTCAATCAAGCATCCAAAACACTTTTGAGTGAAACCAACCTATCATACAGTCGGCATTAACGCCTGATCTTGATAAACAAAGTGCATGAGATCAGTGTACAAAACTGCATGGAACAAATATAATAAGAAAATGGAAAAAAGAAAAGAACAGAAAGGGCCAAATGATACCAATTCACTTGTATGTTTACCAGAAATTCAAAGTTGTGATGCATATGTTTTCACAGTCCAGTCACTCAACTGGTGGTCACTAATCACTATGTTTTTGTCATTCCTAAATATGATAAAATCATCTCTGATCTGGTCAATATACTGTTGAACCAAAGAGCGGGGAAACAAACTTTAGATATCCACAAGGACATCTTGCCTTGAAGATGAAAAGGAAGGCATCAGCAGCTCATATTGGTTGAAATAATTGCACCCAGCCAACCGATGCATTACACGGGTTCCCAACTGAAAACGGGTGAAAACCTGTGCAGCATGCCAGCACCTGATTCAGTGCACGCCCATGAAGTACCAAACCAAATCAGACCTCTAACATGAATATCAAGAGCCTTGGATAGTCTGGCAAGATATGACCATCCATGCTCATTCACTTAGCAGTGTGCATGTGACAGAGATTATTATTATTATTATTCAATCTAGCAGTGCACATATGACAGTTTGAGGTATGGTCCATCCATACTCATTCACATAGCAGTGTACATGTTTAATTTTTTCAAAGGTGACAACTTTATTAAAAATCGAAGGGTGAAGACGAGGACTCAACAACCCACAGCTAAACAAGAGCAGACAAATAAGAATCAAGATACAATGGGGGCAAGAAACAAAATGCTTATGCAACTCTCTCCCTCCCTCATCATCCATTGTCTATTTCAATCTCTCTTAGGTGCATTGATTTATTTTTATTTTTAGTTTTTTGTTGCCCACAATGGATGGACCAGCCAAATCATAAATGATAAATCTACTGCAACTGAAAGCCACCATTGCGGCATATACAGGTGGTCCGTCTGTAGAGTGGAGCCATCCAAATCTATTAGATATTTTGGGACATGGTCTAACCACACAGGGCAGAACAAATCAGTGTTCCAAATCACCGAATGATGGCCAATATTTGACGAATCTGGTGACCCAGATTATCTGTACTGTTCAATTTTTGCAGACATGGTCCATTCACAGTGGGCAGATTAGATCAATGTTTTGAGTATAGCCCTGGTCAATTTGGTTGCCCAGGTCAGATCAATCTGGTTCACTGAATAATTGTCCAGAACATTCTAGTGGCCCAGATTGTCTGATCTGTTCGATTTTGCAGATATGGTCCATCACAGTGGGCACATTACATCAATCTTTTCTACCACTGACCGATGGCCCTAAATTGTACAAAAAGTGATTACCCAGATTGTTTGATCTATAAAATTTTTGTGGACATGGTCCATCGACAGTGGCACATCAGATCATTGGTCTAGTTCACTGAATGATGGCCCTGAATTGTACAAAGGTGGTGACTCGTTGTCAGGTCTGTGACAATTTAAACAGTCCAAATCACCATCTGTATTTGAAACTGAAAATTTTAGTTTGAACCGATGTTGAATGCAATTCAATTGATTATTTTAACTTTTCTTGCAACACCATGACAAATATTGATGGTGATACAATTCTTGAAGTTCACCATGGTATTTGTTTATTCGGACCACGTAAGATTACGAAATATGTTAATGTTTGGCGGATGAAATTGTTATTGAAATGGTAGATATTTATACCTAGATTGGTTAGTTAATTTTGAGAAGTATAATAAATTGTCACGTGATAAGATTATCATAAATTATGAGATTTTGGGATGGGGATATTGAAGGTGAATACTCATACCATGCACCCACATTGTTCTAGCCAATGTCTATATTGGTAAGATTTATTGGCCACATATAGCATACCTGATCAGGTAGTATGGTCCAAATCTTCCACGTGAAAATACTGAGAACAAGTGTGCCATCCATGTTGCACAGTTCAAATATGAGGAATTTTCAATGTAATAGGTGCCGCTGAAATTTTCTTCTTGATTTGTATTCCAGCTAGTGAAATCCGAGGAGGATCTCTTGCAAAATCCTTCATATCTAAACAGTGGCAACGGTTACTTCAAGGGAAACATGTCTTTCCATACACCATGAATTCGTACCATTTCCACTGAACCAAACATAGCCATACATTAATTCCTATTCACTGCAGACTATAACCATTGAGTCCAACAATGGTACCCGAATATTGTAATTCACAATAAATAATCTTATCATATGGCAACTTACTACTCCAAATTAGCTAACAAATATAACTGTGAATCTCTATCCATCTCAGTAATAATTTCATCCACCAAGTCACCATATCTTATAATCTAACAATTGTGGTTCCAAAAAAACAACCACAACGATGAACCACAAGAACTATATCACCATTGATATTTATGATTATCATAGTATTGGAAGAAAAGTTAGATCAACATTGATTCGCACTCAAATTTTCACATTCAACTAAACTTGTGGTAATTAGCATTCTTCATGCTATTTTTTTTTTTTCATTATTAATAGTTCAATATCTGTCCACTAATCTGATAATCAGATAATTAAAGAAAGGTCTTATTTTAGCTCATTATACATTAATTTTTGCATTTCCCCAGTGGGGCCCATGTGATGAATGGCAAGTTCTTTAAAAAGTGTAGGCTACATACGGTCCTTAAAAAAGGGTGCAACTTAGCCATTTCAAACAGACAATCAAGTTCAAACATGGGCAGCATTCTCATTGTTTCCTGTACATAAAGGTAAGACATCCATTTCAAATGTAGCAGCAGTTAACAGTGACTGGCGGTGAGGGTATTTACAAATGTCAGGAAAAGTGAGAGAAGGTAAATACAAATGTCAGAAAGGTGAAGGAGGTGTATATACAAGTTTTTCTAATTAAAATAAAATAATTGAGAGATCAATGAAATTTTTTTGTTAGAATTTGTAATGGATAGCAAAGCCTCTGGAATAATGTGCGACTGATATATGACAATGAAACTTAAAGGAATATTTTATGAGACAACTATTTGACTGACTGCTATATGGAGCAAAGTGTTGGATACTTGGACAGCTAAGAGGCCCAATGAGTAGATGATGCATTTTACAGAGATGATGATGTTGAGATGGATGTATGGAAAGACTATGAAGGAGAGAATCAAGAATGAGGACATCAGGAGTAGGTTATGAGTGGCTGGCCCCAATAGGGTATGAAAAATGATGGAGAGTTTATTGAGATGGTTTAACCATGTGCTATGAAAATTGGAGGTGCTCCCACAGTCAAAGGGCTTGCAAGGATGGATGATGGGGAGGCGTGAATGGACTTGATTTGAGGTGGTGAGAAGGGATTTAAGGCATTAGATAGGAACGATTGGTGGAACAGGACTTGTAAAGCCAAACCCAAATAGCTAGGACAAGCCTATAATTTAAATGATGACGATGAGCCATCCACCTGATGGGAGGTAATTGGACAGGTTAGGATCATCCACTCAAGTGTGATTGTCGGATTATGACCTTCAACGATAAACCTCACATTTTGGGCATTTGGATTGACATGTATGCCACTTGTAGAACAATTATCAAAATTCTGCCAGACTTCTGAATACATCAAAAAATCACAAGACGGAAAGAAAGTTCCACTTCTTCCTCTACATTTATTATGATGACAATCCCGTGCAACTCTCTAAATGCACAACACAAATATAGCCCTATACAAAGTCTTCTGGAGGCCCTTTTTGTGTTAGAAATGGGATGTAGTTCTTGTTTATTCTTATCATTTGGACCCTAAGCTGTGACTATCAAGAATCAAAGTATGGAACTAGTTTACCTTTGATTGGTTAATCAGCTTTTTCAACAGAGCATTGAAGCTCTCCTGCATCTGTTCAGGTGAAGGCACGATTTGCAGGGAAGAACAAAGTACCAAAACTTTGAACTGATCGAGTTCTTTTAGAATAACTGGGTCCCGATCATAATCCTGCTTGTGTAAGAGAGAAACCAGCAGTTCTATGAATATAAGCAAATGCCAAAAAGTATCAAAACTGCAACTTCCATGATTTAAACAAAATAGCCAAGAAACATGGTTAACCATCGCATGAAATATCTTCTTTTAAAAACCCAACAAGATCCACATCCTCTTGACCACCTCCTCGATCAACTCGTATACACATTATGAATCGTACCTTCTCCGTCACTACAATAATAGGCTTGACCCTGAATTCATCCTTTAGTACTTTAAGTCTCTCTTTGATCGTCACGATGTCCTGGATTAACAAACAAAAATCATGACCACTCGTATAAAGACAAGAAACATCTACCAAGCTTTTAGTTTTATGCTTTATATAGTGCATGCTTTTCACCAGTTCACATGATCAATGGCCTGGTAGATACACGTGTTATGACAGCAAAAACGACACAACAAAGAGCAGCCTCTTGAATCTATGTTTGCATCCGAGCAATGAGATGTCAAAAGAGAAAATTTCCCAAAGGACAGATGGCCATTCTGCCATACCAATCAAAACCAGATGCATGGTGCAGCTGCTTCAACATGGGGTTGGTATGGCACCTCATCAGGACCTGCTGAGCAGTTTTAGCCCAAGGGCATATTACAGCCTGACGTGGGCCCACATGGGTACCTTTGACATGTTTGCCACAGTTGCAAGACCTATCTGTAACTCATCAAACTTGAGCACAAACTGATAAAACTTCTAAAATATTTGGGGGCATCAAGATCAGAAGATATTGTGATATGCAAAGCTAAATCCATAGGTGTAATTAATAATCACAGTTCTGGATCACTCCAGACTGGCTGGACTATTATTAAAATGTACCAAGCAGTAATTATACAAAACCTGAACCCCAACCATTGCAAATGAAATGTCAACTCGTGAAAGTATTTCAGTAGCTACTAGAATGAATAAAAACGTCCGAAGGGCTGAAACAAATAGATACCGTTAAGCGAATACGCAAAGGAACATATTCTCACCATAGTTTGAAAGAAATGATGGTCGCTGAAATCCAATCTATCAACACACAAAGGACCAATCTGCAACGAAGTTGGAATTCCAATAAAATATCAAAGGAAAATAAAATAAAATGATATTGGTGATAGGTGAGGGTGATAAAAAAAGAACTTCAAAGGTTAAAACCCAGCTAGCAAACTAAATAAATTTTGCAACTGCTGTGACTGATGCACAGTGGAAACATGTGATAGAAATTGAAATCCACTGTCATTGACATCCACTTTTCTCAACTGATAAAACAGCAAGAAAAAAGGAGCAGGCTATAAGGAAGCTATTATATGTATTACAAAATAGAGATATACGGAAGTCTGCTAAGTCAGCATGCATTTGGAGCCCTGTCCATCCCGTGAGAACCGCGAACACACGAGCCAATATGGAATATGCGTAAGAGATCTGAGCTTTCATCAGGTGGTTCACATTGTTTAGATTTCTGAAGGGGCTGATTTACTCCTCAGGTGGCCAGTGTACAAAACAAGAGGAAAGCTAAGACAGTTTTTCATATCTATGCACCATGTGATGCAGGACACCTCATCAGCACAGAAGGTCCAAGACCCTAGATGCTCTCCAATTGAAAGGAAAACCATCCAATTCACTTGTGAACCTACAAGATCAATCGGGTGAGAATTTCAGTGGTCTGATTGTGCTGTGGAGCCCAGAAGTCCAATTGCCAGCTTTTAGAACTGATCACATACAGCTGGAAGAATGATAACTTGTAGTCCAACAACATCTTTCCCACTAACATGCCACTTATGCAGGACATCCATATGAAGGCATATGTGGAACATGATATGCAAAGAAAAGAAAATACCTGCTCGATCCCCAGTACGAAGGCATTTGGACAACCAATTGCAGAAACACACAGTACAACCATATTTTTCACGGTTGTTAATGGCAATTTGGAATAGCAATTCTTGACTTCAAAGAAGTGGGATGGAGACATCCTACTGAATAAAATGGGAAGGGTTTCTTTAATTTCTCGTACTGTCGCCTTAATGTGCCTGAGCTGACGATCAGAAATCTGCATAATAAGCAGAACACTTAAAGGAGGATCGCTTCATCTTCTTATATTTGCTACTACTTGGCGTTCTGATAATCTCGTATCTAGAAAAAGCAGCTTGTCTTCTTGGATTCATAAAATTCCAGATAAAAGAAATAGAAAATAGTCTGTAGTAATATAATAATCAGCTAACAGAAATAGAAAAAAGTCTGTCATAATACAATAAGCAGCTAACCACCTTAAATGACACAAATATAAAACAAACAAGAAGAAACAACAGATAAATTATTTACACCATTCATCATCAAAAGAATGGAACAGAAACCTTAAAAGATGGAACATAAAATAAAAAGAAAGAAACTAGAATGGATTCATTATCGCTGAGAGAAAAAAGGATTTTGACTGAAATTGATTCAATTGTCATGGATAAAAAGAACCACAGTGGATTTCAGCTGGACCATCAGTAACAATTTGAACAGAAGTTAGGTTAACCTCATCAATTATTTACAGAAATCAACGGCAAAGTGGGCAGTGAAATGGGCATCAATAATAAAAAAAAAAAAAACTCCATAAGTAACTCAAATTCTTTGAGTCCCTTCAGTTTCAGCACCAGTTGAGTCTTATCTCAAGACAGTTTTCTTTAACCATGATACACCCTACACTTGTGTTACTGTCGCAGCAATTGGATGCTTATTGAGATTATTGAGATTTCACAAACTATACCTTATAAAGAACCAATGCTTATTTGGTAGACACGCCTTTCGCAAGTCAGGCAAGTATCATTCTATATTCAGAGAACGCGCACAATCATAGAGGTTTTATTACTTAAATTGCATTACGCATGAAAGGCAAAAATGATTTTCCCAATGAAAAGAAGCACAAAATAGTTTAAAAAGAAAAAATGATGATTCTCAAAGGAATTCTCTGTTTCACATCTCTATTAACCTAATCAACAATTGCACATGAACATTTCTCTTGTACATGGAGCATGAAGCTTTGACATAGCTATTAGATAATGTCAAATTCAACATCCATGAGATAATATCCATAGGCAAGATCACAAGTAAAGGGCTATGATACAAGTCAAAATTAAATGCCATGGGATAATTTCAAATTCAATACTCAGTTATATATACAAATGGGTGTTGTCTTAAGCCTCTCTCCTTATGCTTCACATGTTTCATTATTTCCTCCACTCATAATGCCTCAGAACAGTGAATGGTGTATGCCATTAGTGTGTAGATATATTAATCAGTCAGGGAGGTGTAATGCTACTCTTGCCCAGGTTGTACAAATAACAAAAACCCTCTGGGAGAGCTATTTTCCTCCTCACTTCCCTCTACAAGGCTAGATTAACCTCTCTTTTTTTACCTTTTTCCTGAGAATTAACAATTACAAGTAGGTTACGGCTATTAGATCTCTTTTTCACCATGGCATTTTCAGTGGGGGATGGTTCTAGAATCAAATTCTGGGAAGACGTTTGGTGCGGCGACACCCCCTTCAAAACGATTTTCCGCTCATTGCCCGTTTGGCTCCATTCCAAGGTGTTAAAGTGGCGGACTGCTTTTCCTCCCAAGGTTCCTCTGTTTCTTGGTTTCTGTTGTCCAGGAGGGGTTTGTCAGATATCAAGGTGGATGAGCTTATCCTGCTTCTATCCTGATTGCAGTCGGCTATCCCAGCTGGGGAGGCTGACTCCATGGTTTGGAAAAACCATATTTCGGGTATTTTCTTAGTCAGGTCCTTTTACAAGTCCCTCTGTGGCGGTATCCGGGAGAACCACGATAGGCACGCCTTCCACTTCTAGTCTTATGGTGTGCCGCCCAAATTTATGGTTTTTACGGGGTTGGTTGGGAGAAAGAGTTCTTACGATTGACAACCTTCAAAAGAGATCCTTGCTCATCCCAAACATGTGCAATCAACATGCAGAGTCTATTGATCATTTGTTTATATTTTGCCCTTTTGCGGCTTTCATTTGGCATCATGTCCTTGGGACTTTCAGTGTCCAATGGGTATATCAGGTTTGGTTCGGTTCGGGTTGATCTTTGGGCATGGCACGGGGTAACGGGGGTACCAAGGACCGTACCAACTTGGCTCCTATTGCTGGTGGCTGTTTGGTGGTCAATTTGGACGAAATGAAATGATAGATGTTTCAGGGATACCCCTCACTCGGTGGAATATGTGGCGGAGTGCGTTTTGATGCTGGTTGCCAATTGGAAAGCTTCTTGCTAATTTCGGGAGTTTTTCTAGTCGTGAGGCTATCGGGCCTCCTTTGTGTTTCCTTTCTCTTTTTGTATTCTTTGCCACTTGCTTTTGCTTGCGGCTTTTCTAATAAATTTACTCACTCTTCAAAAAAAGGAAAAAAAAAAACGACAAGAAACAACAAAAATAAAGGAATTCCCAGTACCAAGAAGATTGATGAACACCCTCTTTAGCCAACAAATCCACCAAATTGTTAGTATCTCATCTCACATGGGTAAACAGAATAGTTAACCCAGAGGAGATGTCAAGGTCATCATCAAAGATGAAAGTTGGCATCTTCGGCTCCTAATGGTCATGTTAGGCCTAAGAGACAACATTTTTTTAGTCATCTTGAATAATAAGCAACCCCAAAATACCATCCGGGGCTGTTTGGAGTGGTTGGATGTTTGCCAAGGACAAGGCTCATTCATGATTTGTCTACTACTTTTCTGTGCAAAAACAAACACGAAAAAAGAAAAAGATAAGTTGTCCAAGTTCTTTAACTGTTGCAGGGCATTTATAATTCTTAGAGAACTTGAGACCTCCCTATCATTATTGTAAATGCTGAACCATTCTCTTGTGGTACACTTTTCCCGCATATGCCAATGTGACACAAGTGCCACCAGACGCCTTGAAGCGTTGCAATTGTACCACATTCAACCTTCAAGTGCCTTTCATGTGTAGCATTTGCCACGTCCCAAGTTGTATATGTGCCGCATGTACTGCGTGTGCCACCATTGTAAAGCACCCCTATGTGCCATGTGCCACGTATATCTTCAAGAACCTCTCAAGTGCTTGTGCCACACATGAGCCGCATGTGCCAAATAATTCTTTCGTATTATAGGTGCTTGACAAATAGTGTGAAAATAATTAGTCCATGACAACATGACCAAGATAGACCAAACAAAGATGAGCCCAATGTTTTAAATATTGATGATATCGGTCGATATATCCCACAATATATCTTGCATCCCACAAGTGTGATACGAAACGCATAGGTAGTGCCGATATATCCCACATGTTTGATCCGGTGAGCATTTTCAATTTTCGATCCTTTTTTTTTTTTTTGAAATTATGTTAAATCAGTGTTAAATAATTATAAATTCATTGGTTATTCATGTTTTGCATGAAAAATTATGAAGCTGGAGCTTTGATTTCGATATCCATTGGTCCTTCATGTTCTTCATGTTTTTCTTTTTCTTTTTTTTTTTGAAAATTTCCCTCAACCAGTTGTCGATTAAGACTAATTTCGAAGTATTTAGGAGTATTTGATGAAATGATCATCACATATACTCTAATTTCGAAATTTGAGTGTAGGTAGTCCGATTTAGGAATTTTTGGAAAAAATTCAAAATTTACCCTATTTCTCTCAAATTGCTTACAATATTGCACTCCAAACATGAAATCAAGCATGTATGAGGGCTGATCTACTGATTTGTTAAGTCCTTGTCAATTTTTGGAAAATAAAAATCATTTTTTAATTAAAAATATTGAAATGTTAATTTTTTTCGAACTTTCCCTTCAACCAGCTATCAATTGAGACTATTTTCAAAGTATTTAAGAGTGTTTGATGAAATGATTATCACATACACTCTAAATATTATGCATTCAATTTAAATATAGCGCATTAGTTCAGTCAGACAACACATAGCTTAGGACCTTATATAAAAGAAACCTATCGTGTGCACTTCTTTTTGAGATGTTATGATTTAAAAGTGTATTAAGGTCTTTTTTAACAATCCGTAAAGTTTCATTGAAAAATTCAACCATTTTCCCAATGTTTCCCCATGTTTCCCAAAAAGTACGATAAATTACCTGATACAAACGATATATCCTGTGCGATAACCGATTTGTATCTGTATCCCAAGGATACGATACATAACATGAAATCGAGATTTCAAACATTGGATGAGCCTAACCAAAACAAGCTATCTAGTACTAAACTTTTGTTGCTACCTTCAGGAAATCCTCAAGCCTTCATAAAGAGTAGTTGTGAGGAGCCCAGGTGACACTAGTTTTTCTTAGTCCCCTTCAACAATGAGCAACCCTGAAAAACCTTTTGAAGAAATCCTGAAGCCTTCACAAGAGACTTTAACTCCGTTTCTAAAGAATCCTCTAATCCAGTGAATCAGAAAAAAAAATAAAAAATCATATGAATTTAACCTTCATCATCACGAGGGACACCACCAATATCACAAGGACCCAGGTTACCATGCAAGAATGGTGAAAATTCAATTTCCACCAATCGCTATGTGGGCTTTGTCACCTAGCAGGACTTCCCCTAGCTCTCCTCATTTTAGAATGTGCCACAATTCACCAATTAAAGTACAAATCTGATTGTGCTACCTAGGGGTGCACATTTAACCGGTAGAACCGTGGAACCGGACCGGAACCGTTGGATCGGTCCGGTTTGGTCCGGTTCTGGACAGCACCGGTTCCGGTTCCGGTTCCAAAATTGCGAGAACCGTTGGATACGGTTCGGTTCCGGTTTAGGGGCAGGTAGAACCGACCCGAACCGTGGAACCGTGGTCCCCACCTCTTCTTACGCGTTGCTAAGAAGGATGAGCGGAGTAGATCTCCGAGAATGCCTTCAGAAGTAGGCCCACCTATTTTTTTTTTTCAAAATATCCAAACAGTGAAAAACGTCCAGGGACGGACGTGCATGGATTGGGTTTTGACAGTGGCCCCCACCCATCATCCCTTTTCATGATCTGGACCGTCCAATGTGTCCCAAAGGGCGGCTTGACCCTCGCCTAGGTGGCGGAATTGCAGAAGATGAAAAACCCAGAACCGTGGAACCGATCCGGAACCAAACCGGTTTTCACGGTCCGGTTCTGGTTCGGTTCTAGTGTGCTAACGGTTCGGTTCCGGTTCCGAAAATCCCAGAACCGTTAGGAACGGTTCGGTTCCGGTTTTACCCCGGAACCGGACCAAACCGGACCGTGTGCACCCCTAGTGCTACCCCCACAGAATTCCAACAGGATTTGAAGCACCATCATTGTAATCATCAGTAGCTATGACAGTTAGGGCTGTCACGTCAATGCGCATATGGGATGACTGATTGTATCTTCTTTGTTATGTTGAATAAATGCATAATCATTGATTGATAATCTCTTTTCAATATCAGTTGATTGATAATCTCTTTAAAATACCAGTGGATTAAGATACAAAATTTGAAGCAACAAGTTATCATAAAACTAAACCCAGGGCCTGCCAATTGACAGCCCAAACGATAGTGCTAGAGGAGAGATTCCTTGATTTCCAACTCATTGGTCCATCGAAGAGAAGGCAGCAGAAGAAGTCAAGCCTCACATTATACCTTAAAAAAAAAAAAAAAAAAAATAAGCTGATACGCTAAGGAAGCCCTATCAAGAAGAAGAAATAGTTGCACTAAATGACGAGTTCTTGAAAAAATTTAGTTTATTTATTTTATTTCCTTTGCTCAAAGATTTTTAAAAAATTATAAAAAGTAGCTACAGCCATGTCATGTATAGAGGGCATTGTCATAAATATTGATGAAACGGATATATGTCACCTGCTGCCCATCAACTGAATGCCAAATTAAGAATTACATGGTGAACTAACTCATTTTCGATAGCACAGAAATCACATAAAGGAAAAGAAACAACATCAGTGAAAGAATAGAAGAGGTTACCAGATCCGCATGATGGATTACCACAACATCTGCTCTTCTAAGTGCAGTCAAAGGTTCCCTCAAAGGTCCACGCAGAAGCAACTGACCGTTTCCCCATGGTAGCATACCATTTACCATCACAATCTCCAGATCACGCAACAAGCTCCAGTGCTGTCTTTCAAACAACCACAATTAATTGCAACAGCTGACTCTTAGTTTATGAAAAGAATGCTACCGAAGTGGAATCATAATCTTCTTCTTCTTTTTTAATGGAGAAACATATTAGTCCAATTATCATGAAGAATGACCATTGCTATTTACAAAATGCACCTAAAAGGACATTAAGGTTCATATTCAATGACTAATATCGTCTGCAAATATAACATAGTAGCAGAGGTCCAGAACTCACTTAAGGTATTCACACTGCTTTCTTTGATGGGACCTGCTAAAGAGGCCGCCTAATAGGACATTATTGCTAAAAAGGGTGAAAATTTCTTTTCGTTTAGTTTGCTAAGAGCTATTATGGAATAATCAATGATTTCAAAGTGGAATTTTGTTGGAACACCAGTAGATACATTCAAAGCATATCATCCCCACGTCTTTTACTCCAAAATATTCCTTTGCAATTTCAGATCCTTAAGAATGAGATGATTAAGATTCAAATGAATACCTCTATTTATTATTATTATTTTTTTGTTCTTTTAGAAAGGCAGGAAAACTTTTATTAATGATAAACCGTATTACGACTCCGGGATAGCATCTCCGATCCAAAGCGTGATTGGAGCTGAATACCTGAACCATCAGCATTCCCATTTCCTTATCTACAACAGAAAACAAGATATAAAAAAGCACCTAACACATTTTCCTTATTTCCTCTACACATTTCAGACAGAAATGAGTACATCCAATCACCAATTAATTGCAACACAATGTGGACATTCAATCTTGGGGACCAGGGACAAATAATGAAGACCTTAAACCATCGTGTGTTACGAATGCGCCTATCTACTAATGTAGTAAACTAATGGGCTAATCAGTGACATGGTTGGTAGCTCCTGTATTGGCTATGAGTGATGCATCTAAAGGAGAAAGCAATCATCCAGCAATTCAGGGCAATACTGTATTGGTGCTAATGCTGTGTAGCATTATGACTAAATTTCAAAATGCTCACAGATTTCTCACATGATCAGCTTCATGGTTGAGGATATTGATATTAACCAACTCCAGTTGCTTTCCCTGCCATCAACCAAATTTCTTCAGAAGTGTTTCTTCTTTCTCAATCATGTCAGGTTCTTCCTTGCCCACAAGAGATGCAGGGTTAACATATTGAGTTTAAACTGTAGTATCAAATTGTTCCCTTGTTAAAAAGCATGAACAGACCAGTGATATCAGCAAACATGGGAACTAGATTCCTCATCAGGGTGATCGCAAAGGAGAGAGACTGTATTTTTGTATGCCCCATGAACTTGAGGGACTTTCTCTTATCAAAGGGTGGCTCTTAGATTGCAGTGAACTGACTGGAATACATCCAAATGGTCACCATCACAGGAATTACCCTCTTTTGCAATTTCAGAGCTCCTTGTAGATGTCATGAGCATATGTGATGCATTTGATTTAGGGATTAAGTGGTCACAATCAAATGATCAATTGTGACCTTCAATGCGATGGTCTAGGAAAGGCCCATGACAACCCTCCATTTTGTCTCCTATTACGGCTATTCTCAGGCTACTTCAAACGACTTCGTTCTTGATTATATCCTTCCTAGTCTACCCATGCCCACATCTCAGCATCCTGATACAACGCTCATAATTTGCTCTTGTTGCCTCTGAACTGCCAAACACTTACGCAGTATAACATAGATTAATATCTATGGTATAATTTTTTATTTTTTTTTCTTAAGCTTCATTTGCATGTGGTGATCGCACAACAATTCCGGATGCCAGTAGCACATCTCCACTTCATCCAGCCAGCTCCCAATTATATCAGAAATGTCCTCCTTGATCTCTCCATCCTTTTGGATGATAGAGCCAAGTAACATCTGAAATCAGGATCACCAATCACAAGAAAAATAAAATTCATAAAAGAGAACACTGGACACTTTAAGATGAACTAGTCAGAATTTCCATAGCATCACTCAATTTTTAGTAGGAACCACATGGAATACTTGTTAGTTAAATGGATGAATGGTTACTGATAGAATGTGTTTGCATCATTTACATTCTCCCATGAGAAAATATCTAAAGTGGATCTACATAAAGAAGAAAAACTCCGCCATGAAGATTTAAATCACAAATTGCTTTACCTGCATTCCATCATCCAAAATTACAGCACCGATTTTGCCTGCATCAGAACAACTCAACTTCTGACCAGGGCAGTGTTTCTCAAAGCATGTACTGAACTGATCAATATAACCATATTTTTCTAAGAACCATGCAGCGGTGCGAGCCCTGTTTGCCCCCACACCAATCTTTGCAGAAGTGTTAAGTAGATGTCTTTGAAGCATTTTAGCTTCGTCGCCACCAGCATAACCCTGTTAGGGAGAAGAACTTTAGAGTGTTCTTAAGTACTCGAAACCATGAAAGCAAACATAAGTACCATGTACATCGCTTTATAATCTCAATTACTTACAGATAAGAGTGCTAACAGAGGTGGAAACAAGTGTTTCATTAAAAAAAGATCAAGGCACTTGCAAATGAAGCACATAATCAATTGTTGAATAACCTGGGAAAGATATTGCATAAAAATTCAATGCTGATGCTAATATGAAAAGAAAAGAATTAAAAAACGGTGTCAGAACAAGTTGAACAGGGCAAGTTATGCAGGTTGCAAGCATACATTTGATGGGAAAGCAAGAATAAACTGTTCCATTTTAAAATTTTGAGGAATCTCCTATGATTTGCATTTTTTTAGTAAAAATTTAAGGGGGGAGGTTCTGGTGCTAAATGGTAATATTTAGGTTTGTCATCAATCACTCAACCTTGATGCGCTTGGCAGATATTTCTGAAATCTCGACAGTTTATCTGTTCGGCCCTACCCATACACAAAAAGTCCCACCGGACAGATGACCTTAGCTGCTAACTGAAGGATTGCCAGTTTGTTGCTCTTTCTTACCACCCAACTGTAATCCTCCAAAGCTGTCCAATCTGTCCCTAGGATTCTTACCAACCAGATGACTTTATGGTTCATGAATCCACGCTAGGACCTATGAAATGAACGTTACAGGTCTACACACGTGGAGATTGAACTCTTGATAACTGACTTAAAATTAGCACTGGATACTTGTCTAAAAACAAAATTACAATGGTGGAGCTTCTCAGCTTGAATCCATAACTAAACTTATAGTTGGTTAAAAATATGAAGAAACCCAACAAACTTGAACATAGAGAATTTCAAATGAACAGCTGTTATTAGAACTAGAATTTCAATTACAACTTACAAGTAGCTCTATGTCTTGAGAATATGGATCAAAACACTTGCAACACCATGTCAAATGCAATAAGCTGAATAGTCAAGGAAAAAGGTAGGTAGTGCATGGAAACTGAAGTGAAATTCTGGTCAGCTGGCTGGGCCATGTTGATCACTGTAAGACCCACTTCAGGAGGGGAGCAGATTACCATGGGGCCCACCTTCATGTATGTATTCTGTGTCCATGCCGTCCATCCGTTTTTCGAGTTCATTTTAGGGCATTATCACAAAAATGAAGCAGATCCAATTATCAGGTGGACCAAACCATAGGAAACAGTGTGATTGAACGCCCTACCATTAAAAACTTCTTAAGGTGCACCTTAATGTTTCCATAGTGTTTATTTTCCATCCAATCTGCTGATAAGGTCACATAAGCCTGGATGAAGGGAAAAAACAAATATTAGCTTGATCCAATACTTTTGTAGGCCATTAATGGTCAATCACCACTCTTTCCTATGGTATGGTCCACCTGATTATTGGATCTGCTTCATTTTTGGGATAATGCCCTAAAATGATCTGGAAAAATGGATGGACGGCATGGATGCAGAATACATACGTCAAGGTGGGCTTTGCCTTAAGGGACGCATTGTCTTGGGTGAGTCCCGGGTCTCACCTAATCCGCTCCCCTTTAGGAGGCAGGCTTCACCATGAATAGATCATGGACAGCTCTCTTTTGCCTTTTTCCATCTTAGGCCCCCAATGGATAGTTCATTACAGAATGTACCATGCCAGAAGATGTTGTTTGGGACTTCCATTCTAATTATAATTATAAAGAGTTTAAAAGTGTAATAATCTATTTTATTAGTACTTTTCTAAGACCTAATTGGACTTATCATTCAATGTTATTACACTGGGAGAGACTCTCTCCCCAAGACTCCAACGGGCAATCAAAGGTGGACCCCACGTGATGTAAGGTCCAAATCAATGACCATTTCTAGCATAACCAATATGAAATGTCCATTTTCCAACTGATTACGAGGATGGTTAGCATTATCTGATCAAAGTAAGTTTTGAGAGGGATGGGCAATGAACAAGCTTGCATGATACACAAGGATCAAACATGAAATATGGATTTTTCCCATTTCCAAGCCTTTGAACCGATGGTTAGGATTGTCTAGTCAAATTTTTTTTGGAGCGCAATCAAAGGTGGGCCCCACATGATGGATGCTCTAGATGGCTGATCTGACCTTTTCTAGGACAATAAATATGAACATCCATTTCCTATCCATTGATCGGAAGGACAGGATCATGAGGCCGAAAAGATTTTGGGGAGGGATGGGCAACCAAAGGGGCGCCCACATCATG
Organism: Magnolia officinalis; assembly: GCA_021015155.1. Lineage (NCBI taxonomy): Eukaryota > Viridiplantae > Streptophyta > Magnoliopsida > Magnoliales > Magnoliaceae > Magnolia > Magnolia officinalis. The sequence continues at coordinate 11,734,181 of JAJHSJ010000002.1, read as the reverse complement.
GATGGTCCAAGTCGATATTGGAACTTGTCTAGTATAATTAATATGGATTATCCACTTTCAAAGCCATGGGTTAATTAATGGAACATCCACGATCACGATGGATGTTGGTTAGGATTTTGGGAATCTTGTTGATTGTACATACCATAGATAGTCACTGTACTACATTGTACTACGTCATACTACACTACCAATTATAGGCTAGTGCACATGTATTTATACTAGACATTTTCAATGGAACAGATACGGGAGTTTGGAATCTATCATGGTATCAAAGCCATAGAGGGATACGACTCCCTTTCCTAATCTTGGGATCAGGATCCGATACCCTTTCTTTTCTCCAAGATCTTGCGGTTCTTCTTCCTGTCTTCCTTCCGACTGGGCGCATCCACATTATTTGAATTTCCTCATATTCAATTAGGGTCATTCCCTCCTTCCGCTTAGGAGATACTCACGGATGCCCAAAGATCATATTCTCTCTCTCTTTTGGAAACGTGTGTCCAACGTATCCGCACGAATTGATCGGCGCTGTCCACCTTGATTCTTCTCAACTCTCGGTCGCACCAAGAGGATTCTCCTTCTATCTCAACAACCACCGTGCGCACCAACTCTCCGTGTTGACGTTGCTCATTGTCCTCAGTCCTTCTCCATGGTTGTTTCGTCTACCTTCCCAAATATTGCTCAGTTAGTGAGCATCAAACTGGATTCTGACAATTACCTCTAGAAATCTCAATTTCTTCCTATTCTTAAAAGTAACGGTCTATTCGGCCTTGTTGATGGTTCAGATCCATGTCCTCCTGAGTATATTCTCTCTTCCAAGGATGATTAATGCTACATTAACGGAAGGCATCTGAGCTCAAGTTGTTGGTTTATCTTCCTCTCTGTCAGTCTAGACCGCGCTCGAACAACTTTTCTTATCTCAGTCTCATGCTCAGGTCATGCACTTTCGTCGGCAACTGCAAATGACAAAAAAAGGGCTCTACTCCCACCATCGAATATCTGCAGAAATTGAAGACAACTGCAGACAAACTTGCGGCAATAGGTAAACCAGTCGACAACTTTGAACTCATCACCTACATTCTGGAAAGCCTTGGCCTCGAGTATGGGTCATTTGTTACTTCTGTCTCGCATTAGAAACCCCCCATCACCATGATGGAGCTTTATGGTGCTCTCATCACAGAGGAGCTTCGCTACACTGACACACCCACAACCTTCGTCGCTACCCGTACCAACAATCAACTTCTACCATAATAGATTGCAAACTCCCATATCTGTTCCATTGAAAATGTCTAGTATAAATACATGTGCACTAGCCTATAATTGGTAGTGTAGTACGACGAAGTACAGTGACTATCTATGGTATGTACAATCAGCAAGATTCCCAAAATCCTAACCAACATCCATTGTGATCGTTGATGTGCCATTATGCCCCCTCAAGCTGACTGAGTGGGAACAAACGGTGAGCTTGGCAAGAAGAAGATGAAAGCGACCGGAGGATAGTCCCTTTGTGAATAGGTCTGCGGGGTTATCGACGGTGGAAACATAACGAACCCGAAGAAGATTCCGCAAGACTTTCTCTCGAACGAAATGATAGTCGACTTTAATGTGTTTAGTGTGAGCATGAAAGACCGGGTTGGCTACGAGAGAAAGTGCAGCACGGTTGTCACAGTACAGAATTGGAGAAGTCGCCAAAAAAACATGTATGTCCCAAAGAAGCGATTGGACCCATAGGATTTCTGCAGTCGTGTGAGCAAGGGCTCTATACTCTACCTCCGTAGAGGAGCGTGCAATGGTAGACTGTTTTTTTGCGGACCAGGAAATAACATTAGGACCCAGAAATGGACAATACCCTGTCATAGAGCGGTGCTCGTCGGGATTTCCTGCCCAGTCAGCATCACAGTAGGCATGGAGGCTAATTTGGGAGGAGGTCCGAGTGAATGTAAGGCCATGATGAAGAGTGCCTTTCAGATATCTGAGGATTCTTTTGACGGCCATCCAGTGAGCAGTGGTGGGAGAATGCATAAATTGGGCCACCTGATTAACAGAGAAAGCAATATCTGGGCGAGTCATGAAGAGATATTGTAGACTACCAACAATACTCCGAAATTTTGTGCCGTCAGGTAGAGGGTCACCCTCATGTCTGGAGGGTTTGGAACTAGTGGCAATGGGCGTTTGCATTGGTTTTGCTTCATGCATGTTGGAGCGAACGAGGAGGTCGGTAATGTACTTGGTTTAACATAGAGTCACGGAATTTGGTGAGCGGGAGACTTGAATACCCAAGAAGTAGGACAAGGGTCCGAGATCCTTCATAGTGAAATGAGTGTTCATTTGGGAGATAAGACTGGAGATGTCCTTGGGGCAGTTCCCTGTGATAATCATGTCTATCGAGTGTTATAAAGTTCGCCTCGTCACAAAAGGCTATCATTGGCAACCTGGAATTGACTACACAGACACTTTCAGCCCAGTGGTCAAACCAACTACCATTCGTCTTGTTCTCTCATTGGCAGTTCAATTCCAATGGCACATCCAGCAACTCAATGTCCAAAATGCGTTTCTACATGGGCACTTGCAGGAGGAGGTTTACATGACTCAGCCTCCCGACTTTGTGGATCCTCGACATCCTCACTACGTTTGCCGTTTACATAAAGCCCTCTATGGACTCAAACAAGCGCCACGGGCCTGGTTTCATCGCCTGACACAATTCTTTACAGACGCTCACTTTGTGTCCTCGTCCGCGGACACCTCTTTATTTATCCACAAGAAGGATGGTTCCATTACTTTAGTGCTCATTTATGTCGATGACATGATTATCACAGGGAACTGCCCCAAGGACATCTCCAGTCTTATCTCCCAAATGAGCACTCATTTCACTAAGAAGGATCTCGGACCCTTGTCCTACTTCTTGGATATTAAAGTCTCCTGCTCACAAACTTCCATGACTCTACGTCAAACCAAGTACATCACCAACCTACTCGTTCGCTCCAACATGCATGAAGCAAAACCAGTGCAAACGCCCATTGCCACTGATTCCAAACCCTCCAGACATGAGGATGACCCTTTACCAGACGGCACAAAATTTCGGAGTATGGTTGGTAGCCTACAATATCTCTCCATGACTCGCCCAGATATTACTTTCTCTGTTAATCAGGTGGCCTAATTTATGCATTCTCCCACCACTGCTCACTGGATGACCGTCAAAAGGATCCTCAGATATCTAAAAGACACTCTTCATCATGGCCTTACATTCACTCGGGCCTCCTCCTAAATTAGCCTCCATGCCTACCGTGATGCTAACTGGGCAGGAAATCCCGACGACCACCGCTCTATGACAGGGTATTGTCTATTTCTGGGTCCTAATGTTATTTCCTAGTCAGCAAAAAAACAACCTACCGTTGCACGCTCCTCTATGGAGGTAGAGTATAGAGCCCTTGCTCACACAACTACAGAAATCCTATGGGTACAATCGCTTCTTCGGGACATACATGTTTTTTTAGCGACTTCTCCAATTCTGTACTGTGATAACCTTGGTGCACTTTCTCTCGTAGCCAACCCGGTCTTTCATGCTCGTACTAAACACATTGAGGTCGACTATCATTTCGTTCGAGAGAAAGTCTTGCGGAATCTTCTTCGGGTTCGTTATGTCTCCACCGTCGATAACCCCGCAGACTTATTCACAAAGGGACTATCCTCCGGTCGCTTTCATCTTCTTCTTACCAAGCTCATCGTTTGTTCCCACTCGGTCAGCTTGAGGGGGCATAATGGCACATCCACGATAACGATGGATGTTGGTTAGGATTTTGGGAATCTTGCTGATTGTACATACCATAGATAGTCACTGTACTACATTGTACTACGTCGTACTACACTACCAATTATAGGCTAGTGCACATGTATTTATACTAGACATTTTCAATAGAACAGATACGGGAGTTTGCAATCTATCATTAATATCATCCAATCAAAGTGACTTCTAAGAAGGATGGGCCATAAAAGACAGGTCCCACATGATTGAAAGTCTAAATCAATGATCAATATGGACCATCCATTTTCCTAACTACCGATTCGATGGTTAGGATCATCCGATCAAAGTGGTCTTTGAAAGAGATGGCCAATCAAAGGTGGAACACATGATGGGCGATCCATATCAGTGATCAGACCTTTAACGATTTGTACAATTAATCAAGCACGTACGACAATGGAAGATCAAACATTTTGTGAATCTTTTAGGTCGTCATTGTGTGTAGCGCCTACACAATATTGAACAGCCTAGATTCTTGGCCAGCTCATTTGTATGGTGGGTGGGTCACACCAGATATGTATCTTGGATGTTCTACAAGTGTGGAGGTGAGTGTGAGGCTAGCAAGCACTTTATAAGTGATGGGCCCCACTCAAAAAGGCAATGTAGTCTATCAGAGAGTTTATGTGTGGCCCCCCTTGCTCCCACCCAATGTAGGGGACAGGCGGCGAATGCGGTAGAATCAGAGAAGCAGCTACAATAGCAAGAAACATACTCTGGTAAGAACGAGCGGTGAAATTCCGGAATTAGAAAGCAATACGGCAATGTATTCGACCATCGGCGTCTTTCCATTCCCACCCCACGTCAAATTGCCAACGCTGATCACCCGCACCGGCAATCTACCAAAAGAAGAAGAGAGAAAAAAGAAGAAGCAACGAATGAATTTCAGATGAAGCATTTCTGACCGTCCATAGACTGTGAGAGGGAATCCCAACGCAAATATCCCACCTCTGCTTTCGGAAGAGGCCGAAGAGGTAGAGGTTGTGGCGGAGGAAGAGAGAGAGTCTGTAGAGGGAGGAAGAGAAGGAGAGAAAAGGGATGAGACAAAAGCGACTGAAACGAGAGAGGTTTTGGAGGTCTTGGGTTTGGGCGTTGGCTATTTGAGTCACTGCTCTTCTCAGGTTTTCCATGAAATGGTTTTGGGTGAAGGAGTTGGTACTACGAAAAGGAAGCGGGGCGGGTAGGGTACTACTCCCACCGGGACGGAGCTAGAGGCGGACGGTCATGTAGGGAGACGGATTGGCTACTCCCCCTGACACTAGCCCCGGGGCTGGTGGTCGGTGCTCTGTGGGCCCCACCATGATGTATGTGTTTCATCCAATTTTAAAGGTCATTTTAGAATCAACACCAAAAATGAGAGTTATATAAATCTTAGGTGGACCACACCACATGAAAACAATAGTGATGGGATATCCACCATTAAAATCCTCCTAAGGTCCACTGTACTGTTTATTTGACATCCAATATGTTGACTTGGTCAAACAGGCCCAGATGAAGGGAAAAAATAAAAATCAGCTTGATCCAAAACTTTTATGGCCACCAAAATTTTTTTAATGGTCGACGCTCATTCAACACTGTTTCCTGTAATGTGGTCCACTTGAGATTGGGATATATCTCATTTTTTGGTCCCATACTGTAAGATTTTCTGTAAAAATAGATGGACGGCATGGATGAAACACATACATCATGGTGGGGCCCACAGAGCACCGACCACCAGCCATTGGCTGGTGTCAGGGGGAGTAGCCAATCCGTTCCCGTCATGTAGTGTCTCTGTGGGGGCCACCGTCATGTATATGTTTTATCGCAGCGTCCATCTATTTAGACAAATCGTTTTAGGGCATGGGCTAAAAAACAAGGCAAATTGTAGTCTCAAGTGGACTACATTACAGGAATCAGTGCACATTGAAAGCCAACTGTTGAAAACTTTTCGGAGACCACATAAGTTTTGATCAAGTTTATATTTATGTTTTTCCTTCGTACAAGTATACACAATCTTATAAACATCACAGTGTGCCATATGAAATTTTCAACAATGAAAGCTCAAACCCCGTTCCCACTCCTTTTTTGAGCTCATGCCTTAAAATGGAATTTGGATAACATGCTTGTCACATATGCAAAATTTATATTTGTTGTAATATGATTATGCCACATCATCATGTACCATATTTAATGCTGCAGTGTCGTGATGCCCTGGATTTTCATTATTTTAGATTTTAAAAATCCTGACAAATTATTCACTATAATTAGTTTATTTTGTTACTTGATGACTTTTAGCACTTGAGGTTAACTTATGTGTGGATGCTACTAGTAAAGAACTGCACAAATTCGATTAATTAACTAAGAAGCTAATAAATTCGACTGATTTCTTGAAAGTGAAGGTTACGAAGTCACGTCAGACCTGAGGGCAGTGAGGGGGCAAGATAAAAAATGCTTATATAGTCAAACGCGCTAGCGCCTTTTATTATATAAGCGTTTTGAAGCAAGCTTCACCTTGAATCTAACCTCGTGATTTATTCATTTAGGGCCCAAATCTAACTAACCTATCACCAACTAATCAAGACAGTCGTAAATAAATAAAGACCTACCTAAAGTCAAGATAACTAGGAGTTGAATCTTGATTAAGAAACCAAACTCACCCAGTTACTTTTTTAGCTTAAGAACCAATGGTTTATAGTGATTATGATCGTATCGCCGTTTTCATTAATTACGAATAGGACACCTATGAACTTAGTTAATCTAAACCTAATCATTGCATATAAAAAATATTATTACTCATTTCATTCTATAAATGCCATGATTATCTAAACAAGTTGTAGATCGATTGTTAGCGGGCTACTAAACCCGGAAGTATAAAAAGACGTTCGTCTTAGCGGACTTGACGTCCATTACAGGACATTGAGACAAGATCGTGTCTCAAACCACTCAACTTGAACTCGAATGGGCCAGTACATGAGATGTGTGAATATACCTGAAATTAAACATGAACTGAAGTTAATTATCTTTATTCAGTCTTGACCAAAGTTGTAGCTTTCGGACGGTTAGATCGTAACCAAATTTAGGGTAGCAATCTAAGCTAATATCTTGCATCTATTCCTATAGCCGCGGGCCCAATAGATGATCAATGACCATGAAATTGGCTTATAATCATACTCGTCGATCAACGCATCCAAATGTCAAAATGATCGTTTTCATACACAGATCACCATTAGATTCACTTATCCCATGACTTAAATTGATTTGTACACCTCCCTCCATGTGGGCCTCAATGGTTGAAAATAACCTTCCATTGGGTTAGCATAATGAATACATAGCCCCTAGGGCCCAAAGCACCACTTCTGGCGCTATAAATACATCCCATTTAGGCTCCCCTCTCTGTTACGCCCTGAAAATCGGCACCTGAGTATAGAGACCCCAGTCCCGAGTTCCCAGGGTATGAACCAAATGAAAATGCATGTGTAACCTCATTTAGATTCACATTTATTCTACACACAAATAATCAGAGTAACGTAATTCAACTTAGCAAATCCAAAATGAGGTAGAGATAACAAAAAACCATAAATATAGGACTAACAGTCAAAAGTACAATTCTAATAGTGGTGGTCACCCAAAACAAGGATTATACAAGCCATAAAGATAATATAACAAAATTAACACGTATAACACACCCAGTTGGGGACTCCAACATATACATGTACAAAAATTAAATAAAACCAAGGCCTTCTAGTTTCTTCTGACGCTCCCAAGACATCACGACAAAAGTGCAAGCCGATCTAAACCGACCCGTCGGAGGCCTCGATAGCACACGCATCAACAACATCGCTTGTTAGTGTTTTAAAACACTATCCTAGGTGAGAGTGAGTAACTAACTTAGTGGTTCCATAATTTCTAAGTTACACATGTTATCGACATAATCAATGTAGGTAATGATAAACAGATAAATAATCACTTCTAAATACTCTTGTTAGATGTACGTATGAAATTATGACATGATGAATGCCCTTACAATATAGCACTCCCTCATAAGCAACTTCAACGCCTATTTTGTAAATGTCAACACTCCCTCATAAGCGACTCCACCCCTCAATCGTAACATCCTATCTAATGCAATGCGATTAATGCATATGTTAGCCAAGTAGTTATTAAATTCCATTCATCCAGCATATTGGAGAAGTTAGGGTACCACCTGTAACACCCTGTACTTTCGGTACAAAGGTGCTACCGAGTAACCCTACTTAGTAGCTTAAGCGAACGTTCACGTGCATTCCAGTCAAAATCCGACCGTTGAAAGCGGTTCCCATCCATATATCAGGATATCCATCTGTTATTCTTCTAGATGGACCGTCACATCATTAGAAAGATCTATTCTTAGGATTTTAATTTCATTGATACACAAATCTAACCGACCATCAGGGTTACCAGTGTAAGGTTCATCATTCAAAAATGCAATCAGATTATTCTAGTCCATATTCAATCCCCATATTACACCTAAACACCCGTTAGGATCCTAGGACCATTGCTAGTCAAATATTAGTCGATCCGACCATCGGATTATTTGAGTAGAAGATCGAGAATTGTTAATGTGACATTCGTGTAGGATGACCCACATAACAGTCAACCGATGAGTGTCCTAATCATCCAAACAAACCCTTAGTGTCCTTTTGGGCCGTTGATATTCGAATCAGGATCAATCCAACCATTAGATTTATATGGGTCAACAATTTGAAACCAATAAGACCGTGGGATTTTAAAGACTTGTAATTAACTACTAGGGATTTTAATTAAACCATTTGTGGCCCACTTATTCACATGATCCACCTTAAAATAGAACCTTAGGCTTAAAAATCTTAAATATTAAACTACCAAAAGGAATTTGACCGTCGAATTAACTTGAATAAACAAAATAAATCAAATTGATTGGGTATGGCCCACCTAAGTTATGGATCTACCTCATAGTCATATTAGTGGCCCATCTTAAGCTATTTGGGCTGATGGACATACTAGATTTCGCATAAACATCTTGGTGGATCACTAACAATTTGTGTAGAGGCAATCCATCCATTCGACTAACACTTGAACTCTAATCTATAAGGTTGTCATGGAGGTTTATGGACTAAGTACCTTTACAGCCGTTGATATCGAACTAGGAGGCCATTTGACCGTCAGATCAATGAGAACCCACAATTTAGGGGCGAAATCTACATGTATGGCCCACCTAAACTTTGGATCTGCCCCACCTTCGACCAAATGTCTTAACGGGACCCAAGAAACTCGATGAACGAAGTGGATTTCACTAGAACATCACGGTGGACCCCACGCAAATGTTGAATGTGCACCATTCCAAGAAGCCCGGTTAAGCTAGCTTGACCCAAGAATTTCCAAAGAAGGAAATTCTCTTCTTCACCTTTGGTTTCTCGCTAGCGCCGAACGTAGGGCGTTCGTTTGAAATGTGGCCCACCACATGTGATCGGAAGGCCGTTCTGATCCATCCATCTGGTGCGGACGCTTTTGCTGACCAAAACCCTGACTACCTCACACGAGCATGTGCGCGTGTATGGGCACAAATCTAGACGCATCCGGACTATGTGCAACCACATTTCCAGGAATGAAAAGCTCTAAACCATTGCTGCCATGAGGGCAATCCGCGTGAGCCTAGCTCCTAAGATCTCAGCCCTTTAATCCGAAAGATCCTAACCATTCATGCCATTCACAGGGATTATGGTTTTCCTAGAAAACTAGCAGCCGAAACCACTCTTCTTGAGTCATTTTTAGAAACCGGACTCTGGGGTGAGATCCTAGCCATTCGTCGAGCATTCAACGGCTCTGGGGAGTTAGGGACGCATAAAAAGCATGAGGAGATCGAGCAACAGGAGCTCACTCTCCATTTTTGCAGCCGTACTTGAGAAATGACGGTTTTCTCCTTCCCTCGAACCCACCATCTAAACCTCTAAGAAGCTTCGAAAAAGCTTATCCCCAAGCTTCCAGGGATCAATCTAAACCAGCCCACGTAGTCCGAATGAAGAAAGAAGCATAGGGGAGGAATCTGCCATTGCCGCCCGGTCATCTTCCTCGTTTGGAGCTGCATCGAGTTGTCGCGAGTTTGGTGCGATGCCTGTTCGAGTCTGGACCTTGTGAAAGTCCAGAGAGAGAGAGAGAGAGAGAGAGAGAGAGAGAGAGAGAGAGAGAGGAGAAGCATGGAAAAAGAGAGAGGAAGAGAAGAAAGAAAAGAGAAGGTAAAGAGGAAGAAGAAGATGAAGAGAGTGCGGGTGGTGCGGCCGCACTGTGATGATGGTCTGCCCACCGGGTTGCTGACTCGGTCATGGTTGGGGCGGGCCTGGTTCGGCCAGTTCACCCCAAGGAGGAAAAAAATCAGAAAGAAAGAAGAGTGAGAGGGTTGGTATGTTGTTACACCAGCTCGAATCGAGCCGGCCCGACTCACTGACGAGTCCGTCGCTGGACTGAGTTCGGTCCGAGCTAGGGATGGGTCTGGTTAGATCCAGACACTGTTCGGTCATTGGCTATACAAAGAAGAAAACAGAAAATAGAAGAAAAGGAAGAGAGAAAGGAGAAAGAGGGAGAGAAACGAGAAAGATAGGGAGAGGTTGAGCCATTTGTTGCTGCCTAGTCAACTTAGTTGAATTCCACCAAGTTGAGTATGGGTCTGGACTGAGTCCAAGATCGAGTTACATGCGGGACTGGTTCAGTCCAGGCACTCTTGGTCCATAAGAAGAGGTGAGGAGGAGAAGGAGAAAGGAGGAGAAGAGAAGGGAGAAGAAGGGAAAGTAGGTGGATGAGTCAACTCGGCTGAGTTAAATTCGGGTTTGGACCAGACCTAGACCTTGTTAGGTCATGGGAAGGAAGAGAGAGAAGAAGAAAATAAAGGAGAAGAAATAGAAAGAAGAAGAAAGGATGCGGAAGGAGGAGAATCAACTCACTTGTCTCTAACCGAGTCGACTCACCGAGTCCTGAGCCTAACTAACTTGGTTCGGGTCTAGGCCTTGCTGGAAAGTGTTGACCTAGCCAAGTCAACTAATGTGAGTCAATACTTTCTTCCCATATTAGATTATCCTGAATTTTCACTAGTTTCATTACATGATTACGATAATTATTAAGCCTGAATAACCATTAGCATGTTACGTATACTAGTACTAGTTATTGTAAACAAAACCACGACTATTAGAAATAATATTTTATTTACCATCCTTGACAATAGATTGTACTAATTATTACTATCATAATGATTATTATAACCATATTAGCTAATGCTAATTATATCAGTAATGATAATAATTACGTTGTTATAATTATTTGTACACCAGCTAGAGTTCAAATCCTAAAATTTATCGTAGACCTAAACTCAATGATGAAACCCTAGACCTAGGTAATCCAAACACTGGGTTAGGACTTTAACCATAAACAGGGTACTAAGCAGGATTAACCATTGGCTGATTCTTCATATTAGTATTGAATATTATAAACAAAACTATGATTATTAGACACTTACATTTTATTTACTATCCTTAAGTATTATAATGAAAAGACTCAGTATTGATAGTTATTATTATTACCAATAGAAAATATTATCACTTTCATTATGGGGTTAGTATAATTATTGTTAATATGAATATTATTATTAGTCATCATCACATTATTGTTAGCAAATATTCTATCTTTAGTACATCTACTAATTAATAGATTATTAGTTATTATAAGAACATTAGACATTGTTGGTATATTTAAGTACCCACTTGTGAATCACTATTATTAATATTAATGGATTAATACTCCTGTTATGAATATTATTTGATCCATTGTACAATAATAATAATAATAATAATAATAATAATAATAATAATTTATGATTCAAATCCTAGAATCTAAGCATTTAACTAAACCCTAAAATGAAAATCCTAATTCTACATCAAAATCCTAAAGATAAATAATTCAAGCCCTATGTTATGACCTTAAACCTGGGTGGTACATAGAACTTGGATCTAATGGTATAAGTTCATGATTTGTAGTAGGATTCGACTTTAAGGGCACACGCATTCCCTAGCAACATTAGTGGTGATTTAATCGTAAGGTGATGATTTCTTCCCCTTGAGCTTTCTATTTTTCCATTAGCTTAAGTAATAGTTTTTATTTTAATTTCGATTGATATTTGATATCCTTATTTTATAATCACATGTGTTAATTATTGGAATTGAATTGCTAGATTACATGCTTAATATTTATCCCGCATACTTTCTTATGTTCGTAGATTACTTGTGGATTGTTTCTGAAATTTAAACTGGTACATTAGTGGAAAACCCCCACCTATAAATGTACACCCATACTTGGGATGTAACTCAATTAATTATGATTGTAATGGACCTTCGACTTGGTGGTTATTAAATGGTGGTTTAAATCGAATATTGATGTGGGCCTACCATACAGGGGTTGTTGTGTCTAAGTGGTTTTTAAGAATGATTTTTTATCACATGGTTTTGATATTTGCCTTATTTGGCTTAATCTTGATATTTGCCCTATGTGGCTTGGTTTTGATATTTGCCCTATGTGGTGTTGTTTTGGTATTTGCCCTATATAGGTTCGATGTGTTATTTTGTACAACCATGCGATGATAAGCCCCATATACTGAAATTTGATTGGCCACTAGTTGACGGGTTTTCATTAAACATCCTAAGGTGGTAGTGTCATGAGCCGGGGATGATGGTATGGGACCTGTGCCGGAGCTGTCGGCCTATGCTGGGTGACAAGCCCCCCGTAGTGACCTTGAGCTTTATTAAACCGGCTGATTGTAATTGGACTAATAATGACTTGACTAATCATGCATTCATGGCATATTAACAATGACAGGTGGATATTTCTGGATGCTGTAGCACATGCCCTCTAGGTTATTGGGGGTATCGTTTCGCTAGCTGTCAGACCATCGACTATCGATTTACGTACGTGATGTACGATAGATAGTCATTATGCGGTACGTGATGTACGCACGTAATGTGCTTCGCTAATGGCCAGCTTTTGCATAGGTGATGAGCCCAACTACCGACTGTATGAGCATCCCCAGGTCGATGATGTATTCACGCATCCATGCGTATAATAAGACTACATCATGTATTGTTTTGTATGCCTTGTTATGTTTTTATAACTATGCTTATCTAATGTGGCGGTGTGTAATCTTAAGGGGAATTCACATTGAGCTGGTCACTCATCCATTAAATATATAACCGTACAGGTAGCACAGGTAGCTTAAGTGATATGCATGTTCAGACTTGATGATGAGCAGAGTACAATTGCTAAGGATACATGGCTGTATTTGCCAAGAGGAGTTGTGTGATCTTGTGACTCAAATTTATATGCATTTTGCCATCTCTCTTGTATAAATTGTGTAATTCTTGTATTTGTTAGTTCAGAGACATTGGTTTGTATAAGTCATTATGGGCAGCCTCTTGTATATTCTAAATGTAAATACAAATTTCCCTTTATGTTGATTTGTTCATCCTACGCTAAACTGCTAACTTTAAAAAATATATATATATATATAGTTTATCATCCAAGCGGCGACTCCCCAGCCAATGAGGGACTAACACTTGCCCGACCGATCTCAAAGGACTCGAATGACACATGGTTAGTCACCTTGTCGACATGGTGGAGGACAACTACAATTGATGCAAGAGTTGTCACCTAAACACAATTGTGGTGAGGTCGTGACATCCATTCCATTTATGATATAGTAAGCTCGTAGCATTCATGATTGCTCATTGATCACTACGAGGAGGCTCGTCACCCCAACGTAGGCCGACAGCTCGGACACGGTGTCCCATACCACCATACCTGGCTTATAGTCGTGTGGATCGTACCACTATTGAGTATAAATAGACTCATTCAATGGAAATGAGGTATCCTAGATTCCATTTGGTCTTGTCATATATTGTGAATATACATGATCAGTTGGTTGTTAGACTAATTTAATTGACTCGGAGAATCCCGGCGTAATCGACATTGGGTGCAAGTATCACACGTAGTCTAACTACTTTCGGTCGTCCGTGTTCAACACAGGTCGATCGAACAAGCCTAGGGTGGCCGACCTAACTCGGGCCACCCCTTATTTCAGGCGGTTAGCCCACTATCCCAATATTGTAAACAAATTTAAACATCACTATAGACTAGTCATTCGTTATGCAGTCATAGCAGGGTTTCATATGAAGTATAAATTCAATGACACTACTACTTAAGCATTTCATCAAACATATGAGCATCAATAGAAGCAACGTACTCACTTGTGCATTTTATTAAACATGTGAGCATCAATAAAACCATATATTCACCGATGCATTTTAACAAATATGTAAGCATCAATAGAACAACACATTTAATCACTTAGGCATTTTATCAAACATGTGAGCATCCATAAACAAAGAATAACACATGTTGTGATCAAATCAAAACGTGAACATGTTAGCATATACCAAGCTATCTACAAACAATAAATCATTAACTGAGACAACCTAAGAATAATGGTCCACACCTTAAGAAGGGATTTTGGGGAAAATAATTTCTACACCAATTTCGAAGGAATTAAGTGAGATTCATGTCATTCAACCTAAAAAAACCTAGGTTGGGAAGTGGGGTTCATTTCTTACCTCTCAATCGCGAGTGAGGTTGATTCGGCGGAGGAGAATGGTCGAGGCTAGGGCTTTGATTGGAAGGATTCGGTGAAGGAGACATCAATCTCCATCATTTGCTCCCCCTCTACTCCATTATCTCATTTTCTCATTTTTTCTTTCGCTCTTTCTTTCTAAGGCAAAATTTGGATTGGAGCAAGGGTTTTCCCCAAATACACTATTTATAGTTCTAAAAAATGGTGCAAATGGCCCCAAGGGTTGGGTTTTCATTATACTATCATTATGGGACGATGTTTCTAACCTTGTGTAGGGGTCGATATACACAGTAAGATAGTTGACCCTAATAATGATTTACGTATGGATACGATTGACCCACCATTTGGATGCGCGGATCGACGAGTTGATCAAAAGTCAGTTCATCGATCACTGATGGTCGATCAGGGCAGTGACTATACCGATATGTGCAGTGTATTAGCTTATGTTGTTGCCCTAAATTTGGTCATGATCTAACGATATGAAAGCCACAACTTTAACAAAGACCAGATATAGATAATCAACTTAAGTTATTGATTAATTTCAGGAATAATCACACATCTCATGCACTGACCTTGCAAATCCAAGTTAAGCGATTCTAGACGTGATCTCGGCTCAATGTCCTACGATGGACGTCAAGCCCGTCAAGACAAACATTTTTCTATAATCTTGAATTTAGTGGCCCACTAACAAGTGGTGTAGAGTTTGTTTAGAAAATTGGGGTGTAAGGCCCGTATCCTAGTCCGTACCATTTCTTAAACTCCCGCGGTCCTCCCGGTCGAATTTCGGTGACTTGCAATCTATAATCGATGTTTGCACGCGACCCTGAGTCACACCCTTTCAACCCGAGTCGACTCGACCTGAGACTTGTACCCTTGCGACTGCGCCGTGGCAACAGTTCCAACGCCACGTCTCGCGCGCCGATGCGATACCCAAGCCAGGAGTTGTGGGCCCGCGTATATTTCGAGAAAACGCAGCGTGTTGCGAATCTCGAGAGAATTTCTACAACCTATCACATCAATCCATAAAAGTACAACCCATCACTCTATCCCATCCCCAAGTACCCAAGCCATTCCTCCAAGTCAACTCTGTCTTACACAACCCATACCACCTATCACCCATCATCCATCACTCCATCCATCACCCATCCCTCTCTCCTTACATCTCCTTTCTCTCTCATTCTTTCTACCATTTTTCCAAGCAACCCCAAGGTGAGAACCGTCCAAGGTTTTCCAAGGAGAGAAAGAAGCTAGGTGTTGCCTACTTCCTACCCCTCTAATCTCCCATCTCCACCATTTAATCATCATCTTCCACCATCAAAGGGAAAGCCAAGGAGTTTAGGAGTCTAAGGAGCCAAGAAGAAGCGAAATCGGTGGGTGTTTTATAAGCTTAGATTTTATTATTTTGATGATGGGCCAAGTGGGGCCTACCGATTGATGGTACGGATCTCACTTTGGACCCTAGGTGTGGCTGATGGCCCACCATGATTCATATGTTCATCTCATGATGGGGCCATTCTCCATGGACTCCATCATGATGTTTATTTTTCCAGTTTGGAAGGGTCATCTAGACCTTGCATTTTGGCGGAGAAGGGATCTCCACCATTAATTTTGATTGGTGGGCCCACATGTAATGGGACCCACTTGATGTATGTTGTAATGCATGGAAGGGAGAGCCCATAGTGCCGGGGTCCCTCCATCAC
The DNA here is from genome assembly GCA_021015155.1 of Magnolia officinalis. NCBI lineage: Eukaryota > Viridiplantae > Streptophyta > Magnoliopsida > Magnoliales > Magnoliaceae > Magnolia > Magnolia officinalis. Next base: position 11,718,031 of record JAJHSJ010000002.1, on the reverse strand, counting down.
ACGCGTCTCTCTCTCTCTCTCTCTCTCTCTCTCTCTCTCTCTCTCTTTCCAACATTCGTGGACCCCACCTATGATGTACATGTTCTATCCAAGACTTCTGTACGTGGGGCCCACATGATTGTATGTGTGATATCTGGACCGTTCAGATGGTCTGGACCCACCTTGATCTGCATGTGTGGCACACCACATTGTCCAGCGGCAAGGACGGTGGGTCCCACCTGGAGTCATATCCAAGCCGTCCGTCAACATACGTCAAGAGGCTAGACTTGATACAAGCAATATAATAATAATATTATAACATAACGTCCAAAGGCAGGACGTTGATATAAATTATATATATCAGCTCCATAGCTGAGGTGGGCCACACGTGTGGACCCACCTTTGATGGAGGTATTTCACCTCTGCTGTCCACCGTCCATTGCTGGACGGTGGGACAGGTGATGTATGTGTCTTATATCCTGATCGTTTGTCCAGGGTGGACACGCGTGAGGCTAGCCACGTGGTGGCCATCCACGTGGGACGTAAACCCACCTTGATGCATTTATTCTATGTCCACTCCGTCCATCTGTCCAGGACGGTGGACCCCACTAACGTATGTGTTTCTCCACACCGTTCATCTGGAGGAAAGTGGGCTACAACCATGATGTATGTATTTCAGTCCACACCGTCTAGATGGCTGGACGGTGGGCCACGCCATGATGTATATATTTTACATCCACACCGTGCATCTATTTCACATCCACACCAACCATCCACACCGTGATGTACATGTTATATCCAATCGTCTATTAGGTGGACCACACTACAAAAAATCAGTGGAGATTGAACATCCACCATTAAAGCTGTTTGGGGGTCACAGAGGTTCTGGATCAATATGATATTTGTTCTTCCTCTTAATTCAAGTCTTTGTGACCGTATGAATAGATTGGATAGAAATAAACGTGATGGTGGGCCCGATGAGGTTTAAACAGTGAAAATCATTATCTCCATTGCTATTTGTGGTATGGTCCAGATGATCTTCCGATATGATTCATTGTTGTGGGTAATGCTCTAAAATAATCTCTAAATAATAGATGAATGGTGTAGATGGTCCAGCTAGGACGATGGGCCCATCTTGATTTATATCAGGCATATTGTTGCGGTAAACCTTGATGTATATGAGGCCCGTTGTTGCGGCCCATCTTGACGTATATCAGGCCCATTGTTGCGGCCCACCTTGATGTATATGAGGCCCATGTGATGCGGCCCACTTGATGTATATGAGGCCCATGTGATGCGGCCCACTTGATGTATATGAGGTCCATTGTTGTGGCCCATTGTGATGTACATGAGGCCCATGGGATGTGGCCCATTATGATGTATATGTGGTCCATGAGTGAGGCCCATGTGGTGCGGCCCATTGTGATGTGTATTAGGTACATGTGATGCGACCCATTGTGATGTATATTCGGCCCATGTAATGAGGCCCATTGTGATGTATATGTGGCTCGTGTATAAAGCCCATTGTGATGTATATACGAGGCACATGTGATGAGGCTCATTGTGATATATGAGACCCTTATGTGAGCCCCATGGTGATGTATATTAGGCCCTCGTGTGAGGCCATGGGTCCACTATACGTTTGGCTCTATGTGGGCCACCCCTTGTTCACTTCCCAAGTATAGGGTTGTGATGTAGTAATAAACTCGGTGAGATCGAGGTCGAATCCACAGGGACTAATACCTGTACGTAATCTGAAACTAACTAGAACTAGAACTAGAATAAGATAAAATCTAAATCGAGTGTGATTTGAGGAATAATGGTAAAATATTAATTTAAAACTTAAGGAATTCAGAGGTAAGAAACTAGGGATTCAGAGGATCCACTTGTAGAAATCAGGGAGACCTACGCTTGATTCACGAACTCAACTGGATTTCGAGTCCCATCTTCATCCAGTTGGAGAATATATCATTAAAGCACAATCGGAACTTCCTTTGATCTAGTTTTCACAAGATAAGACAGTTGTAAATTAGAATGAATTCCATCACCAAACCATGCCCATGAGACAAGATAAACAACAAAATTAACCCAATCCACAACCAATCTGAGAGATGTATGAATGTTAGGAAGGATTCCGTCATCCAACCATGCCCAGGAGACGATGGTGAACAACAGGGTTCCCAAATTCATAAACCCTATAATGCTAAGAACATGCTCAAAGCTATCGCAAATCTATTGTAATTTCAGTCACAACAAACCATTAAAAACTGAAAGCATTCCTATTAATCAAACTAAATCAACATTCATTCAATCTAACATGAATCAGAGCCATAGCATCGTTCCCATCACACCACAAGCTTCACCTCTTAGCCCTAGCTAAGAGGTTTAGCTCGCCATGGTGCGGCTAACTCTTGAACAAAATAAAATAAAAAGAAAAAAAGAAAAGAAGAAACTACTATCTTCGTCTCTCTCTCACGTTCCGAACCAAAGATTGGATGACATCCCCCGAAGCTCTCTCTTTCCTTTTATAAGTAGCAAGGAGATCCGTCCGGTTGCTGGAGACCTTGTTGGAGTCGGAGAACCGACTCTCCTTACGCAAATCTGTTTACGCAGTAACAGATACGTGTCACCGTTTTATGTTTTGGAAACCAAATTGCGGCCACACATGCATGATCCAAGCCATTCAGGCTCCTTGGTTGAGGTAGAGGCCCACCTGTACACCCTTTGGACAGATCAGATCATCGATCCGACAGAAGAAAGGATTGCAGCGGGGCCCACAGCGGCCGGGTTTTTCGGATATGCGAAACAGAGCTTTCGTGTCTTGCTTTTGGCTGTCGGTGGGCCCATGATCAATATCAGTGGTGAAATCCAGTCCGTCCACTGGACTTGGCTCGAAAAAACAATCGAATATGGTCAAATTCAGATTGGATTTAGTGCGGCCCACAGAGTTTCTGTTGCATCGTCGGTCTTCCATTTGGACGAACAAAACCCGATCTTTGCTGTTGTTTGCAATTCTGTCATCTAGGCGATGGTAAGCAGGCCTTTATGAGTTTGATGAATGGTTTGGATTCTCCATATGGACAATGGGTGGGGCCCACAGCATCAACCGACGGTTGATGTGAATTTTCTCTGTGGCAGTTGCCGTTTCTGCCAAAGAAGTCGGTCAACACCGCCTTTGACCAGGCGCAGCGGTTCAGTGCACGTCAAGTGCATGTACACGGTGCACACACCTCACGTATATGGTTCCCAATGTGATGTGTATGAGAAATCCTCTCCGTCCATTCCTTTTATAACCTTATAAAATGGATTGAGTCCAAATTTGAAGCATGTCCAGATCTCAAGTGGGTCCCAGCTTGATAATTCATAGTCTGATCTGACCATTGGGCCGCTTCCAAAGGGATTCACTAGCTGAAATTCGACGTGTACGGTTAATTTGGAGTCCTCAGCCCTGTATGAAGTTTCGAGCCGAATGGATGGTTGGAACCATGTGATCTTGCATCTTGGGTGACTTTTGAGCCTCTAGCGTGAACGGCTTGATTTTCTTAAATCCTGGGCATGTAAATTCATTGTTCTTGGTCCCCTAGAGTCTGTCCCTTGCCTTTGGTGACATCAGAGCATTAAATCCATGCTCTTAGCATCCTTTTCAGACACATGATCGTAAATTCACCCTGCAGCACAAACACGATTTAAATGGCCCTTTAAACATTTTCATAGTCGTAAATCCAGGTAACAACTGGGGCCTAATATGCAATATTTGACCCTCAACACCCCTTGGGAGCAATGTTGGTTAAATGTCCACATTGATGAGTAATGATGGTTAAATGTCCACATTGTGACCTTCCCTTAGGCCTTTGTTAGGCCCATTCTAATTATTCTAGGTCAACCCAAATCATTGGGCCTCATTGATGTTTGCATGGTCCATCTATTCGTATTGGGATATCCCAAGATGTTGGGCCCCCATTGGTTGTTAGTAAGATTATTTCTTTTACCTTGGGGCCCACCTTGTGTATGTATTGGGCCCCATAGGGAAGTCCAGTTTATTGCACGATAAAGAGGGTAAGGAAGCCCACTTATTGTAATTAGACTCGGCTATGCCCTCAGTGGGGGATATTGTGACGCTCTATCATTGTTGCACATGTGGGCGGACACTGATGTGGGCGAGGCCTAAGGGCCTGAGCGAGCTACCAGTGGTTGGCAGACTACTATGCACACAGTGAAGGCAGAACTTTGTTCCACATCGGAAGCATCGTCTGATGTTGTGGTGGCTATAAGTTGAAATCCTTTCTTAACTATTGTGACGCGTTTTAAATCAGTGAGCTTCTGCAAAACAGTCTATATCACCCCTTGCTGTAGATGGAAGGATATGCAGTATCAGGTTTGGTGTATCCACTGTTTAGAGCCTATTTTGATATTTGGACTAGATCCACCGTCCTTTTGTGGACCCCATCATTCATATGCATGTTATGAGGGATGATTGATTAAAGTATATGCCGTTGGGCTGAGATGTTTATGGGACTCCTTGTGAGACGGAGTTGCCCCCTCATGATCACGTGATACGTGTGAGTTTGATGCTTCGCCTATATACGACTGACAGTATTCGTGGACTCGTCAGGATTTGTATATTGCATTGCATCCTCGGTATATGATATTTGGCTTACTATGTCTCCGCATTGCATAACTAATCTACATTGCTTCCTCAGTATATGATATTAGCTTATTATGTTTTTGCATCGCATAGCCTGGATAAGGCTGATGGTATTTATGGACATACCAGCATGTTTCCGCATTGCTCTAATATTGCATACTTGACACTTACTTTGCGCACACACTTACACCACCCTCTAAGCTTTCTATAAGTTTATGCATGATAGATGCGTGCAGGTGGTGTTAGGTTACAACAATGTTGAGCTTGGAGCGTGCAGCTGTCTTCTGGAGCTTTGATTATTGATATATATGTATTTCTTTTTCAACACTGTATTTAAATGTTTATATTAGTGGATATGTGATGATGATGTTGCCTTCGTGATTTAGGTAAACTTGTGGCTATGCTTCTTACGAGATAAATGTACGTTGAAAAATCCTTCTTGCAGGATCTTAGGATTGAAATTTGGTGTATGGGTGCTAGGAGCCGAGAATAGGGTACTACGGAGGTTGTCGGCATCAGATTCGGCAATCGGGAATTTTATGAGTCCGATTTCCGGGTTTGGGGCATGACATGGGGCATTTCTAGAATGAATTGGATAATGAGATTTCTTATGCCCAATGATTATGGCTTGGATTAGCTAAGTTCATGGTGTGGCTTATTCGCAATTAGTAAAGATGACGATTCAATCCTAATCACTTTAAACAGTTGGTTCTTATGCCAAAGGAGTAACTGAGTCGATTTAGTTTGTTAATTAAGATCCGACCCTTAGTTATCTTGGCTTTTGGTAGGTCTTTATTTAGGTGCAGTTGTCTTGATTAGTTAGTGATAGGTCAACTAGATTTAGGCCCTAGATGAACAAATCACGAGCCTAGACTCAAGGTTTTAGTGATCAGGCGGATCCGTTAGCTTCCTATAATTGATTAATCTAATTTGTATGGTTCTTTACTGGTACCACCTGTGTATAAGCTCATATCAAGCATTAAGGGTCAGTAAGTGACAATGTAAGCTAGTTATATTGAAAATTTTAAAGGATTTTTGGAAATCCAAAATAGCAAAAATTAGGGACCCTACAATCTACCTCCCTTAAAAGCAATTTCATTCTTGAAATTGCCTAATGTCAGTAAGTAAATATATTCTAATTTCTTACGCCTGAGTTTCATTGATTTCATGTCTATATGTATGTTAAGGTGTACACTAACTACCATGGATGGGTTTATTGTGTTGTAAAACAGATGTCTTAAATCTTGTTCACTGAGTTGCTCGACCAGTCGAGGGACTGACTCGACTAGTCGAAGGTCCCTTCGACTGGTCGAAGCCTGTTCGACTTAAAGTCCAGCAACGATATATTTGGAATTTAAGGGACACTCGACCAGTCGAAGCCATGGCTAGGGTTACGCAGACGGTGCGCGGACAGCGTAAATTTGAGGTGGTTTCTAGGGAGGTGCATAAGTGGGGTTTCTCCATCTATAAATAGGAGTCCCTAGGGCCATTCTCATGTGTGCTAAGGCTTTCTAAAGAGGTTCCAAGGTTTCTAAAAGGGTTCTAGGGTTATTAAAGAGTGTAGCAAGGGTGAGATTCGAGGTTGTTGGAATTGGGTAAGTCCTTTCTCATTGTAATTTCTATTTTCATAGTAGAGATCTGTCGCTTTGTGACGTGGTTTTTTTCCGAAAGGGTTTTCTACATAAAATCTTTGTGTTCTCTTGTGTTTGCTTAGTGCTCTTGGATTGCTATCCTAGATCCATATCTGTGTGATTCCGCAGCACAAATCCCAACAAGTGGTATCAGAGCTATCGTTGGGGCATAGATATGAATATGTAGGATTAACAATAATGGGAAGTACTAGGTATGATATTAAGAAGTACTCAGGGAAAAATAATTTTGAGTTATAGAAGATCAAGATGATCAGTTCCTTAATCAAGCAAGGCGAAGATGATGCTCTTGAGGAGGGAAAGTCTACTATGACTGATGATGATTGGAAGACTCTTGATAAGAAGGTCTTATCATCGATCCGTTTACGTCTCATGGATGAGGTTCTCTACAATGTCACGAGGGAGAAAATTGTGGCTAAGTTGTGCACGAAGTTAGAGGATATTTATGCGAAAAAATCTTCTGAAAATCGCTTACACTTGAAGCGGCAGTGATATAACTTCAAGATGGCAGATGGTGGAGATCTGGAGGCTCACATCAGCAACTTTAATAAATTGGTTTGCAAATTGCTGGATATGGAGGAAGTGATAAAAGATGAAGAACAAGCATGTATGTTGCTGAATTCTCTTCCGGCGTCGTATGAGTCATTTAAGGACACAATATGCACCACGAATAAAACCCTGAGTGTCGACATCGTTATCTCGGCCTTTCAAGGGAAGGCCATGAGAAAGTTTAACGACGACATGGGGACATCTTTTGATGCACTGTTTACAAGGGATAAAAATTTTGAGCAAGATACAGAGTCTTCAAGGTCAAGATCCAAATCCAAGGGCAAGGGCAAAAGAAAGTTAAAGTGTTGGAATTATGGGATAGAAGGACATATGAAGAAGGATTGTACAAATCCTAAATCTAAGAGAGAAAAATCTAAGGCTTCATACAAGGAAGCTAATGCTGCCACGTCAGATGAATCAAGTGGATGTGATGGTAATGTTTTGTCAGTGTCTACGATCAGACACTTTTACAATGATCGTAAGGACGAGTGGATTCTAGACATAGGGGCATCTTTTCACACGACTCATCGGAGTTGGTTCGCCAGCTACAGGGATTGCGATGGTGGACAGGTGTTTATGGGCAATGACATTGCCTGTAATGTTGTAGCTGTTGGTACGGTGTGCATTAAGATGTTTGATGGGACAGAGCATACCTTGACTGATGTGAGACACGTTCTTAACATGAAGAAAAATCTGATTTCTCTTGGGGTACTTAAGGCAATGGGGTGCAAGTTCACAAGTATTGATGGTGCTCTTAAAGTATCTAAGGGGGCACAAGTAATCATGAAAGCGCAACAACTCGATGATGTTTACAGGTTGATCGGGAGCAGTTCAAAAGGTAGAGCTGCAGGGGCTATAACGGATTCCACCTTTGCATGTATGTGGCATGCTGGGCATAACCACATGAGCAGGCAGGGAAGGAAGGATATGATGCGCAGATAGAGATACAGAGGTAGTGGAGCAACCACCTATGAGAAGAATCTCACGACATAATCGCAGGATATCGGTGAGGTACATGGACAACTCTAATATCATAGGGGATCCATCATCTATTCAGATGGCTCTAGGTGAGCCTGATGCTGAGAAGTGGAAGGTGACTATGGGTGATGTGATGGACTCGTTATACCAGATCGACACATGGGAGCTGGTGGAGCTTCCAGTGGGCCGGGAAGCGGTTGGATACAGGTGGATCTTCAGGAAGATACAGCACGGATACCGAGCGAGGTTGGTAGCGAATGGTTATGCTCAGAGAGAATGAATCGGCTTCTCAGAGATATTCGCGCCGATGGTATAACAGTTGTTTATTAGATTCGTGATTGGCGCTGGTTGGCCAATGCGATATTGAGCTAGAAAGGATGGATGTGGAGTCTGCACTTCTACAATGAAAATTGGAAAAACATATCTACATGAAGCAACCAGAGCGGTTCGAAGTCTAAAGGGGCTGAGAAAAAAGTTTGTAGGAGGTCATTAAACGACCTATCGCTTAGGCAGTGGTATAAAATTTGATTCCTTCATGATAAGTTAGAGATTGTATGTTGATGACATGTAGATCGCCAATCATGTAATGTCTGAAATCAATGTACTAAAGACTCGATAAAATGAGACATTCAGGATGAAAGATCGGGGGGCTGCAAAGATGGTTCTTAGCATTGAGACTGAAAGAGGAGTAGGCTTTGGTTATCTCAGGCAGAATACCTTGGGTAGGTATTGATCAAGTATGTAATGGACTATGCAAAGCTGAAAAGTGTTCCCTACACGTCTCTCCTCAAGTTTTCCTCAGGTCATGTCCCAAAACAGATGAGGAAAAGCAGGATATGTCTTATGGGCCTTATTCGAATGCGGTTGGCAGTGCATACCATGGTCTATATTAGACCGGTTATTTCATAGGCAATCAGTGTATGAGCAAATATCATGGCAAGCAACATTAGATGGCGGTGAGACGATACATTCGAGGTAAGAAGACTACGTCTTTACTTTTGAGAAGACAGGGACAAAGTTGGTTGGGTATGTGGATTCAGATTACGCAGGCGGGGTGGATTCTAAAAAGTCGACTTCAGGTTACTCGTTTGTATTAGCGGGTGGAGCAGTTAGTTGGATGTCCATGTTATCGTACAGGTGCTTGAGGAAGGAGGCATAACTCTGGAGAAGATTCACACCTGTGTGAATCCAGAAGACATGATCACTAAGGTCATTCATGCAGAGAAGTTCAAGTTTTGTGCAACTTCTTTGGGCTTGACGATGACGTAAAAGAATGACGGAGTGTACGTAAGAAGCGTTGATTGAAGCTATGATGTGGTAAAGAGATAAGAGAAAAGGTTAAAAAGCTACACGGTTAAAAATTGAAGATATTGTGGAGGTTGTTGTAAAACAGATGTTTTAAATCTTGTTCACCGAGTTGCTCGACCAGTCGAGGGACTGGCTTCTACTAGTCGAAGGTTAAAGATTGAAGATATGGTGGAGGTTGTTATAAAATAGATGTCTTAAATCTTGTTCACCGAGTTGCTCGACCAGTCGAGGGACTGGCTCGACTAGTCGAAGGTCCCTTCGACTAGTCGAAGCCTGTTCGACTCGAAGTCCAGCAACGATGTATTTGGGATTTTCGGGACGCTCGACCAGTCGAGGGACAGGCTCGACTAGTCGAGGGTTACGCAGATGGTGTGCGGTTTGTGCCGGACTGCGTAAATTTGAGGCAGATTATAAGGAGGTGCGTAAATGGGGTTTTCCCATCTATAAATAGGAGTCCCTAGGGCCATTTTCATGTATGCTAAGACTTTTTAAAGGGGTTCTAAGGGTTTCTAAAAGGGTTTTAGGGTATCAAAGAGTGTAATAAGGGTGAGACTGGAGGTTGTTGGAATCGGGTAAGTCCTTTCTCTTTGTAATTTCTATTTTCATAGTAGAGATCTGTCGCTTTGTGCCTTGGTTTTTTCTCGAAAGGGTTTTCCACGTAAAATCTTTGTGTTCTCTTATGTTTGCTTGGTACTCTTGGATTACTATCCTAGATCCATATCTGTGTGATTCCGCAACACAAATCCCAACATATTGTAGTATACCCCTCTTAAAAGTTTCCACATCGAGATTTGAGAACCGATGTCAAAATCATTACTATTATGCTCTTCACGATCGGGCTAATACAGAAAATAGTTTTGGTAGGCTTAAATTTGATATGTCGATCATCTGTCTGACCAAGGTAGAAAGCTCATTGTATCCCTTGCTAGTCCCGGTGGATCCTGATCTTATACTCAATCAAAGCATTGAGTCTATTGGTAGTCGTCCAGGATTGAGAATTGGGTCAAACTGTGAATGCCTCGCAGGTGTATGGTTATGTAATTCTGTAATTCGATCATCCTAAGCATTTAGGGAATATTGTAATTCATTGGGAAGTTCAAGCCTCATATTTATAAGGTTGTCCTTCAGGTTTTGGTCAAAGAGAGTTCTCATTTTAATTCATGTCTAACTTAGTGGTTAATAAATCTCCTATTGTGCCTATGGTTAAATGATTATCCTAGAAATGTTTTTAATGGCCTAAAATTTTATATGAATATTATCGTTTCAATCCTATGGCCGGCGAGTTATGAGCAAACTATGCTTATGTTTCATTAATTTAGAGAGGGAAGGAAGAATCAAAAGTTTTAAGATATTTCGGGGGTTTGGAGGGCTGGTGATGCAAGGAATGTCGCGGAAAAAGAAAGAGGAAGAACATCATATCCTCAGCGTGGTATGAACCTTGAATCCACATGAGAATAAGAAACCAAAATATTTTAAAGAAGTTCGCCTTAAATACAAACTGATAGAGTAATAAATAATGAAACTTAACCTTATTCAAGAGGCCTAATTCAACTATACTATAAACTACTTGAAATAAAAACATACTAAAAGAAAATAAAATCTAATCATACAGGATAAATCATGGTATGATTAGAAACAATTCCTAAAAAGACACCGAATACTAAAACTCCAATATGAAAAATATACGCCCGATCCATCGACAACTCGTAGTTGCAAATTTTTTTGCTTTTAATGTCTTTTGTTCATAATGTATTTATCATTTTTAATTATTGAGTTATATATATATATATATATATATATATATATATATATATATATATATATATATATAAAATTCATCATTAAGTTCACTTTCGTTCCATAAAATTTCGTTCTATTTCAAGTTCTAGAAAAGTTATAAAAATTCCAGAAGTACAAGTTGCCCGAAATCAATGATTTTATATATGATTCCAAAATATTTTTATTGCTTGTAACATTTATTGTACTTCTACTTGTAAATTATTTTAAAAAATTTAATAGTAATTTATCATTAAGTTTATTCTCACAATACAAAATTTTATTTCATTTTGACTTCTAAATTTTTTATTAAAATTTCATAAGTAGTAACTGTTTGAAACTAATGATTTCTATACAATTTTAAACTATCATAATATTAACTATATTTTATTTTTTATTTATTTTTCTATAAAACTAGACTCTTCAAGATTCAATCTAGCTTTTGAATCATTCCAATCGAAATTATATTGAAGAATATATGAATTTTTGAAATCAACACATAAAAATTATAAATTGTTGAGTAAGGGTGGCGGTAGCCTTGCCATTGTTTGTCCAATTCCAATGGTGGAGCTGCCATTGTCCGCCACTTCAGCAGTATCATCGACACTTCGACAGTGGAGCCACCCCCATCTAGCGAATCCAGAGGTGGCATCGTCGTCATTTTTTTTATTATTTAATTTTTAACTTTTTTTAAAAAAAAAATTCTAATATGTGTGTGTGTCTATATATATATATATATATATATATATATACACACACACACACACATACACACATACATACAGTCTCTCTCTCTCTTCCTTTTATTATTATTATTATTATTTTTAAAATTTCATTCATTCATTATTTCGCATTTATTTATCATCAGTCTTCTTTTCTTTCTTTTTTTTTTTTCATTCACCATCACTTAATTCATTCACTCATTTCATTTAAATCCTCATTCATTTTTTTCCCTATTCATTTCATTCTCCCTCTACTCCTTTCTCTCATTCTTCCATTCATTCATTCTTTCTCTCTTTCTTTTTAAGGAAAAATTAATATGGGAGCAACGGTTGCCCTCATATACACTATTTATGGCACCAAAATTAGTGAAAATGGTCATAAGGGTTGAGTTTTCCTTATATTAGCCTTATGGGAGAATGTTTCTAACCTTTGGAGTCTACTATGGGGTGTAGAGGTTGATATGCACCATTGGATAGTTGACCTTAGTGGCAATCTATGTATGGATACGATTAGCCCGCCATTTGGATACGTTAATCGATGGGTATGATTAAAAGTTAATTCGATGGTTATTGATGGTCGACTAGGGTTGCGACTATACAGATATGTGCAAGGTATTAACTTAGATTGTTGCCATAAATTTGGTCACGATCTAATGGTCTAAAAGACATAACTTTGCAAAAAGACCGGATATAGACAATTAACTTAAGTTCTTGATTAATTTTAAGAATACTCACACATCTCATGCATTGACCTTGCTAGTCAAAGTTAAGTGATTCGAGACGCGATATCGGCTTAATGTCCCGCAATAGATGTCAAGCCCGCTAAGATGAATGTTTTTCTATAGTATCGGGTTTAGTGACACACTAACAAGCGGTCTAGAGCTTGTTCAAAAAATTGAGGCATTTTTGGAATGAATTGGATAACGAGATTTCTTGTACTCGATGATTAAGGTTTGGATTAGCTAACTTCATATCGTGGCTTATTTGCAATTAGTGAAAACGGTAATTCGATCCTAATCACCTTAAATCGTTGGTTCTTAAGCTAAAAGAGTAACTGGGTAAGTTTAATTTGTTAATTAAGATTAGATTCCTAGTTGTCTCGGCTTTTGGTAGGTTTTTATTTAGTTACGATCGATTGTCTTGATTAGTCAGTGATAGGTCGACTAGATTTGAGTCCTAGATGAACAAATCAAAAAGCTAGACTCAATGTTTAAGTGATCAGGCTGATCAGGCTGGTTCATTATCTTCCTACGGTTGATTAATCGGATTTGTGTGGTTCTTTATTGGTACCACCCCTGTATAGGCTCACATCGAACATTAAGGGTTAGTAAGTGACATCGTAAGCTAGTTATATTGAAAATTTAGAGGGTTTTTGGAAATTCAAAATAACGAAAATTCAAGAAGCTACACTCTCCCAAATCTAAATTTGCTAGGGTTTCAGAGAAGGAGAAAGAAATAATGAGAGAAAGAAAGAGAGATGGTGAGGAGTTTAGAGACCGGATTCATTATCCTTGTTCTCAAGTGTTGTGATTGCCACAATAAACCTTGAGCAACGCCGTTTCCTCCGTCGGATATATTTCTCTTTGTGATATGAGGTAAGATATGTACCCTACCTTCCTATCTAAAGTTCTTTAGTAATAAATCCAACGAGTCTTACATAGTTCCTTTGAATTTGATTTAAGGATTGACATTTCTACAAAACCCTAACCCTATGTGCTCGAAAGTTGAGAAATTCATTTTTAAGTTGTAGACTATTTTCTTAGGTTTTTATTTATCAACCTTAGAGGGTATTAGTTAAGGTTTTTTGTTGTAGTTTAGGAATCTATTCGATATTCATGCCGTATTTACGTTATTATTGCTAACGTTGATGGTATTACCATTAACAGTTAACCTGTTTGATGAAATGCTTGATCAATATGAGTTTTATATTGTTAGAATTCGGTTAAGTCTAAGTGAATTGAGTTGTTGGCGCATATTTGATTTGCGTTGTCATACATTAGATTGTGATGGTGGTACTTATGTTATGTTGTTATACCTTGGTAGGGTAATGAGTTGAAATAGTGGATATATGTGGAATTGCATCGATATACTTTGGATTGTACTGATTTGTATATGTATTGAATTGACATACCTGATTGTGATGAAATACCATTGATGTGAACATTGTTGCATATATATATTGTAAGCTATATTATTATTATAATTGATTGAGCCTTGCTAATTGTTGAAGTAAGGGATAGTTGCCGTAGTTGGCCATTCCCGACTTATTTCATCAATCTAAGTAGAACATGTGCGATCGACAGTAGTTGAAATTACATGAATGCTTTGCACCAAATGCCGGTTAATTTAGGGTTTCTCCTTAGTCACTTAGATAATTCTAATGCCGGGCTCGATAGCATTTATATTTGGTGGTTGTACAATACAATACATAATTTGGGATACCCTAATAGATTAGATTTAAGTCCATTTATAATTGTTGGCACTTTAAGATCTGACAAGACTCAAGGGCCGGGCACCCAATCATCCAATCATTTCAGGTGTTACTTGCGGGGCTGAATATTCTTTGGAGAGTTACATGATACTCTGGCTGTGTATGACCCTTGATACGTATGCAGGTAGAAACATTACTCATGGCATATATTAACGTGAATTAAACTGACTGTATTATTGAACCCACTGTCATTAAGTTACTTTTGATTGGTTGGACAATCCAATCTCTGATTCATGGACCCTTGGTTGTTGAAATAAGGCCATTAGCTAATTTCATCTTAAACCGTAAATAAATGGCTAATTCCATAATTAAATATGCTTAAAATTTCGTTCATGATAGATCTAATCTGGTGCCTAAATTTTGGCCGGATTTTGAAGTGCCTGTGTATCATCCGTCGCACTCTGCCAAAGCATTAAAGTTTCTCTTGTATTCCCTTATGATTTGAAAACATAAAGTTTCAGGAATATCCCAAGAGAAACTAGTAAGATTTATATCTTTTTCATGGATTTTGATGGAACGTGTCAAATTAGACCTACTTTCCTCTTTGGTAACTCAAAGATAAGATATAGTTTTGGCTTTGATAACAATTATTAAGAACCTAACCAATACGCCAAGAGCCCATTAGGATCGTAACGCACAACCTGTTTGGTTTCATTGATGGCTCATGACTTGCTTAGATGAGTTCGAGCATATTTGAATTGTTGTAATTACTTGAATATATTTGAAAAGGAGTTGAAATTTCACCATGAAAATTGAGCCCAACTCAATAGGGTAACATGGCCCCACCACGATGTATGTGTTACATCCACGCCATCTATTCATTTTTTCAAGTCATTTTAGGGCATGAGTCAAAAAAAGTGAGGCTGATGGAAAGTTCAAGTGGACCACACTAATCGACCATACCATAGAAAACAATGGGGATTAAAAGCCTACCATTGAAAACTTTTTGGGGCCTATAAAAGTTTTGGATCGTTTTTCCTTCATTCATGCCCATGTGACCTTATGAATAGGTTGGATGTCAAATAAACATCATAATGGGCCTTAGGTAGATTTCAATGGTGGGTGTTGTTATTGCCATTGCTTCTTGTGGTGTAGTCCACTTATGCAATGGATCAGGCTTATATTTGACATCTTGTTTAAAATGATTTGCAAAATAAACGAACAAGGGGAATAAAACACATACATTTTGGTGGGCAGTGAATCTCAATTTGACTTGGTAAAAAATATCAACCTCTTCCGTGTTACTTTCTACCAATGTTACTGTTGTAAGTAATAAATGTTAGTTTGCATCAATTTATAAGTAATCACAACAATTCAAATAGGCATCCCTAGAGAAAAACTCACCGATTCAGCTAATCCAAAGCATATTGAGCTGTAACACTAGAGCTAGGACTTAGATCAATGCTACTTTGTCAAATAACGTGCTGCTTTGTGGAGCAGTTGGCCTTTCAACTTCACTCTCATGGCCCGTTTGGATACCACCAAATAAGTAACTTTTTAAACTAATGTAAGTTAATAAACTACTTTTATTAATTTAGTTTGGTTAATTGATTGAAATAAGTAGCTTATGAAATAAAGCAACTTATTTTCTTAAATTATTTTGTTTTGTTTTTTAATTTGACTTGAACCACTCTCACTATGAGGAGTGCGTTGTAATATTTATGAATGGATGTGTTATGTTGGAAAATTCATCCACGGTGTTTTTGAGAAATCCGCCCTGCCAACTATTTTATTAATCTCAGTTTAGGAGGTGGGCCCAAATATGAAGTTAATCCAACACTCAAGTGGGCCACGACTTACGATAGCGGTATTGAATGCCCACTATTGAATTGTGCCCATTGTTGTGTGGCCCACCATGATATTTCCGTGAATTCAACTAGTCCACCAAAATTTCCAGCTGATTTTAATCGGTGTGCTCAAATATAATAAAAATCCAAAACTCAAGTACATTAGCAGCTTGAAGCAATGTTATTAAACCCCATGGTCGCACAAGGAATCTAAAAAAGCTAAAGTGTCCCACTATGATTTTTTTTTTTGAGAAATCCACCCTTTCGGTTATTTTTGTCAGCTCATTTTAGGCTGTGAGCCTGATTATGAAATATGTCAACACTCAAGTGGGTCACACTACTGAAATAGTCATAAAGCCTGTATTGATTTTTTGAAATATCCACATGTCCAGCACTGGTTTTTTAATATAATTTTATGGGTCTGGGAATTACTTTATGAACAGTTTGGATGGCATATAATCAGCATAGTGGGTCCTGGAAGATTTCAACGGGGGATGTTCAATTTCCATGGTTTCCTTTAATGTGGCCACTTAACCTTTGGATCTACCTCATTTTTGGGCTCACCTCCTAACATGATATGGTAAAATGGATGGGTGGGGTGGATTTTATAGAAACATCATGGTGGACTTATGCATGTGGGGTTGGATTCATCCACCAATCCACCTCTAGCAGGAAGAGTGGAGCAGATTTGGTTAGTGGGAAAGCAAACTATTCCGTCAGGTATGATCCCGAGTCCTTACTCATGGGACTCACGAGAGTTTCAACAGGAGCTCATGGGTTCAATTACCCATTGTAGTGAAATCCCACTGTATGGTGTGGGTGCGTGGGTGCATGTGAGGTGCGGGCACGTGCATAAAAAAGGTGTGACCTTGGACCCACCTTGATGTATGTGTTGTATATCCATACTAATTTCATCCATTTTGCTAGCTTATTTTAGGGTACGAGTTAAAAAATGAAGTAGATACAAATCTCAGGTGGATTACACCATAAGAAACATGATAAATGAATGCCTACCATTAAAAACTTCTTAGGGTCACAAAAGTTTTGGATAAGCAGGTATTCGTGTTTCCCTTCATCCCTGGTATATGTGACCTTATCAACAGGTTGGTGGCAAATGAACCTTATAGTGGGCCCTTGGAGGTTTTTAATGGTAAGCTTTCAATCACCATTGTTTTCCGTGGTGTGGTCCACTTGAGATTTGTATATGGTTCATTATACTCTAAAATGCGTTGCCAAATTGGATGGATGGAGTGGAAATGTGACACATACATTAAAGTAATCCCACCTAGACTGGTTGTTTCAACATAGCAAGGTGAGACTTTTTCACAAGGTGTTTTAAAAACGTAGTTACCAGCCATGCTTATCTGATTAAGTACCATTCAAGATAAGTTACTTAAGACATAAGTAACTTACCATTCAAAGAGGTCCTTAGCATGTGTTTAGATTGTAAATTACTTAAGCTAAGCTACTTATGCCTCAAGTAGCTTATCTAAGTTTCAACCTGATAAGGAAGATGCATACGTTAATGCTTGGTAAACAACATATTTATCTGCTTCTCTTCAATAACTCATGAAAAGTAAAAAAGCTAAAAATAAGAATTAAAATGATTTAAGTAATTTTAACTAAAAAAGTTACTTATAACTAATCATAATCCAAACTTATCTGAAATAAGTTACTTGCTGCTAGGGGTGCACACGGTTCGGATCCGGTTTCAAAAGGGATGAGAACTAAAGGTGGCCCCTTCACATGAATGGTCCATATCAACAGCTGGCAGTGACCAATTGCACTGTCTCCTTAGCTATGCGGTTCCAGTTTCAAAACCGGAACCGAACGTGTGCACCCCTACATTGCTGCTATAAGTAGAAAAAGCAACTTATTTAGTGGCATCCAAACGGGCCTTTAATGGTACCATGCATTTGAAATTTCAACTTTAGTATCTCAAGAAAGATATGCTAATGTAAGAGAAATCAGGTAGGTGGGGTCCTCGTGGAACAGGTGGAGGTCTCTCCAAAGTGAGTCCTACAACGATGGCTTTGTCAAGGTGCATGTGCCAAGGTAATATGTCAATTGGGGTCATTCATCAGGTGGGTCCTACCATGATGGCTTACTTGTCAAAGATCATAACTAATCTCTAAATCTATATCACTTTTCTTTAATTTCCTCTTGGGGTATTTCACCTAACTAACTTTATTTCTCTACCATCAATTCAAAGTCCGCCAATCAAACGGATAACATATGTGCATCTTAAACCACATTCCATCCATTGTGGGGCCAACTAGATGGACGGTCCCAAAGATGAGTTATATTCAGGTTCGACCAGTCCTACCATATCATTTCCTTGATTCTAAAACTAACGGTCCATGTTAAACGAGCAGAAGTCCTTTGATTTCGATTGTCCTATCAGTGTCAAATTTGAGTTAAATGCCATGGTCCACGTGATGAGCGGTCCAGATCATCTCCATTTTCAGGAACGCATAATTTCCATGGCATATGATACATCCACGCGTGCATACAAGGCAACCGCATGTTCTTGCATGGCACACATGTGGAAGATCCGAGCCATCCATCAGGTGGGTCTAATTAAGTCAAATATGGGGCCTGAAAAATGGGGCTGGAAACTCATTATGTGGGCTATCGTGTTAGGAATTGGCAGACGGCTTAGAAAACTTAGGGGTTGTTTGGCACGACGGATTTGAGGGGATTTCAAATCCCCTGATTGTTTGGCAGCAGAAAGTAACCAGGGGTTTCAAATCCCCTCAAAGAAGGTTTTGAAATCCATGGTGAGAGCTTGAATTACACCTAAAATCATTTCCATAGTTGCATGTCACATGTCGCCATACTATTATTCTATTGGGCACATGAGATCGACCCACTAATGATATAAAAAACAATTAGATTATCAATTGCATCACTATAATTACTTTAATATAATGATCAGCACCGTCCAAACATTGTCCATATACACCAATGACTAAAAATTGTTAGTTAGTCACTCAGACATGATCTTGTGCTTGTGGCCCATCCGAGACTTAGAATCTCATTATTTTCAGGCAAAACATATATTTCTGCAGGCTTATTATAACTATTGTGTCAAACATTACATACATCACTAATTAGAGATATTAAAGTTAATTTAGTAATTAAATTCAAACTTACCAGGCCTAGCTACTGTTGGATTAAAGTCAATTCTAAATGCAAGAGGATTTCAAATCCAGGCGGTTCCAAATCCCAGCTCCCAAACAGGCCCTTAGAGATTTGATCATCCGTACATTTTTCATAAATCATGGCCTAACTGATTAATAGAGCAGTCTGATTTATAGGCCAGGACATGTGGTCGAGTGTACTTGTGATGCCTTATACACTCGTGTAATGTGTTTTTCAAAGCTCCAATTTTGAGTACGGCATGGAATCCAAAGGACGTTTTATGGGAATTGCTAATTGCTGGTGACCACAACATCACTTACATGATGTGATTGGATTTGATAGGATAACGTGCAGTTGCAAGAGATGCTGGCTGATATACTTTGCATGGGCCCATCTTTACGAAAAGCACCTAACTAATTAATACATGTCAGTTCAGGTCACTAGGTGATTGAGATGCGGATTGCTATGTGTGTTGACAGCGCAAAGTTGCATCACCTCACCATAATGCATGTGTTACATTCGCATTGTTTGTTCATTTTGTTGCATTCACATTGTTTGTTCATTTTGCAAGACTATTTTAATTCAAGAGCTTAAAAGTGAGTCAAATCCAAAGCTCAGGTGAACCATACTAGGGAGAGTAGCTGATGGAGAGGTTGCAATTCTGGTAAGTGCACCTAGGTTTTGAGATATGATTTCAGTCTGTGGATACCTGATACACCCGACCCGACTTGGTGTTGACTCGACCTGACTTAGTACTTGCGATTGGGTTAGACTCGGTCTGGATTAGTCCAAGTTAGACCCAGACTCGGATTGGGTCAAGCATGCTGACTCGGTACTGAGTCAGGTCTATCTCAAAACGGGATCAAGTTGGGTTAGCTCTAACTCGGTTTGACTCGACTCGATGCCCAACTCTACTCATGTCTCGTCATCAATTGATGTGTATCATCCAGCTCATCGTCAACTGTACTTTTGTGAAAAATGTTTCAAATATTTTTAAGTAGAACACACTAAATATTTTAAAAGATCTTTCGCATGCTATATATATCCGTGAGATGACACATATCCTTTTTTCATTGACTATTCAAGAATGAACAAAAATAAGATACAACACCTACTTTTTAGCTAACAAATTAACATAGATTATTTTTGGAATGGACAGAAATCCATAAATAAGATACAACACGTACTTTTTAGCTAACAACCTAACATATACGTAGGGTGTGGATGCTGCATGTTCTACCTGGTGGGACCCATATAGCCTTTCTTGCACGGTCCGTATCACCCGTATAGAGAGAGAAAAGTGGGAGTGGGCAACTCTCATCAATCAACTGAAATGACAAATCTGCCCTCATTGAAGGACAATCAGGTTAAAAAAATACGAATTAACTTCCTTCTCCTAATCGCTGATTAGGTTAGTTCTTGGCGGTGATGTCAACCTTGGTGTATGTGTTGTACATTCACGCCGTTCATCCATTTTGCCAACTCCTTTTAAGGCATGTGCACAAAAAGAAAAAAAAAAAGAAAAAAGAAAAAATGAAGTATATCCAAATCTCAAGTGGACCACGTCACACCAAACAGTGGTTATTAAACGCATACCATTAAAAACTTCCTAAGGTCTACCGTAATGTTTATTTTTCATCCAACTTGTTGATAAGGTCACGTGGACTAGACGAAGGGAAATCACAAATATTAACTAGATCAATAAACCGTGGCCCATAAAATAACTTTTAATTGTTAATCACCATGTTTTCCTATGAGGTGGTCCACCCGAGATTTGCATCTACTTCATTTTTTGCTATATCATAAAATGAGCTGGCAAAAGGGACAGCATGGATATACAACACATACATTGAGGTGGGTAGAGTTCTACACGAGCCGAGTTAGCTCGGTTAGCTCGCTCGACTCGACTTAAAAAAGCTCGACTTGACTCGGTTCGAAACTGAGTTCGAGCTGAGTCAAGCTGATTTTTTGAGCTCGAAAAAATCCGAGCTTGCCCGAGCTCAACTCAACTCTAATCGAACTCCAACTTGAATCGAAGCAGTTCAGTGACTCGGTTATTTTGATATTGATGTTGTTCACCAAGTGTTTGATGAAATGACTCAACGAAGTGTCGACGGGTGGCGAGGAAGGTATGAATATGAAACAAATATCCTTGTATCTTGATTTTGACGTTGCCTACTGAGTATTTGATAAAATATCTCTAAATTGTTGCTTCTGTTTTATATACTGTGAGAAATTGAAGGTGTACTCTATGAATTTGAGAAAATGCCGCATAGGCTTGATCTTGGCTCAAACTCGGATCGCTTTGGCCCGAGCCACTAACTGAACCGAGCGGAGCTGGCCAGTGAGGCTTGAGAACTGAGCCCAGCCAAGTTCAAGCTGGGTCAGCTAGTGCCCGAGCCGAGTCGAGCTGTGCCAAGCTCGACTCGGTTCAACTCGTGTACAACTTTAGAGGTGGGTCCTATGGTCTAGGACTCACCCACTAAACTGTTACTCGAGAGTCACCCCAATCCACGCCCTCTTCCCCAACTAATTGAGGGGGCAAAAATGCCCACGTACTACTAGCTGGAGTTATATTTTGCAGAGCTGAGAGATCCATAAAGGATTTTAACTGTTCATTTTATAGGTTACTAATCTTGACCGTTAGAATCGTCAGTTTGACTTTTTTGATGGTGGGCTACTTAGTGTGGGCTTGACGAAATGGACATTCGAGATTGTCTTATTGGATTTCCAAGTGCTATTCTTGCTAATGTTATTTTTTTTTTAAATTTTTAAATTTTTTGTTTGTTTGTTTGTTTTTCAAAAGGAGAGAATATATTCATATAGCTGGACAAAATTACAAAGATTCGGGTCTTCCTCGGATTTCCAAGTGCTATTCTTGCTAATGTCATGATGTTTGCCCCTCCTGTCCCACCAAGAGATGATCTACACCGTTCATCTAGAAGCTAACACAGTGATGATCCACATGGAAAGAATCACTTATCCGAGATCATCATCCTTCAGAAAAACGTGAGTTAAAAAAAAAAAAAAAAGCTTTTCTGAACCGTTGTTTTAAAGTCTTTATTTTTTTAATGGATGATGCAATCTCGATCCATGAAAATTTTCCCCTGTGAATCATCTATTGTGTGGAGTTCTAAATGAGCGGTGTAGATCATCACACGGTGGACACAATGATCTGTAGACTGAGGGGCCCACTAGGCTTACGCTTTGCTAGCAAACCTCCTTGGGAATAGTAAAAAAGGAATTATAACAAACCTGACCCGAGTATATGAAGAGTATATACGGGTTTCCGTTTTGTGCTGGAGTGGGCCATGCCGCCATGATTCAGATTATCCAAAACGATGGTTAGCTACAATCCACCGTCGATGGGCTATGTCACAAAAATATCCCCAATTAGGAAATGATAGCAACCGTTCGTGGGCCTACTTTTCAGTTGAATATGGACGGTGGCTGTTTCTCTCTTCCTGATCGTCCATTTGCGGGCCACAATTTGAATGGTTCCGATTTTCCCATCGAGGACTTCCTCAGAGTAAACAAAATGAGGTTTACGAAGTGTACATGCATGTACAATGTATCTTATCTACAAGCCACCAATGGTGCAAGAGTGGGAGGTGGGCATGAGATCCAAGCCGTCCATCTAGGTGGATCAGACACCTTATATATCCCGGCCCAAAATACAGGCGAGTACATTAATCAGGTGGCCCATATTTTAAAAAAATAAATGGACGTCTGAGAAAAAATCTTGGTCAAATTTTTCTAAGCCGTCCTCACTTCTCTAAATTTGTGGCCCATTTCATGGCTGGACCAGCCTAATTGTTAGGCCAGGGCATCTCCTAATGGGATCACCTTTTGGACGGCTTGGATCTCACCACCACGTAAAGAAGAACGATATGTCTTCTGCAAGGAGATGCACGGTATTGCAGTTTGTACATATGGGGTCCATGTTCCAATGCTTCAGACCATTGATCTTCGACCCAGTTGAATGAACATGCTCTAACATCTCCTCGTTAGGAGAATGCTGTAACCTTTCAGCTTGTGTCTGCCAATAGACGGTTGATAAACGCTAATTAGAAGAAGCCCCAAGATGGGTGGCTAGGATCTTCAATTATGGGAGATAATTGCGGCATGGTCCATACATTGGACCACCACGTGCATATCCGTGGCCAAAGTTTTGCTAATTCCATGCGCGTGTGAGGGCCGTACACATTCACACCCAAGCACATTTGTAATATTTGACACGTGTGGGATCTGAGCCTTCGATTAGATCTGCTACATTGTTTAGAGCTTCTGACATGAAAATCAGGCCATTATACACCTTGGGTGGGCCACGTAATATCAAAATAACTAAATGGCTAAAAGGTATAACCGTGGACTTTGTTTGGCCCGAGCTAACCTTAATGTACGGCGCTCGCACTTTTTTTCCTGCTTGAATTACGTGGTCACGTGTGATTTGTGTCAGCGTGTCAGAAACAACTGTGTTACTCAATTCGAACTGAACAACTTGACCCAAGCGTCAATATTGACTAATGCAATGACTGCGATAGTATATGACCCTAATTTAAGCACATCAATCGTCTATTCAATTACTTGCTATAATTGTTTTATATAACGATAAGAAGATAGTCGAAAGGTATAGTTATTCTTCCGAAGATAGGTTTAACTTTATTTTTCTTGTGAAAGGAATCTTTATATTCAATTGTCATCAAACTATAAGTAAATACTCACCATTGTTTGATGCGTAATTGAAAAAACTTTCGAAATAAAGAACTGCTTGTATTGAAAATGGATAAAGCCTAACGTATGAGCATAGAGTTGAATAAAAATTAATCAATTATAGCTAAGAGATTATAGCTAATTCTAAGATAGATATGAGGCTAATATGATCATGTTAAGATAAGATCAATTTGACAGGATTTGTTAGATTGGGATGAGACAATTCGTTTTATTGATTTCTAATTTTATTCTACATATGTTTTTGTTCTTTACTTCAATTATTAATTGAATCATTGCTACGTCATTCTTTTTTATCCTTTTGTGTTCTTTCTTTTATAACTATACTTTAATAAAAAATGCTTTTAATATCTTTAAAGATTTTTTACGTGTTATTTCTTTTTCATACAACAACACATGCTGATGCAGGACAACTAACTACTTGCTCTAAAAGCTCGAATTATTAGAGTATGGCGAATTAATCCTTTTATCTCATAACTTAGGCCCCACATCGCATGAGTTAGGATCTCGGCCGAACCCTCTTCGTGGGCCCCAAATCATATGGACCGCTCACCCCGAGTGTGTCCCCGCATCCCACAGGCTACCCCACTCGAGTCCGGTATGAGATGCGCATTAATCACCACCGGTGAAGAGTCTCGAACACGAGACCTCCCCCGTGGGCCCCAAATCACATGGGTCACCTACCCCGAGTGTGTTCCTTCATTGCACAGGCGACTCCACTCGACCCAATGTGAAAATGCCCCTACATTACGTGCCATTTTACAATAGTCTATTTCAAGAATGATAAAAAATAAAGTACAATACTTATAAAAAGCCTCAAGTGCGTCGCATTATATCATAAAAAATTCAACCATGGATTTACTTTACATGATGTGGCCCACCTGAAGAGTGAAATTGTCTTGGGCGGGCCACATAATATCATGGTCCACATGATATCATAAAAAATTTCAACCATGGATTTACTTTGTATGATGGCCCACCTCAAGAGTGAAATCGTCTGATTTTTTTAGGTAGAAGGTCTATACATAATTTTCACGCCACATAATGTCAAAATAACTAAATTCCAATTAACCATAAATTTACATTGCACGTTGTCGCTTGCCTGAAAGATGAAATTGTCTGTTTTTTTCGAAAGAAGTATCCAAACATTATTTCCACCTCGAGTGGCGTGCAGACTATCAAAACATCCAAGTAGCTAAAAGATTTTAACCGCTGAATTATCTTTGTATGTGTGGTCCACATGAAGAGTGAAATTTATGTTGTGGCCCACCCGGAGATGATTAATTAAGTACGAAAATTTGTAGGGTAGTTGTCTGGATCAAGGCCAACTATACAGTTCCAGTCAAATGAGGTGGGCCATGGTTGGGTGATCCAAACCATTGGATCAAGGAATTTCTGGCCATTTTTGGTTCACACTTAAAAAAAAAAAAAAAACAAAAAGGTTGGTGCTATTGATCAGATGGTGGTATGTTATGTTTATAGCCGTTGTTGGACCTACCTTATGAAAGTAAAATTAAAATGCTTGGCAAGTGATTCTAAAACATCAGTGGGAATTAATGATCACATACGTCAGGAGATGCATGTGTTACCGTTTAGTCTAGATCCTGTGGGGTCCATGGTGACGTGTTTTGGGAATCTGAACCGTGCATCAGGTGGGCCACCTCATATTCACCATACCACCCCCCAAAAAAAGCAAATCCCAAAAGCCTTTTTTAGAATTTTTGGTGTTATAAAATTTCTCTCCAAAGTGCATTTTCTCCTTTATTTCGTTTTCGATTTGTTTTCAACTGTCTATATTATTTTGAAGTACTATCAAACCTAACACTAAATACACATGGTGTGGCCCATCTGAGCAATGGAATGGCCTGAATTTTAGGTTGTTCCTTTATCTTGGTGGGGCACGTCTGATGAATGGATTGGATGACACATAAAATCATCTTATGCCCCACATACAATCTTGAGTGTCTGCTTCCCAGGGCTCCACGTTGCTCCTTGTGGTGTGGCTTACCTGACTTTTGGATTAAGCTGGGTTTAGCTTTGGGCCTAACATGTGGAACACATTTATGGACGAGTAGGATAGGACAGGCACATCGTGGTGGGCCCCACGCAGCTCGAACTCACATGCATTTGAATGTATGTGATCGTTTTCCAACATGTAATCTTCCTCTCCTTTGGGATGACCAGGGCTCTGGTTACTCCAAGTAATGTTATGAAAGTGCTCAAGGCCTAACTGATTAAAAAATAAAAACAACTACAAAAATTATTTTTTGGCCTATTTTGAATTTTTCTAAAACCAATGTGGTGGGCCAGCTCGTCCAAGCTACCACCACAATGTCAAGAGGCCAGCCAGCCCTCCATCAATAAGAAAATGACTAAAACCCATGTGTTAGTAGATAACCCTTCTGAAATAGTCAATACTGTCAAACATGTGGTGATCAGGACTGTTGATCTGGTGGGCCTTCTAGGTATGTGCAATGGACCAAAATTCACAGTGATTGAGCAACTGGGACCAATCGACCCGAGCATGGTTAAAGAACTTGGTGACCTGGATTGACTTGTCCAGTCTTGAATCAGGACTCACAGAGTCGGGGGTCACTAGGCCAGAATGTAACGAATGGATCAAGTCCCACCTAGTCCAAGTCGACTGGTCCCAAGTGTTAATGGTCCAATGTGAACCGTTACGAAGATATGATATATATATATATATATATATATATATATATATAGATATATTAGAGATAGAGAGAGAGAGAGAGAGAGAGAGAGAGAGAGAGAGAGAGAGAGAGAGAGAGAGAGAGAGAGAGAGACATAAACTTTACTATTATATTTTAAAAACCTTAATGTAGTGAAGAGTGTGAAACATTAATAAGAAGAAGATTATTGCCTTCTTCAGATAATTAAAATCTTTAATCCATAAGGATAATTTTTTAGTTCGCAAGAAAATAAGAGAGAAGATTTAAGTATTTTGTTGAATAGTGTGTATATGAATTTTCGATTACATCATTAATAAAAAAATCTTAACCCTAATTCAAAATTATCTAAAATAGCAAAGCTCTTAATTACCCAAAATAACATAATTCTTCTAAAGCTTAATTTGTCGAAAAATAAAAAGTTCAAATAAATTTTATTAAATGATTCTTAGCATGATTATAAGCACTTTTTAAAAAGATGGATATAGTTAAAACTATAAAAATAAGAAAATATGAAAAAAATTAGAAATTACTAAAAATAATAAATTTTTTTTCTAAAATTACAATTTTGAAACAGAAGACTGTTTTCTTTCAAGATGGACGGAAACAACTTGCTATGGGGTTGGTTGACCTCAGATGGCCCACTACATAAAGATTGATATGTCATGCGTTTTATAATTATGACCAGATAAAAAATTACGCGTAATTTACCATCCAAACTTCGAACAACAATTTCTCTCCATGCAGAATGAATTTTTCCAAGCTGGACATGCTTGCAATTATGTTAGACTTAGTAGGATTAGGCTCAGATCTAACAAACTACTTCCACTTCCATTTATGCTTTTTTTTGGTCCAGCCATATTAAAAATATATTTGTTGCCCGCTCTACATCATATTTGTTATTATTTTTAAAACCCTTTTGCCAATTATATTATAAATGGACCATAATCTCCTACAGCACGCACCTACCACACCTGAGCTCCATGGGTCCACAGCGATGAGTGTGACCATTGGGTGGTCCCTTTGCTACTCAACAGGAAACAATAGAGAGGGGATGTCACCATCGCTTTTTGTGTGGGACCCCCATGGTGATATCCAGCCAGGTCAGGTAGACTTGAAGACTCGCTGAGTCTTTGTTTGACTCAACTTGATATTTAATAAAATCAATCCAATGAAATTTACGATAAAAACAGGTGGACTCAAAGACCTGACCGAGTCTTTACTTGATTCGACTCGATATTTAATAAAATCAACCCAATTATAGTAAGATAACAGCGAGCATATAAAACAAATATGAGTATTTAAAATGGTAGAATGAAAACAGCTTGCAGTAGTTGACCCTGGTGTGCAAGTGACTCTGTCAAGCCCTGCCGGGTCGTAGTGAGTTGGCTGAGTTTCTGAGCTGACTCGACTGAGTCACACCAGTCATCGAGTTTCCATGAAACTCGGCTCAAAATCTGTAAGAGTTGAGTCAACTCAGCTGAGTTTCGAATTGCACACCAAGTTTTAGAAGTAATGCATTTCATCTGAGCCGTCCATCAGGTGCACCTCACCATGATGAGCAGAAACTCAAATCTTGGATAGGCTGGACCGCATAGAGGCTTTAGGGGTGGTTTTACATTGTTTCCTGTGAGTTTCCAGACCAGTTGTTTTTTTTTTTTTTGGGTTGTACGGTGACAATGAGAAGGCCCACTTAATGAATAGAGACGCGGTGGGCCTGACCGTGCTTGGGCATATTACCTGCTCCGTACAAGATATGTTGCAGGTGAAATGGTACCATGAGGTCGACCTCATGCGAGCTTCCCATGAGGTCGAACTGTGTGGGCCCCACCGTGATGTGTGTTGGACATCCACACCGTGAATTTTGGTGGGTCCCTTCTAGGTTATGAGATATCCCAAAATCAGCGGTATACGAAGCTCAGGTGGGTCACACTCACATCATCTAAAACAGTGTGAAATATACCTAAAACATCTAAAAGCACTTGGTGGGGCCCACCTGAGTTTTGGACACGACTGAAACTTGGTGTGACCACTCATCCAAGTGGGACACACAATGGATTAGCTGGATGTCTGAACCACATCTATGGGGGGTTCTATACACGATAATGAAGGTTTCAATGGGTGGGTAACCATTCTCATCTTGTCTGTGGTGTGGCCCACTTATGTGATGAATTGACATAAGTTTTTAGCCTCCTGGCCCACCATGGAATGGTGCATCTGATTGATGGTGTGGATGCCCGACACACACCACGGTGGGGCCGACACAACTCGATCTCATGGGAAGTTCCCATGAGGTCTGCCTCCTATTACCATTTCGCATGTTGCGGAGGATTCCTGGTTGCATGGGAACCGATACTTCTGGTTGCATTTAGATAAGATGGCACTCCATATCATTGATTTGGACCGTTGATTCGATTTGGCCAACCCTTCTTAGGCTATTATATGAAATCCATCCGGATAGGATGATTCCAACCATCTGTTCATGGGTCCTTTTCTATGCAACCGTCCAGTTTCCGGGCCACAGAGTGAGTGCTCGGTGTTATGTAATCAATATGATTCTCTAAACCGTAAGCAATCAAAGATAGGCCCCACGAAGTGCATGACTGAGTTTGATGATTAGATGATTTCTTTTCCAAGGGACGGTCCATTTACATGGCCATTGATTGAATGGCTAGGATCATCAGATTAAGTGATTAGATCAGTGACGCATGAAAAGTAAAATGTACCAAGAGCACTTTCCAGATTAGTAATATGGAGAGCGGATTAGGTGAGACCCCGGCCTCACCAAGTCGGTTGCAGCCCTTACCATGGGGCCCACCTTGATGTACGTATTACGTATCCACACCATCCATCCGTTTTTACAGATCATTTTAGGGAATTATTCCAAAAAACGAAGCAGACTCAATAATCAGGTAGACCATACCATAAGAAACAGTGGTAATTGACCATTAATGGGCCACACAAGTTTTGGATCAAGTTGATATTTGTTTTTTTAACTTCATCTAGGCTCATGTGACCTTATCAACAGATTGTATGGTAAAAAAACACTATGTAAACATTAATGTGCGCTCTAAGAGGTTCTTAATGGTAGTATGGTTAATAACCACTATTTCTTATGGTATGGTCCACCTGATAATTGGGTCTGCTTCATTTTTGGGATAATACCCTAAAATGATCTGTAAAAACGGATGAAAGGCGTGGATATATAATACATACATCAAGGTAGGGCCCACGGTAAGGGCCACACTGTCTTAGGTGAGGCCGGGGTCTCACCTAATCCGGTCTCAGTGACTGATATGGGATGTTCTCGTGTCCAAATTCGACTAAGTGCATGGGAAGGTTCCCATGCATCTAGTGCATTGGATCCATTTTTTTTTTTTTTAAATTTATTTTTTAAATTTAAAATTTATTTATTTAATACATCTTTCGTGTATAAATTAGAAAAGCTGAAAACACGAGACAGAGAGAGGTGGGCCACCCACTCAGAGAGAGAGAGAGAAAAAGAGAGAAAGAGAGAGGCGGGCCACCCACTCATCCACCTACGTACAGCATTTAGATGCTAGGGTTGCAACTACTCACCTAACCCTACCGTCCTTTCTCTTCAGGATAGTTCATAAGCAAAAGCTTACCACGAGCTGACGTCGTAGCTGACTGATTGGTGGACATCTGATGGACGGTTAAAATTAAAAATAGTCAATGGCTAGAATTCAACGATAAAAATCTCCACTAATCGGAAGTAATTACGACTTCCCAATAATTTGATTTTTGGGTACTGCCTACATTGGGTCCGACTATCACATGCCAGCAACTTACCACAAACATACAATCCTTCTCTGTCGTGCCACATGTGTAAGGACATCAGCACCATGAATGCTCTGAGCCCCACCATAAAGAACAGCTGGGGAAAAAATATCAGGCCTTTCCACGGATCGGGTGGGCCCAGCCATTGTAATTAGTCGATGGATTAAACTGACAGTCCGATTCAATGTACAGGTGTGTGGCCCACCTAGTGAAAGCATCAGCCTGCTTTTTTAGAAGCGTGATCTTCTTTGCAGGTCCTCCATTTTCATGGAAATGTCCTACACAAGTGGCGTGTTGGCGGGAAAGCTGATACAGTACCACTGGTTTTGGTACATGTACTAGATCAGCTCTTTGAAATACTTGCTATGGAGCTTGTCTTTGCACACGTGGGTTTTCTTTTATGCAGAAGTGGGGCCCATGGTTTAATAATCCATGTAAATGGTACCACTATAAATAATAATAAAAAATAATAATCCAACAATGTCCTTGTTGTCACTATATTAAGCTTTGGTTTTGTGGCTTAAAGGGTTAAGAAGAAAATTACCATGTTTGTTGTCTTGACACTGCTTGGATATTAACATTGAGGGATTTGATTTGACAGGAGGCAACTGTAGAGGCACATGTAGAACATATTTGAAAATTGGTCGGTTATATATATATATATATATATACACTTTACCATGCTCATTTAGGATGAGTCGGGATCTTCTGTTATCGGGTCAACAGGATTTTCCTGTTACCCTAGAGGTTTGGCGTCCGAAGCTTTTTTTTTTTTTTTTTTTTTAATTTTTTCAGTGAGTGTTGACGTAGACCAATGAATTTTAGGGTATTAGGAATTCTCTGTTGACCAGGTAACAGAGGATCCGGACTCATTTATGATAGTAGCCTTATGTTCAATCACATCCATTTGGCTGAGTACCTAATTCACTGTGGTTATTTAAGACAATAGCCTGTCTTTCAATCACATCCATCAGGTACGGTAAAGGAGCTCAGTCACTTTGAGAGATTTTGGGCATGAGTGATCCATCTGCGAGAGAATCAGGCCACCAATTACCTAACCATGGAACCCATGCATTTATTAAAATAAAAAGTATTATATATCTAGCTAATGTTGGTTAGGTGCTGTATAATTTGCAGTGGCATCCAACTTGGCCGAGACTATCCCTCACCAGGTCCTAGTTGTTGGAAATAACTTGGAAAATAAAGTTGAATAAAAAAAAAATGAAAATTTACACCCGAATATGAAAGACTTGGAATGAAGAATAATTCGAATTTTCTATTGTGGTGAGGCACACACTCAATTTTTTTAAAAATTAATTAACTAATTAATTTATTTAATTGTTCGTGCCCCTTGGTTAGTATGATAGTTGCAGTAAGTTTAACGATGCACTACCTTCAAGATACAACACCTAGTGTAATCCTTTCTCCAACATAAACAAACACTTACTTAAAAAGAGTTTTTGTATGCTTGAAGCAAGTAAAAAAATTGGTCATTTTTTTTTTTGTATAATGATGCTACTGTGGGTAGCAATAAAGTATGTGGAAACATTGAAGCACGACTCTTTTATAGACCCAAGGAGTGACCATTTTCACAAGGGTCTTAATCATGAAATGGTCATTCATTTTTAACCATTACCAAAAGCTTTAGATGGGCCATGCGTAGTAGATTTTTTTTTTTTTTTGATAATAAAAACAAATCATTTAATAGGCCACATAAAGTGGACATGGAAGGGAGGAAAGTCGATGTTGTCCAACCCATTGAGAGCGTTGAGAGCATATGTAGTATTTGCAATAGCAATACGTACCTAATTAAGGATTGTCCTACAATTAGAGTTTTACATGAACCGAGTAAGCTTGGTTAACTAGCTAGACTCGACTCAAAAAAGCTCGATTCAACTTGGCTCGAACTGAGTTCGAGCTGAGTCGAGTTATTTTTTTGGAGCTTGAAAAAATTTCGAGCCCAGTTTGAGCTTGTACGAGCTCGAATCAACTCGGATTGAACCCCAACTCAAATTGAACTCGGATCGAACCAATTTGGTGACTTGGTTATTTTGATATTGATGTTGCTCACTGAGTGTTTCATGAAATTACACAATGAAGTTTAGGCTGGTGGCAAGGAAGGTATGAATATGAATATGAAACAAAAACCCTTGTATCTTGATCTTGATGTTGACTACTGAGTGTTTGATGAAATGCCTGTAAACTTCTGCTGTTATTTTACATACTTTGAGAAATCGAAGGTATACTCTATGTGTTTGAGAAAATGCCGCACAGGCTCGATCTTGGCTTGAACTGGCCCGAGCTGCTGAACGAACCGAGCCGAGTCGACTTGGTTCGATAGGTGTACAACTCTATCTACAATTCTAACTCTTCAAGAGGTGTTACAAGTTCAAGTGAATGTCGTAAACG
The DNA here is from genome assembly GCA_021015155.1 of Magnolia officinalis. NCBI lineage: Eukaryota > Viridiplantae > Streptophyta > Magnoliopsida > Magnoliales > Magnoliaceae > Magnolia > Magnolia officinalis. The sequence continues at coordinate 11,685,372 of JAJHSJ010000002.1, read as the reverse complement.
CTTACCAATGCCTATTTAGTACATCAAATTCAAACATGTATACTCCCAATTGGCGGAATCATTCAAATATCAGTTGGAGGAATAGACCAACTGTGTGAGGACTTAGAGTACACTCGCGTCGTCAAATTTACTTCGAGAGCATACTTGCGATTTTTGATTTCATGCATTTTCACTCCAGAGACATCTCTTCAAGCGGCCGCTACAGTTATGTTTAAACCCAACAAACTTAATTCGTTAAAATGATGCTTTAAACACCTAATCATAGTCTTTAAATATACCTACTCTTAATCCGTTTTTATTCATTCGTAAAATCATTTTCTCACTCCACTTCTTTGAACCGTCTCTAGTTTTTTTTTTTTTTTTTTTTTTTTACAACTGAATTTGCCGTCGAGTCAACTCACTTCAATTTAAATTCTACACTCTGGTTTGAATCCATGTAAAACGAGTGCACCATTATAACTAGGTCATAATCGTTGTATCCTAGAGGCCAATTGCTTATAATTCTTGTTGTACTTGTGATGCAGTCCAAAGAAAGTAAATTTTATTTCAAGTTGAGTTACTCAAGCTTTAATTCAAAACAATAAATTCTTCTCACTTCACTTTATTTTCTCATTTATTTTTATCTCAGGATTTGATTTTCTATCTACTTCTCTTTAGCACCTATTTCCAACACTTTCCTCCCTCCTAGCTTTCCAATGTGTGACTTTTTTTAAAAAAAGAAAAAAAAAAGAAAAAAGTACAAAAGTAAGACAAAATACTTTTTTTCTCTTTTTTAATTTTTTATATATATAACACTAATCTATTAAGCCCAAGTCCTTGGCTTAACCAGGGCTCTTATCAGGAAAGGGCATGGTTGAGCTAGTAATTAAAATACTTAAATAATTAAAGGTTTGAAATATTTCAATTTAAGAAAATTTTTCTTTCAGCATCCTTTCTCGTAACGAATTCTATTGTCCATGTCATTGTAACATGACCTGGACACAATAAGCGTCTTTAAACTGCACATGTGTGGTAAATGAGATTCCTACCCTTCAATAATGGTAGCTCACTTAATGATTGAACCGAGCCAACGGGCCAATCTGGACCATTCATCATTGCCCCCAAGTCTAGACCAGCCAACGGTGGGCCTAGATTTCAAACCCACCCTGGCGTCTGTCCAAGTTTAACAACATACAGCTAATGGGCCCACAAGCATATTGCCAGGCGATTGCAACCGTCCATCATGGCATTACTGTGACTGGCAACGGTCACTCCCCCTGCTACTAGCCAATGGCTAGTGGTGGGTGCTCGTGGCCCCATCATGATGTATGTGTTACATCCATGCTGTCCATCTATTTTTCTAGATCATTTTATGGTATGAGCACAAAAATGAGATATATCCCAATCTCAAGTGGAACACATTACAGGAAACAGTGTTGATTGAATGCCGACCATTAAAAACTTTTTGGGGCCCATAAAAGTTTTGGATCAATCTGATCTTTGTTTTTTCCCTTCATCTAGGTTTGTATGGCCTAATCAACAGATTGGATGTCAAATAATTATAAACAGTAAAGTGGGCCATAGGAGGATTTTAATGGTGGATATCCGATCACTATTGTTTTCCTGTGGTGTGGTCCACCTGAGATTTATATCCATTTCATTTTTGGATCAAGCCCTAAAATGATATGTAAAAATGGATGAACGGCATGGATAAAAGACATACTTCATAGTGGGGCCGCAGAGCACCGACCACTACAACCAGGCTAGTGGCAGGGGGAGTAGCTAATCCGTTTCCGTTTGAAAGGATCCTACTCATGGCTCAGTGGCAGAGTCTGAGTTTCAATACAGAGGTCATGGGTTCACGTCCCTATTGTGGTGGCTGTGCGTGTGTCAGAATTAAAAAAACGTTTGAAAACAACCGTAGCCAAACGGTCCCGATGGTAGAAACGTCCATCCAGCATAATTTTTGGACAATGCCAATATCCACTATAATAGTAGGAGATGGATGGCTCAGATCAACTAACTAGGGCTGCATGTGGGCCCCATCCAGATAAACCTCCTAAGTTGGCTTGCGTGAGTTCACTCGCAAAGCCATACACTCTTGAAGTGCACACCGTACTTTCCAGTACTTTTCTCCCAAATGGAATATTACATAAGTAGCAATTCAAACTGGCCAACGGCTGCCTAATCAGATTGATCCGAACCGTCCATATTGTAACCCTAACTCTTTATGGGCAACCATCCAAGCATAACGCGGATTGACATCTTGATCCATGCATTCGCTAATTTCGGTTTCAGCCATCTGTTGGGAATCTACCAATTGAATGGTTAGAATCACCGATCTGTGTGTTCCTTACTATAGCCCTTATAAGATGGAAGCCACCAAATGGACGGTTCAGATTGTCCTACCATGAAACCGTGTTGGCCACACAGCGACAGAAGAGCTCTCAAGTCAAAGCGAAAACGACAAAGAAAGAAAACAAATGCAATAAATACAGCTGAGCTTTTAACCTTCTGTGGTAACTTTCCAAGATGCCGTTTGAATTTTACCACGTCTGACAAGTATGAAGAATGTGACAGCTCTCCCTCACGTGGGGTTGAGAATCTTTCTTAGTGGCACACGTGTTTAGAAACAACTGTGCTAGATCCTAGCCCTTCAACATGCGTTTTCATTTTAGTTCCTGACCTGAAAATGAGTTCACTCAAGGAATAGCTCTAGAGATCACTGACTCAACATGAAACTAGGCCGAGTCAACTCAACTCGGAGGGGCTTCAAACCGAGTTGAGAACGTGTTTTTCTGTTAGGGAGAATTAATTACTTGTAGGCTGGCTGCATACTAATTGATATGCAGTGCATTTTCATGTACATTTGGAACTTAGGATTGAGTGGGATGGAATTGCTTTCTTCCATGTAAATACCTAATGGCATTTGAAAACAATGAGAAGGATTGGATTTTTCTTTTTATTATTACACATGATCACCCCCACCCCACACTCTCGTGCACTTGCATTATAAAAAAGGCTCAAACCTGTGGCCTCATGTTGAAACTCATGATAGTCTCATCAAGGCAACAACATGTACTAGGAAGGCATGGATTAATCTTGGTATCATATCATATAGTCTTAGTAGTAGATAGATACTAGAGGACTTATGAGAGATTTTGAAATCTACCTCTGTGTGCCTACCTTGATGCATATGTTTTATTCATGCTATCCATCCATATGCACCTTTCACATATAGCATTTGAGTTCCATATGCATTTAAGTGCTGCTTTTAGTTGTGAAATCTAGTCCATTGAGTGCAATTTCATGGTGTATGAAAGTGTTTTTCTTGAAGGAATAATTTGATTCCAATATAGGATTAGACCGTAAAAATATCATGGTATTTCCATTAGGGCTGTACACGAGTCAAGCTAGCTCGAAAAGCTCGCTCAACTCGGCTTGATTCAGCTCGGATTGACTTGGCTTGAAAAGTCGACTTAAGGCGAGTCAAGCTTGTTTACTAAAGCTCGAGTTGAGTTCAAGCCAAGTTCGACCATGGTGTATTTCAACTCGACTCGACTCGAAGCTCGAGCTCAAGCTCGACTCGGCTCGAGTAATATATATATATATATATATATATATATATATATATATATATATATATATATATATATATATATAAGTTTTAAAAAAAGAAGTTAAAACTTAAAAGTTTTAACTAAAAACTCTTACCCGACCCTACCCGTCCCCATTCCCTCTTTTTCTTTCCCTTACCTTACTGAGGTAAACTTGACTCGACTCGACTCGAACCTCTAGCTCGACTCGAACTCGACTCCAAAGCTTTGACAAACAAGCCAAGCTTCAATGTTGAGCTCGAGTATAGCATGGATGAGTCAAGCTGAACTTGGCCCACCTCGACTCGACTCGGCTCGATGTACAGCCCTAATTTCTATACATGCAATCATTGTGCAATAATGATGTAAATTCCGTCTAATGCAATTTCATACCATTTAATCCCCACATTTCAAGTAGTGGAGAGAGAGAGAGAGAGAGAGAGAGAAGAGAGAGAGAGAGAGAGCTCTACTCGAGTGATTTTTTGTGGTTGAAAATGAGCGGTGGCCGCCGTTGATACTTTTACTGTTGTGAGTTTTTTTTCACTGTATTTTAATTATTTAGTGTAAATATTTTATCTAATTACTGAATATGAGTTGAGTCTAATTATTGAATATATGAGTTGAGTCATTAAAAGACTCGAACGAGTCTTGGAGGCAACTCGATCCAGCTGGAAATTAATTGAGTCTGAGTTGGGTTTTGGGTTTTGACCTATAAGTGACTCCTCGTGATCTTTCAAGTGGGCCACGCATGTATGTTGAATGTGGACTGTTTATCACTACTGTCACCAGCAATTTTTATCACGCGTGTGACCATGTAATGAATGGACGACCCTGATTTTTTGGATAGACATGATCATGGTAGGACCAAGTACAGCAGGATAGGTTAAGGCGTGATATTCTTTAATTTGGAGTATAAAAGTGGAAGAATTGTCTTATGCGGTTGGACTCTATATCAAAGAACTTATATTATATATATATACACACACACACTATAACACCAATGAGAACTAAATTGGTTACTCTTAATTCATAGGAGTAACCTGATGAATGGCTAGGATCTCACATGATTGCAGCCCATTGCCACGTGTGCCAAACCACTCACATATGCAAGGCTTAAGAAGTATGAAACAGGAGCATTCCATACCCTCACCTAAATGATCAGACCGTTCATCTAGAAGTTTTCATTACAGATGGCCCATGTAGTTTTTAATTTTTTCAATTTGCACAGTAAATGATGATAAATCTATGATGATCACTTTTCAGCATCCTTTGGAAGAGAAAATATTTCGAGGATTTAGGCCTCGAAATCTGTGGGTCCACCATAATGTATGTGTCAGATCCACGCGTCTATCTGTTTTAAGGGCTAATTTTAGAACATGAGGCAGAAAATGAGGAAAATCCAAGGTTTATTGTAGACCAGACCACACCACGGGAAACACGGGACAATGACATCCACAGTTGAAATCTTAAATCTTATACGGATTCCATATGATGTGTATCTTTCATCCAACCTGTTCATACAGTCGAATGGACATGGATGAAGCCAAAACACACTAGCTTGGTACAAAACTTCCATAGCTGACAAGAAATTTAAACGTAGGCCTTTAACTCCTATTTCTTGTAGTGTGGTCCACTTGCGATTTTTCTTTGCCTCAATTTTAGGTTGATGCCCAAAAATGATCCAGTAAAACGGATGAACGGTGTGGATCAGACACATACATTACGGTGGGATCCATAGACTTTAATATTTCCCTCAGAAATAGCATCAAAAGCCATTAAAACGCCATAACTGTCAACTCAGAGAAAAAGGCATCAAGCTGTAATTCCCACTGTAATTCATGATTGCTTATTTACCATATCTTACAATGATAAATGATAAAATAAACACGCGTGAAAGATATTATCGTGCACACAAGGAGAGCTAGAAACAATTGGCCAGCAGTGCAGCTTCTAATGCTGGTGAGAAAACGAAAAAAAAAAAAAAAAAAAAAAGAAAAAGATTTGTGGGACCTTTATTTCATATGGGCCAAATGCTACAGGACCTTCTAGATTAACGGTCTGGATTATCACGTGGTAGGGAAGACCTCATAATAGAATGGAAAATTATTTGAATGTAAACAGGACTTGGGGTGGATATTGAGTTTTGATCACATCTTGACTTTTATCATATCCCATCCTATTCAAATGGTGAAATGATCTACTGTGCATGGAAGGTTCCCATGCAAATTGTTGCATTTGGGCTTGTTGGCATTCACATCACCTATCTGGACCGTCCATCAAATCCAGTCTATGTTCTTACAATACCATGCAAAAAACTAGGCTGTGAGATGTTCCTAAACATCTGTGATTGAACCTATCTATCTCTTAGGACTGATCTTGTCAAATGCCAGTGAATGGATGGTTTGGGTCATCCAATCGGCATGAATTTACTAGGATCCTAGAAAAGTAAAATGGATGGAATGGACGGTCCAGGTAGGTGATGAAGATGGGAACAAGTAGCAATGCAAGTATGTGCATGGAAAGGTTACTGTAGAGTTATAGGCTAGTGGAACGTTACTCTCGCTCTTATCTGCTTCCCTTGAGCCAGCAATTGATTGATGCCCGTTTGAATGAGGAATCAAAGAGAAAAAGTCCAATGCAATGTAGACCTTTGCATTGCACCATGAAATGAGTCCCTCTCAAGTATCTGGCCCATATATGTAAGCCACACACCTACACCCTCTCTCTCTCTCTCTCTCTAGTAATGCCCATATGTGAAAGTAAATCCTCTCTCCCTCTCTCTCTCTCTCTAGTAATGCCCATATTGTATCCTCTCTCTCTCTCTCTCTCTCTCTCTCTCTCTCTCTAGTAATGCCCGTGGGTAAGGAAATTCTCTCTCTCTCTCTCTCTCTCTCTCTCTCTCTCTCTCTCTCTCTCTCTCTCTCTCCTTTGTAGAACCTTTACCCAACATGGAGGCACGCCAGTGCAACAGACACTCAATAGCACGAAGAAGGCCATAGATATCTTTTTGCAACACACGTCGATGTTGGTAGAGCTAAAAAGAATCTCCCCACTATATATTCAATCTCCAACCTTCCTATTTTACACTCTCCTTTCTTTGCTTGTTATCCCCAAATACCCTCTCTCTCAAACAAGTATCATGTGGCCATGGTTCTTTCCTGTCGCAACTGATCGCCGGCCGACACATCGGAGGATCGTCGAAAATTCTAGATGAAGCATGCATCCCAAGTCTCATCAGAATGAGAATTTTACTAGAAAATGGATCAAATAGGAGGTATTGGCGTGCCTCAATTTGATAACATGGTTAGATGCTATGCTAGCCATGTGATTGGATTGAGCCGCGTCAATATCTCCTACCTATTCCTCCTCCAACTCAAACACAAGGTATACAATCCAATCACTACTTCTCTTTTTTCCTTTTCTTCTTTCTTGTTTGGTTTTTCTTCGAAGGCGCGTTTGGATGCCCAATTGAAATGAATTCTAATAACCCAATTCACAATCATATGGAATTGTATTTTGGGGTTCAGTAGTTCCTTTGAACTAAAATGATCCCATACCCACTTGGGTCATTTCCACTTTATTGAATTGAGTTTTATATTGCAATCCATCTCAATATTGGGCATCCAAACGCGCCCAAGTGAACTGAATTTTCTACGTTAGTTTTAACATCCATAGTGAGAAATAGCCCTCAAATTGCAATTTGGAGACAAAGTGGCAATTGAGATTTGTGACAATCCAAACAGACCCTAATATTTTATTTCACAATCTTGATCTTGGATTCTGATTAAGCTTAGTTTAAGTTAATTGAGGGAATATTCCACACCCCATTTTTTTGATAAGACACCCCACTTTTGATCTGATAAAAAAGTACATGTCAATCATTATAATGTCTTTCGATGGGGGTGTAGGTGTCAAAAGGAGGGTTGTGATAGGTAAAATAGATGTAGGGTTTGAATAAAGTCTCACAGCTGACGAAATAAATGAAACCAAATGAAGGCCGTTTGGTTTGGATTTATTGTAGTCATTAAAGCATCCACAATTAGATAAGAAAGAGAAAAAGAAGGATAAGACTAGGGTGACAGTTCATACCACTGTACATGTGCCACACGTGTATGTTGATCCAAATCGTCCAAATTGCAGGATCATTGTGGATTGAGCATGGTGTGGAAATTGCACCGAGAGGGTGATCCTAGCCATCCAATTCCGTGGCTATTAAATGGACGGATTAAATTAAAACAACCAAGTTTTGGATTTCCTGATTCAATGATTAGAATCAAATAGTTAAGATTTTTAGACGGTCTGGATTGCTCTAGATGTACTCCGCATGTACTGTGGATGAGGTATCACAACTTAAAAAATGGTGGTGAACTATCACCGTAGTGTAGATGAATCAGGACTATCCATCTAGGTCGTATGGTACAAAACCTAATAGTGATTGGGTGGGCCGCAGCTTTCCCATCAATGGGATTTCCTGCTTTGATTTTGAGCCGTTGAACTTTTTTATTTTCACTGTCCATTTGAAGGCCAGAAATCAAACGGCGGTGTTAGGCTGATCATGATGATTTTTCTCCTCGTGGTTATCTAAGCTAGGGTCCACCAAATGAACGATATGGATATTGTAACTGTAGACGTGGCAGGACTGCTTTATCATGCGATTAACCAGAGTCAGCCTGAGTCAGGTGTAACATATAAAAAGGCCAAGAAAGGCCTTAAACAGCAAGCAGTCTAGAGCATTCATCTGCTGGCCACACCACATCGGCCTGTACGAGGAATTTGGTCCATCGAATGCGTACTTTGGTCACACTCATCGTTCATTTGCAAATCTCAGGGATCCTCTAATTGGCAGCTAGGATGATCAGATTGGTTTTGTGGGCACAACACATCCACAGCAGTGTCCATCAGATGAACGGTCCGGATCTCATTCATGCTTTGAAAACAAACTTATACGTATGCATTTAGCATCCCATCCATAGATAAAATGAGATTAAAAAAAAAAAAAAAAAACTACGTTGTGGATGAATCTAATGCCGTCCACAGTAAAATCTCAGTGTTGCAACTGTAAGGCTGTAATCCAGACCTTCCAATTCCTGGGACATATTGTAAATGGGCCTGAAAATCACATTGATCGGATCCTGTTAACCTCATTCAGTTGTTGAATTTGGCTGCCGACCATCCCTTTTGATCATCTGTTTGATGGCCATCGATTGGACAGCTAGGATCATCCGATCGGTGAGTTTCTCAAGTAATGCCCCACCCATCATGAAGTGGCCATGACTTGGACAGTATGGATTGAGGTCCACAGACGTCATGCTTATGCCGGATCAAGAAAGCCCATGGTCAATGGATGCTCAACAGGTGGCAGGCAGAACGGTTGATCTGACCGTCCATCTAATTGATCCTATTCATAGATAGACTCGATGAAAATTATAATTGACGAAAAATCCAATCCATAGCAACATTAGCCTTCATGGCCCGGAAAGAGAAATTTTCACTGATAAGACAACGCCAGCCGTCCAATTGACTGCCTACAAAATGTACGATCAAGATGATTTATATAAAAGCAGCTATAATCAACAATTGCTACATTAATTCGTGTAGGCCACAATGACTTTCTACCGTTCTAAAACATCCATGGCTTAAAAACCAGAGCCATTTTACGTGTAGACTTACTCATATGGTCTATATGGTTTTTCCACTGTGGCTCATGAAATGGGTCCTCAGCCTAATTGACGGTCCAGATTAATTGTATGGTCTGTCCAAGTGTTGCATACTTGATTGTTACCTTTATGAAACCCTTTAGAAACTTTGAACTTTTGCTACGTGGGAAAGTACTTAAAACTTTCTTTCTTCCCTCGCAAAAGTTTAAATCCCACTTTGAAAAGGCACATAACCTTTAATGTATTTTAACATATGTAAGTCTCTCTACCTAATTATTATTTATTTAAATATGTGATCGTTTGACCTGTAAAAGGTGCATTTGCACCTTATATGTGTATTAGGTGCATAAGATTCGCTTTGCATGAATATTTAGCTCACCTATAAATCTTGACTATTGAGATTTCTAAATAAATTTTATTTGACTGTTTTTATATTTGATTCGTGAAGAAAATAATGAATTCCACAAAGTTATTATTTATTGTTATCTTTCTTTACCATAAGAGGAGGCGCGAATCAGTACTACTCTTATAAGGACCTAGCTAGAGTTAGTGGGGCTGCCATGTTGTATTTGTTTTATCGACACCGCCCATTTTTTTTTAGCAAACCATTCAAGGTGATGAAAGGTAGATTAAATGCTCAAGTGGACCATATAATAAAAAGTAGATTGAACACCTACCGTTGAAAACCTCCTGAGGACTATAGTCTATAGGAGTTTGGATCAAGCTGATAGTTATGTTTTCAGTTCACTGAGGTCTATGTGACCTTATGAACAAGTTAGATGGCAAATAAATATATATATGAGCCTTAGGAAGGTTTTAACGATGGGGTCATTGTTACCATTACTTCCTTTGATGTAGTCTGCCTCCGTTTTAGGCTCATTACATAAAATAATCTTTCAAATTTATGAACAGCTTAGATAAAACACAAAGATCATGGTGGGCCCCACAGAGCCCCTGACAGGACAAGTTGACTCTAACTAGGTTCTGGTGGCGGTAGTAACCTGTCCACCTCGGACCGGAGGGGTCTAGAGGGCTAAATAGGGCATTTCATTGGAGATTTTTTTTTTTTTTTTTTTTTTTTTTTTTTTTTTTTTGTTTTTCAAGTAGAAGTCAAGCACAATCAAAATTTTAGAATTCGCACTTTTGCCATGGTAGTAAAAATCATTATTATAAGTTTGGTTTTTTCCCCTCATCAAATGGGCCTTTATTGAAGATGTTTTCTACCAGCTTCTTCCCTATTCCATACACACTTTTATACATGGACATACGTGCCAACCTCCACTTGTATAAATGCATTAAGTGGGATAAATCCTGTAGATTATTGGAAAAATGAAACTTGGCAAATTATCAAGTAGGCCACACATGAGGAGGATCAATAAACCCTTTAGATTGTCATGGTTTGTGTCCTTGTACTCCTTAATTCTTGAAATCTCATATGTTCATCACACAATAATTCCAGGTCCCAATGTATCCCATTATCTAATAGCTAGCAAAAGCTTATTTGCATTCCGACAAGGTAGTGTCGTAACTAGGAATTCATGACATGTTGTCAGGGATATTAGTTATGGACATGCTATTACTGGCTAATTGTTTAGGTTTTTTTTTTTTTTTTTTTTTAAAAATTATTATTATAAATTTACAGACGCACCTGCCACACCCACGCACGCCGTAGTGGGATTTCACCACCTATGGGTTTCGAACCCAAGACCTCATGTTGAAACTCCTCAGAGTCTATACCACGCCGTAGTGGGATTTCACCACCTAATTGCTTAGGTTATGGCATATGTGGAAAACTTAAAAGATTGGTTAGTATCACATTTACACGTGTACATATACAATTGAAACTTACACAACATTTTTTAATGCTGGAAAATTATTGGTGGCACGTATGCTCATTGGAATGCTTGAACTTGGAAGGTCACACATGTTGCACATTGAAACATGTTTGACATGTGCACAAATAGCCGTGATCCTTATATACACCAAAACCATACACTATCATTGACGAATGATTCTACCTCTATGATAAAAACACCAAATTCAAAATCTTATGATCATTTATCCATATTTACTTGTCTAAAATTAATTTAATTCCATGCAAAGGGGATCTACAAACCATGAACAATATGGCTGATGCGCTTAGTTGCTTCTAATGAAGCAATTTTATCTAAATCCAAAAAGCTTCCAAAAGAGTATAAACCAAAAAAATCCCAATACATGACTTGGATAAGTACACATACAACTGGTTGGCATATGTTCAAAGTGCCTGTGGAGCCAGCAAACCCATACGAAACAAAATTAATAAATTAGATGAATTCATATATATATTTTTTATCTTACGAGAAACACGATTATATACTTTGACTAACAAGTGTACAATACATGTATATGAATAACCATCTAAGATAATCTTCCAAATATATATGTAACAAAAATCGAGACATCCATGGCTATAACCAATTCACGTGGGACGGAATGGACAAGTTTTAATGAAAGGAGTCCAAATTAAAATCCATACTAAATGCATTAATACAATATCATAAAAATTTGCAAATATTTATGAGAGATCTTCAGTGTGACTTGACCAACCCATGTTGGGCACCCAAACGGGGTTGATACTAGAGTCTTACCCAAACAGTCATTCAATAGAACTTTATCAAACTATAAAGATGGGAGTAATGAAAATATTGGAAAGTATTACACTTAATAAATTCATCCAACGGAGTAATATAGACATCCATGTCATTATATGCACGTATCAAATGCATCCTCATATCCGTTTGCATTGTCGGGACATTGCAATATGCAAATGAAAATTTATCATTTGCGCCTGTTTGTATCAAAATATAATTGTAGATGTATTCCTCTCGAAGCAATTTTAAGGCCCAAAATGAGTTCATCTTGTTTTAGTTAACAGTAATGAAGGATTAAAAATAATCTTTATACCCAATAATTTATATAGACTATGCTGCATTTGGTTGCATCACGTTTCATGATATTTCATGATTAGTCAGTAATTTGGTGTAAAATTTCATGAGATATGAAGAAATTTGGTGCAACCAAATGCAGCCTAATACATAAATATTATTAGGTAAGTAAGACAAAATCATTTTTAAGCGGCAACTAAGCCAGGTTTAATGGAATTCAATAAACACCAACAAAATGCAATCATACAATGGGTAGCATTTTGTATCCTCCAATTTTTATTAGGAATTTTATGGCAAAATTCTTCATAAAGTTGGAATTTACCAAATAATGCCTCCACAATTTAACATAATATGGATGCATGCTTGTTGAGAATGAATATTACTTAAACATTCTCATTTTAGTTTTTCCTTTCAAAAGTGGGGAATTGAGAATTGCGGGGGGCTAACAAAGTATATGTTTGACATCCAACTCATCGAATATATGCACCATATATACCATGATAATTACTAGAAAGACCAAAACTCTAGCAGATTAAACAAATCATAAAAATTAATATACACCACTCAAAAACATCTAAACTCATATGTAACCCATTTGGTGATTCCATTGGCTAAATTTTGGGGTGGTTTGTATATCACTTTGGGTTTCATATGTTAGATGGATTGGATGCTATACGCATACCACACTAGCTCCTGTAGACACCTCACTCAAAATGAGACTAAACTACTCTTCAAGCTTCAGTTAGGCTTGGATAGAAATATATTTGGACAACTTAAGAACTGTTCAAATTGAAAGGACCCTCGACACATCACGTAAGCAACCACTTGATGTGATCGGCAAATCCAGAACGTAATCAATCAAATATAGGCTGATAATCCTGATTCTCTCAAAACCCTAACTATCCATCACCCCGACAAAATTGTTGAGCATGAACAAAACATACCTTTGGCTGTGGCAAGTTGATGGTCCATGTATCTCACTTTTACTAAACAAGAATGGTTGCCTAACTCTTACGGAAGCAAAATTCACTAATGAACAGTTGTGATGACAACATCAGCCTGTCATGGGTCGATGGTAGGGGTGTATAAATCCATCACAATGCATCTAGAGAGAGTTCGGAGAAGCTAGGGGGGATTAGAGGTTGTAAGCGATTCATATTGCCTTGAGAGTTTTCAGAAAGTCAAAATTCCCGACAGCGCCAACAGGTTGCCAATTCAGGAGTACGGCCTAGGTAGTAGAACAAGCTACTAAAGTTCCGAGTAGTGCTGGAATTAGGGTATTTGACCATTCCTTTTATAAGAAAAATGATGTATGGTCTCTCATTTTATTCTTATATTTCAATAAAGATTAAATCACATTTCACTCCATACATTCCGAATATACTTGCAACGTTTGCTTGCACCTTTATTTATTTATTATTATTTTTTGCAATCTTCTCTCTTTTATTTCTTTTTACCTTATTCTTGCTCAAAATCTTAAACATTGAGAAGTAATACTATAATCATACTTCTTATATTTTTGCTACATTTTTACATTACTTTGCATGTTTAGAGCAACTTAGCTTTGTGAAGTAGGTACACTATTTTTTTTCCTTATTTTTATTTATTTTGTTTGCTAGTCCTTTACAAGTTATGTGAAACATGACTAAATATAAAAGCACGAAAGTCCTACAAAAATTCTTAAAAAATTCCTAATTTTCATAAATTAGATATTTCACTTCAAGCAAAAAATGACACCTAACTTCTTTCTCTCCTGCCACTGTGACCCTTATCAAAAACTTGCAATGACAGGCCAATTATAGAAATCACTTGAATTAGAAATTCTCATAAATTTTCAACCTTTTAAGCTATTCACAATTTTTTTTTGACTTGACAACTCCAAATAAAATTTACTTTCATTGTTGAGTTTATACCAAATTTCATTCTACACTAAAAAAAAGCCAAGAAAAAGTGAGGGCCTACTTTGGGCCGGGAGGTGCTCACAGCTGCAAAATTCTCAACTTCACTACTTTTTAAAAGAGAATTTAAAATATATAAGTAAATTTTTTTTTTAAAAAAAAAAAAAAAAAAAAAAAAAAAAACACTATTTGAGGCCATTTTGATGCTTTGGCCCCTTAAAAAAACACTTTTGGAGGCGTTGTTTGGTAAAATTAAGGTTTCCGAGACTTGTGCCGTAAAAATCCACCTTCTATTCACCATCACGTTTTTTTTTAACGACTCTGGCATGTGAAATACTTCTAAATTACCTGATGATGGTGATTCTTTGACGGGACACATGACATAGTTGTACGGCAATCCAGACTGCTGGAATCACTGGTCCCATTGTAGATAGAGCATAACTTGAAAACTACATCAAGAATATTATGGTAATTATCAGATTTTTTCTCTTGGAATGTGGATTTCGCTGATTTATTTTTAACCATCCATTTGATAGTCATCAAGTGGATGGTCAGAACTACTTGATATATGTGATTTTGGATATTCAGCATCTTTACAGTGTGGCCCACCTTTTGGATGGTCTGGATAGCTGTGCATCTTTACCACACTTAAGGAGGACTGAGTTTTCATCTTCAAAATGATGGTGAACTATCATATAGGCCGTCGTGCTAGAGGAGTTATATTGATACTCAGCCTGCATATGATGCTTGATACGCAGGCACTCAAAATTGTACACGTGGCATATATTTACTCAAGTAAAACCGACTAGATTATGCGGCCCACCGTCGCCAAGCACAATCCCAAGTTCAGATTAGTTGACAAATCCTAACATCTGATTCGTCCACGCATAGTCGTACTAATAATACCATTTCATATTTTTCATTTTTAACCGTCCAATAAATGTTCTATGGATCCTATTATCAAATAATCAAATAAGCTTTTTTTTTTTTTCCATGATAAGTCTACACTGGGTACCATAATTTTCACTGTTTCATTTAACTAATTATGTGCCAGGTGTGCAATTTCCAAGTGCCTGCTTATCATCCATCACACACTACCAGAGTATCAAAACTTTCTCTTTATGCTAATCCGACACAAGTGTGAGAAATCCAAGCCAAACGTTCTGTAGCGGCTAACTGTGAAAATGAGCTGGCCTATAATTCAGGCCAGGCCACACATCACGTGCGACAGACTCGTGCGAGGAAAATGAACGGTTGGGATGAAAATGGACACATTTGTGGAAAGTAGCAGCGGTTGGAGGAGCCATAAAGTGAAACGTCAGAGGGACCACACTCAATTACAAAAGCCATTTGCTTTTTGATGTGCATTAATTCCCAGCCGAACAAAAACTGGTACACTGCCATCCCATCCACATCCATGCTTGCCTCTACCTTCTCCATTTCTAATCCCTATCCTTTTAATCTGGCCCACCATTTGGGTTTTCAGTTTTTACAAGTGGGGCCCACTTTTGGGTCATCCAGATGAGTTGTATGTTGGGTCCCACTCTGATGGATCCTAACCACAAATTTTGGATCTTTTCTCAGTTGCATGTGGGCCACTGTTTCTCGACCGTCCATTTGCATGATGAAAATACCATTGGTCTGGATCATGGAAAAATGGTGGGCCTCAACACGCCAGTGGTCTGGATCAGCCTACCATGGGCCCATTTTTATCCACTCTATATCCGAGTATACTCCATAGGTTTGATACACTGACAGCTCAACCGCTATTTTTTATACGGTGGTGATTCATCCCATGTACGTGAGTTGCACTTAGGCCAATCCAGATCAACAAACCATGGGGCCCACCGTGGATCTAACATGGAAACCGCACCTGATCAATTGATGGTTATCTATTAAACGGTTAAGATCATCCAACTAGTGGGTCTTTCAGGCTATTTTCCATTGAAAATGGGCCCAAGGGTCTGGACGGTCTGGATCAATGTACATGTATGCAAAAGTGATATTAAACCGTCCAAATTTCAGAACAGATTGATTGAAGAATTCCAAGCTACGATTAATGGGTATTTGTTTGTTGAAATCCAGACCGTCAACTATTTCTCATTATGCCCATCTATTAATCGTTCATCAATCAACCAGATCTAGACGGTTTAGTTTAAGTTAAAGATATGACTGTGTGCAATTTTCTAGTGCCTGAGTATCAACCACCTGCCAGAGTATGAAAGCTTTGGTCTTTTTACCCATCACCACCAAACGTCAGAGCTCACCAAGATCTATCTATTTGAGGCAAGCTTTCGTCATACCAACGGCATCTGGAGCCACTTTCGGTGGGCCATGTTAGTTTTATGAACTTAATCAGGTACTTCGCCTGAGTACCATAGCTTATCGTACTGCGCATAGTTTCCCTCCACTACATCACATATTTAAGACATCCGATCCGTTGAAGTGGTCGGCCCCATCATGAAGCTCATCTATGGTGAAAATCAGTTTGTGATGAGATCGTCTGCCGTTCATTCGTTTTGATCATCTGGGCCACCTGATTTTTGCATCTCGCAGCCATCTGCACATGTGACACATTTGTGGGAAAAAATGTGCAGTACCGTAAGTTACGGTACTGTTAGGTGTTTATAGATCTGGACCGTCCATTAGAAGGGCCACCTTTTAAGCATCTCACTAACCAAAGGAAGATGATACGGTAGAGCCAGTAGAACCGGAATACAGTGAAGTCAACTGTCCACAGTACAAGTGAAATCTTATTGATAGTGTTTACAAATTAAAAAGAATCAGATTATCCTATGCATATGAAAGGTGGCTTTCAAAGCGACGGTTTGAGATGAAACTATATGGACGGCCCCGATCGACGGATCTCCAAGCCGCATGCTCCATAGAGAAGGCTCCTTTTTGCTCTACCGTATCATCTCCACTAAACAGGTGGGCCAGTGTTTAGATCTTCTGGCCCATATTTCATGTGGTCTCACTTCTCGTGGGCCACAATGGATGGCGTGGGTTTTTTTTTTTCTTTTTTTTGGAATGGCTTATCAAAGGTGGCCGTCCTAATGAACGGCTCAGATCTCTTTGAGTAGCACTGATGAGTCGCACTGTCAAGGTTAACAAAATCCTACTTTTAATTATGCTTTACTAGTATTAACCGCTGGATGGGATTCATGTGGTTAGATAAGTTGATCCAAACCGTCCATTGTGTGGGTAGCAACGTGTACGGTCCACTTTCCAAAAATCATGAAAACTTAATGATACTGAATAACAGCTTCGTGGCATTCAGACCAACGGTTTAAATGGAAAGTAATTAAGTGGACCAGCACATGTGCCAATCACATAAATGGTTTGAACCGTCAATCCACCAAGCTTCCCATCGAGGAGAATCCGGGAATGACTGAGTTCGGTCAGGCCGCGACCGTGGGGCCCACCATGATGTATCTGTTGTATATCCACGCCGTCCATCCGTTTTTCCAGTTCATTTTAGGGCATGGACCCAAAAATGAAGCAGATCCAAATCTCACGTGGACTACACCACAGGAAACAGTGGTGATTGAACACTCAACATTAAAAGCTTCCTAGGGACCACTGTAATGTTTATTTGCCATCCAAGCTGTTGATTAGGTCACACACACCTGAATAAAGGGAAAACACTAATTTCAGCTTGATCCAAAATGTTTGTGGCCAACAAGAAATTTTTAACGGTCAATCACAACTGTTTCCTGTAGTGTGGTCCACCTGAGATTTGGATCTGCTTCATTTTTGGGCCCCATCTCCTAAAATGAGCCGCAAAACAGATGGACAGCATGGATGTACAACAAATACATCAAGGTGGGCCCCACAATCACGGCCTGGCCGAACCCAGTGTCTCCAATTTTGTGGGCAGCAAGGGCCTGTTTGATTTCTGGTGTTTCTATTTCCGGGGAAAAAAAATCTGCAGCTTTTTTTTTTTTTTTTAATTTTTAATTTTTAATTTTTTATATAGGAAAGTTAGAAAACAGTAGCACCCCATCCTTTTCTCTTTCCCCTTTCTATCCATCTCAAACCACTTCATAACTCCTTTAACGTGGCCCCACAAGGTGGGCAATCTAAATCACTAGCTAAACCTTTTCAAATACAATGAATATGGGCTGTTCATTTCCCATCCATTGATCAAAGTGAGTTTCAGCAGATGGGTGATGGCTCCACATGATTTACCATGATTGAGCCTTTTATAGTATAAAAATGAACCATCTATTTCCTGATCATGGATTAGATGGTTAGGATGATGCAACCTAAGTGAATTTTTGGTAGGGATGGTTGATCAAAAGTGCCCACGGGTGATGGACCGTCCAGATCAAACCTTCTGTATAATCAATCATCATCATCCTCGTTTAAGCCTTACCCCAACTTTCAATATGGACTGTTTATTTTCATAGAAATTAGTTAGCAGGTTATGATTGATGGTTTAGAGCAACTATTCTTATTTGGATTGCAAATTACCTCGATAATGTAAAAGTACTATCATTATGATTTTACTACAGCCCAATCAAAATGGGAATAATCAATTAAAAGAATTTGTAATCATTGCAATTTTAAGAAATCTCAATCCAAATAGGGAGTGTATTTATAAGATGATTTGATATTGAAGTAAACGAAATTTCTATTATGATTTGACATTGAAGTAATGAAAAAGTCCGATAGTTACGATTTTACTGTGATAAACCAAACACAAGTATAATGAGTCAAATGCAATGCTTTCAAGAGACCAATAAAGTAATTTGTAATTATTATTACATTACTGAAGTAATTTGCAATTCAAACTGAAAACAATCAAATACATACTATCTCTCACCTTTGATTATCCATGCCTCTTAAAGCACTCTAATCGGATGATTTGGAATCATCTGATCAATTGCTATGGTTCATTGGGCCCACCAAGTAGATGGAACTGAGGGCTGAGTTCAAAGTCATGTGACCCAGTTAATACATAGAAGATTGTGTACCAATGGCTTGAAATGCAGTACAAATGAAAGTGGGTTTCTGCCCACTCTCTTTGAAAATGCATAGAGATTCCCAAATGTAATCATCAGATACATGGGCTGTATATAAACTTCCACATGAGCCATTTCTTTCCTGCTAGTATGTCAGGTGTAAAATATTCAACCTGTACAACATGATGATAATTGGTATGAAAATCAGGCGAACTGATTTGCAGGCCACACCTGTACACTGAGTCATACCGTATTGGTTGTCCAATGATTTTTGGTCCGTCTCAATGCGTGCATCAAGCCCGATTTTCATAAGAGGTGATCATCATGGTGTCGCTGACCTTTTTGCACAGATCAGATATTCTACACATGACATGTTGGTCAGAGAGATACGATGGTATGGTAAGTTCACATACAGCCTGATCTATGTGATCACATTTCATCCACAGGAAGCATGCAAGAGGTAGGTATTACCAAAGACCATATATTGATGAAAAGTGCATAGGCTTGCTTGAAAATTATGGTAAAATTGAAATATTAAATTAATAAAATCGAAGAAGAGGTCTCTCTCTCTCTCTCTCTCTCTCTGATTTAGAATATAGTCAGTAGTCAGATGTGGTAGAATTCTCTCTCTCTCTCTCTCTCTCTCTCTCTCTCTCTCTGTGATTTAGAATATAGTCAGTAGTCAGATGTAGTAGAATCTGTGTGTGTGTGTGTGTGTGTGTGTGTGTGTGTGTGTGTGTGATTTAGAATATAGTCAGTAGTCAGATGTAGTAGAATCTCCTCTCTCTCTCTCTCTCTGATTTAGAATATAGTCAGTAGTCAGATGTAGTAGAATTTCTCTCCCTCTCCCTCTCTGTGATTTAGAATATAGTCAGTAGTCAGATGTAGTAGAATGTCTGGGGATTTCCATCTCGTTATGGTATATTCTACTCGGTCAGATATTCTTTTCATTAAGATTTGGATAGATAATAAAGAGAATGTGTTAACTAGATTCTCTTTCCTTGTCCCAGATTTATACTTGATTTTATTCAATTATGAGCCCATATTATAGTAAGTTCCTATACTCAAATTGAAAACTTTGGACCTTTATTACCCCAACCTTACCCCCTAGAAACAATCGAGTAATTTAATTACTGCACACCCAATCTGACCCACCACATGATTATCCAAACCGTTCTTAAAGAAATTATCAACATAGATGGGCCACATGACAAAAATCATACTCATCAGGCATCAGACCATCCATTCAATGAGAGCTAAAACACCGGCCCAGAGCAGTTTCTAATTCACCTCTCATTGATGTTGAGGATCACTTATTAGTACGAATTTTCTTTTCCATGGAGGCCATGCAAGGTGGGACATTTAAAATGAACGGTCCAGATCATAACGTGGTGGGAAGCACGAGCATCCCTTGTGTTTATATAAACTTTGGTCATCAGGTAAACCATATCATCCTCAAATTGTAGTATCCTTGAGCTTCCAGTTTGTACAAGCTGGGCCCATGGTTCAGTGATCAAACCGTTGGTCAATCCGGCGTGGATGGACCAATGTCTCCAGATAAGAAGATATTAACCACTTGCCATCAGCCTTTTCTTCAGTTGAATGCCTTCTTAACCATTTATGTGCATACACACAACTCAAAACACTAGGATGTTTACATCAATGAGCTTGTGGCTTGAGATCTATACATGATGAGGCCTGATCACTAAACCATGAGACAACTTGTACAAATGGAAAACAATCTTATAAATCCCCCAAGACCCATGTAGCGGGACTGTACTGCATCTTTTATTCCCAGCAACCTTTGAATTACAAGAAGTGGATGTTGCCCCCGCAACAATGCTAAGGTTGGCTTCCATTATTCAAATTCAATAGAAAGGTGATGAGGCTACTCAAGCTTCCAGACTACGAAATGAAAATAATAAAACTAGTAATAAAAGAGATCAGTAACGCTGTACAAACCGATCACAAACAGTATCAAAGGGCTATCCATTTCGACTCCACTCCTTTCTTTCCTTACTTGCGGGCTGAGTAGTAGAGCTCCATGTAATCGAGTGCGGGCCGGTTCCAAGACCAGTCTTGCTCCATCACGCGCTTACATAACAAGTAGAACCATTCCCGACCTTCATACCATGCAGTGATTGCTCTGGGAAAAAAAATTAAAAAAGAAAAAAAAGAAGTCCAGTTATACATCGGCAGTTTTCTACATGATTACAATCTTTAAAAAAAAAACTTGAATTCCCTTTTTCATATATGCCAAACAGTACAATAAAAATGTATTTATGGGAAGAGTGCAGGAAATGAGGAACTATAGGGTTCCTACTCAGCAGCAAATGCATTGCCCACGGACGCGTATGATCCTGTAGATGGAGCCCATGGCTTGCAGACCCAAGCTGCTCATCTGGCCTCACTGTGGTTGGTGACACCCTGATAAACTCCCAGATAGGATAAACTAGACAATCTTTTGGTTGAATATGGATTATCATGAAGGTTCCTGGTATCTCTCTATTAGTGTGACATCGATCAAAGGGTGGGTCTTCTCATGGGGAAGATATTCAACGCATCCTCTATACATGGAGGGGGCCATCAGATCAATGGTTTGGATCACTGAAACCACGATCCCGCATGTAGAAAATCTCGGACATTTGTTGGTGAGTGGGACCCATAATTGCTTATAAGAAATAATGCAGCTACTTTGAACTGGACCAAAAACTAGAACTGAATCATCATGTGATAGAGAATGCATCTCTGTAAAAAGACGATATGATTCAGCTTTCAGCAGTTTTTGGACAATTGGGTCTGAAGTAACCATAAAATGATAAGCAATGCGCACTTCTCAAATGACATAACCCAACAAAAGACTGAAAATGATATAGTATATGAACTCTAAATACAGGCCACCTAAAACAATGTGCTTTCAACATATACATGCACGTGGTTTCTCTCTCTTCAAGATGGTATTTTGTACAGTTACAGCATTAGTCAACCTCAATTGAAGCAGAAAGCAACAACAACAATGACCGAAGTTCACTCAGGGTTATAAAATAGGAGAGAAATCTCTAGCTTGAAAAAGCGGCTCCGCATTGAATCTCTACACAAGCGGGGCCTACCAACACGGCTTCATATGTTTGGTTGTTTGAAGGTGGGCTTGGTTCTGTGATCCCTGATAAGGGGTTTTTTGCGTCCTTTGATGAGGTGTCTCTGTATATCTTTTCATATTCAAGAAATAACATGACTAATCTTTTTGGGTGTGTTTGGTTGCACCCAATATCATGATATTTGGTGCAACCAAATGCACCCTATGTCTCCACGGAGAGCTTGCACAAACCACATTGGAGTTGTCTGTTAGAATGATCACAATACTTTGGAAATCAGGACCCATTTCTCTCATTTTATTGGATGAGAATGTCTGTCAAGGGCAAAAGTTCACCGCATCAGAAAAGTATGATTCCAGTACAACCAAAGAAAAACAAACACCACATATAAAGGCATGCTAAATGAGGTTACTATGATCTCATTTAAATGGTAATGACTTATCCAAGGTACACGTGTAGGCAACTAGACAATCCAAATCCTTGGCCTTATTGTGGATGGACATTGCCCAAAAATCATAGTGACATGACAATGTGAACTATATGATTTTCACAATGAATTTGGACCACTAACCAATTTATTTTTTGCCACCAATTTGATGTACACCACTTGGACAGCTAGGATCACTGAAACAGTGAGATTTTCGGGCTATGAATCCATTCATAGTGGGCCCCATATGAGGACAGACTCAATCACATAAATGCCATATGTACAGAGTCAACACTATAGAGAATGCTAGTGTATTGTATTGTATAGTGTGTGTGGTGAGTGGGCTCTTTTTGTGTAAGTGCATGTGCACACTTCCCTATTCTCCTGCAGTGTATTATATGCTTTATCACAATAAAATAGTATGTGTTAGGGCAAGCAAGCCCAACACATCAACTCTCCCAAACTCTTCTTCTTCTTCTTCTTCTATCTCAATATTCTCATCTCTTCTTCACATTATCCTCACCAAATCCTTCTCTACTTGGTATCAAAGCAAAGATCTAGGCATTCCGCATCCAACAGGTTGAGAGGCGACACATCACCTTGCTGACGTCAACGTTGTACGGACGTATGGCCTCATTGAGCTGAAAGTTTAGGGGTTTGATAGATCTTGATTTTAGAAGATTTGTCATGATTTTTCAAGAATTTATTAGACCTCTTTTCATGGTTTTTTGGGCGAAATAGAGAAATTCGAAAATCGATTCCAGATTTCGTTTTTCTTCGATCTACGTCAAATCGGTAAGCTTTTCTTTGGTTTCTTTGCTTGAGATGGACCGAAATCTTCCTCCTAAGCTATCCATGGTGGATTTTTTTTACTCAAAATCAATGTTTGAGATGTTTTTAACCTCAAATGGGCGTGTGGCTGGGCCGTTTTTCACTCGGACAGGCCTCTTTTGACTGTGTTTCATGGTTTTTTGGATGATTGATGTTTGTTTGAAGTTTATCTCTTGTTATCTTGAAGGATTGAGGGAGATAAGAGTTGTTTGAATCAGTCCTTCTTGACATAGTTTTCTTTCTCTTGGACTCTACTATGGCTGACAAAGGGCCTTCATCTCTTGGCATAGGGTCTCTTGAACCCAACCCCTTGTTGATTACCTCCATTAGGTTGAATGGTGACAACTATCTTCAATGGGCACAATCTGTAAAAGTATTTTTAGGAGCCCGTGACAAGTTGTCGTATATTTTGGATGATCCCCCAAGCTCTACAGATGTTACTTACAAGTCTTGGACAAAGGAGAATTATCGAGTTATTGCATGGTTGTTGAATAGCATGGATTCCTCGATTAGCCACTCAGTGATGTTTTTATCCTCGGCTAAAGGCATTTGGGATTCGCTTCATGATATGTTCTTAGAATCTCAAAATTTTTCACGGGTATTCCAGCTTATTCAAGAAATTGGTCGGTTTCAACAAAACTCCAAATCCTTAAAAGACTACTACTCGACGCTTTGGGGTATGTGAGATGAGTTGGATATGTATCAGCCTCTTCCCTCCAAATATAAAGAGGATCATGACATTGCTCATAAGCAACGGGATGATACTCGTATCATGCAGTTCCTCGCTGGGTTGAATTCTGATTATTTGCACGTTCGCGATCAAGTTGTTATGCAGGATCCTTTTCCCCCATTGACGACAGTTTATGCCATGTGTCAGCGTGCTATGGCCTCTACTCTTCCTTCTCATTCATTTGTGCCACCCGAGCGTTCGGCGCATCTTGCTGGCGATCAGTCCTCCCTTGGTCTTCGGGTACCATCCTTGAGCTCAGGGCGCACTCCTGGTTTTGCTGGTCGTGGTAGAGGCCGCGAGGGAGATCGCGGTCGTGGCGCCCGTAGTCTTCGTGGTCGTGGTGGACATGGACATGGACGTGGACGTGATGGTTCCCGCATTTGTTCACATTGCGGTGGAACTAATCACACTGTTGATTATTGTTGGCAGCTACATGGTCGTCCTACGTATGCTGCTACTTCTGTTGCTTCCACTGTTACTTCTAAGATACAGTCTTCCATCCCGACAGCTGAACAGACTACTTCAGGGGAGTCTTATATCATTTCTCGGGCGGCATATGATGCCCTTATGCAGCTTCACATTCGGGATCTTCCTGACCCTTCTCATGCAGCTTCGGCCCAGTCAGGTACCGCCCTTCTTGCGTCATCCTCTCCTACCTCCTGGGTCATTGACTCTGGAGCTTCCTCCCATATGACTGGTAAGTTGCAATCCTTTTCTTCTTATTCTCCTTCATCTACCACTCAGTATGTCACAGTGGCAGATGGAACCCAATCTCCCATCTCTGGGATTGGTTCTATCCCTCTCTCTTCTTCCTTGTCTGTCCTCCGTATTACATGTGCCTCGTTTTCCATTAAACTTATTGTCTGTTAGCTCTCTTACTAAATCACTCAATTGTTCCATCACCTTCTTTCCTTCTTATTGTTTGTTTCAGGACCTACAGACGAAGAGAGTGATTGGTGGGGGGGGGCATGAGCGAGGAGGCGTTTATCTTCTCGATGATACACCTGTTGCCACTTCTAGTACCCTTTCTCTAGATCGAGAGTCCATGACTCGGTGGCATTGCCGCTTAGGCCACCCATCCATTGCTAGATTGAGATTTTCGTTTCCCTCCTTATTTGTCACTAAACCATTATGTTGTGATATTTGTGAATTGTCTAAACATCATCGTGCTACGTTTCCTCTTAGCTCTTCTGGGAAGAAATCTCAACCTTTTCTTTTGGTTCACTCGGATGTTTGGGGACCGGCTCCGGTTACCTCGACTTTTGGATTTAAATATTTTGTTACCTTTATTGATGATTATTCCCGCATGACTTGGATTTATCTTTTGAAATCTAAAAGTGAAGTGTTTGATGCGTTTAAAGTGTTTTATCATGAAGTGCGCAGTCAATTTCATTGTTCCATCAAATCCCTCCATTCTGATAATGGGGGAGAATACATGTCTACTACCTTTCTGTCCTTCTTGCAGGAACGTGGTATTTTGTCTAGGACGTCATGTGTTCACACTCCACAACAAAATGGTATTGCAGAACGAAAGAATCGTCATCTTCTTGAAGTTGCTCGCACTCTTCTGCTTAGTATGCATCTACCCAAACATTTTTGGGGTGATGCTCTTTTAACTGCTACTTTTCTTATTAATTGTATACCATCACGTATTCTATCTTACAAATCTTCATTTACTATATTGTATCCTCATGATAATCCATTTCCTCTACCACCTAAAGTTTTTGGTTGTACATGCTTTGTTCAAATTTTGGATGGGAGTAATGATAAACTTAGTCCAAGGGCGATTAAATGTGTCTTTATAGGGTATACTCGGAGTCAGAAAGGGTATAAATGCTTTGATCCATTGACTCGTAAGAAATATGTCTCTGCTGATGTCACTTTCTTTGAGAATCTTTTTTTCTTTCTCCTCTCCCGGTCGTTCCCTTTCTGATCCTCTTGCGAGTCAGGGGGAGTATGACTCTTATCCTCTTTCCACTAGTGATCATGGGAAAACTCCTCTCCCCTCTATTCAGCATCCTGTTGGTGATATAGGTGAGCCTAAGCCTCTGCGGGTGTATCATCGTCGAGATAAATCTTCACAAGCTCAGCCATCCACCCTTCCGCTCACTTTGGATGTTGGTTCAGGTGATTCTCCTAACTCGAGTTTAGACCTTCCCATTGCCTTGCGCAAAGGGTCACGATCTTGTACTCAACACCCCATTAGTAATTTCATTTCATATGATCATCTTTCACCGTCTTTTCAGTCGTTTGCAGCTTCCCTTTCATCACAGACTATTCCTAGATCTCTCTCACATGCTCTTCAAAGTCCTGATTGGACAAAGGCGATGATGGAAGAAATGTCTGCTCTTGAGAAGAATCATACTTGGGATCTTGTGCCACTTCCTCTAGGCCATAAACCTGTTGGCTGTCGATGGGTTTATACAATCAAGTTTCTTCCAGATGGCTCAATTGATCGCTATAAAGCCCGTCTTGCTGCTAAAGGTTACACACAGACTCATGGTGTGGATTACTTCGAGACATTCTCTCCGGTGGCTAAGCTTAATTTCATTCGCGTTGTGCTCTCCTTGGCCGTTAATTTATCATGGCCCTTGTTTCAGCTTGATGTTAAGAATGCATTTCTCCATGGGGACCTTGCAGAGGAAGTTTACATGCATCAAGCTCCTGGCTTTGTTGCTTCTCACAACCCTGCACTTGTATGTCGGTTGAAGAAGGCTCTTTATGGACTCAAACAATCTCCACGTGCATGGTTCGAAAATTTTAGTCAGACTCTCTTGGAGTTTGGCTTTGTTCGTAGTCATGCCGATCATTCTCTCTTTATATGTCGTCGATCGACGGGCATCATGGTTCTCATTGTCTATGTGGATGATATTGTTTTGTCTGGTAGTGATTCTACTGGAACGAGGGAGATCAAAGAATTTTTGAAGACCAAGTTTGAGATCAAGGATCTTGGTCATCTTCGCTGCTTCCTCGGAATTGAAGTTGTTCGCTCATCATCCAAATTGGTCTTGTCACAACGGAAATATGCACTTGATCTGCTCGTGGAGACCGGCATGTTAGGGTGCAAGCCTGCTACCACTCCCATGGATACTTCACAGAAGCTTCGACCAGATGATGGTTCTCTTCTTACTGATCCCGAGATGTATCGACGACTTGTAGGCTGGCTTATTTACCTGACTATTACTCACCCAGATCTCTCTTTTGCGGTGTGGGTTGTTAGCCAATTCATGCAAGCTCCCCGCACTTCTCATCTCACGGCTGTCTATCGCATACTTCGGTATTTAAAATCAGCCCCGGGTCTTGGCCTCCGCTTTCAGTTGCGTGGTCATCTTCATCTTTCTGTTATTCTGATGCTGATTGTGCAGGTAGTACTTTTGATCGCCGCTCTACATCCGGCTTCTGTACCTTCCTAGGTGGTAATCTTATACCCTGGAAGAGCAAAAAGCAGCCAGTTGTTGCTCGGTCTTCGGCTGAAGCAGAATATCGTGCTATGGCTCATGCGACGTGTGAACTCATGTGGCTTCGCAATCTTCTTGAAGAACTTGGCTATCCTCCTTCGGATCCTATTCCTCTTCACTGTGACAATCAAGCGGCCATCCATATTGCTCGTAACCTAGTTTTCCACGAGCAAACCAAGCATATTGAAGTCGACTGTCACTTTATTCGGGAGAAAACCACTTCTAAGGAAATTGTCACCCCTTTTGTTCGATCTGGGGATCAACTTGCTGATGTTCTTACAAAATCCTTGAGTCGAGATGCTCTTCATCGTGTTCGTGACAAGTTGGGCATGATTAACATCTATGCTCCAACTTGAGGGGGAGTATAGAGAATGCTAGTGTATTGTATTGTGTAGTGTGTGTGGTGAGTGGGCTCTTTTTGTGTAAGTGCATGTGCACACTTCCCTATTCTCCTGCAGTGTATTATATGCTTTATCATAATAAAATAGTATGTGGGCAAGCAAGCCCAACACATCAACTCTCCCAAACTCTTCTTCTTCTTCTTCTTCTTATCTCTC
Source organism: Magnolia officinalis (assembly GCA_021015155.1). Lineage (NCBI taxonomy): Eukaryota > Viridiplantae > Streptophyta > Magnoliopsida > Magnoliales > Magnoliaceae > Magnolia > Magnolia officinalis. The sequence goes on along the minus strand of JAJHSJ010000002.1, from coordinate 11,657,250 downwards.
AATATTCTCATCCCTTCTTCACATTATCCTCACCAAATCCTTCTCTACTAACACTACTCAAAAGGAGGTGGGAACAGAATCCTTTTTTGCTCAGACATTTGATACGTCAGAGGAACGGATGCCCACATCACACAGGAATAGGAGAGTAAGCTTAACCGCCGATGATAGCTAAAGCAGGACTTATGCTTTTAAATCTATCAAATTTGAAGACATTTGACTAAATTTGTGTATGGTGTTGTTTGCCTATTTTCATTGCGGTCGTAAAAAGCTTATTTATAGATCAGAAACGATCCTTATACTCGTGAAAACCTGTATAGAATCCCATCATAACAGGTCTGTTTGAGTAAGTTGGTTGAGAATGACCAGTGTGGCAAACCATGCTATAGAATAGAAACTTAGCATTAATCCACACCGGTTTGTGGTTACCTACCAATGAATTGCAAAACATTACCATCGTTGTTAAGAAGTACCACTTTTTTAATGTTTCCATTTAAAAGAGATGCAATAGCCAATAAAGTAGTTGCAAATTGCGACAATATCTAAGTAAGAAATGTGTTAATCACACTTACCTGTTGAGAGCATAATCAACACCTGAGGAATCAGCCCCATCAAAGCTGAATCCATTTGGTTCAATACCTATGGCTTGAGCTCTCTCTTTATCATGATCGACATCAAATACTGTATCGTAGAGCCCTGTTAGAAAAAACAACACAATTTGGGTTCTCAGCTGTTTTGTCTTCCCTGTTATCTTGCAAAATATAAGTATTGAAGAAATTTGTTTCATAAGATATCCTTGATAAATGGGTTATAGATAATCTAAGTGGATATAACAAGTAGCATTAAGGAGCTGATGCATTTGCAAGAGGATATTTAAATGTTTATAGTGAAGACAATCAGGAATGGGTGCCCATTCTCCAAGAGAACTCATGAATGTTCAATATGAACTATCATCCAAGAAGACACATTTCACCCAAGGAAAAAAATAGAAAATGCTCGCCCAAATTCTACACTCTTGCCAAAATTCTTTAAAAAACAAAAAAACAAAACAAAAACAAAAACAAAAACAAACACAAATACAAAACAAAACAAAAAAGAAAGAAAGAAATGCATTCTCTTGCCACACACACAAAAAAAAAAAAAAGTTTGAATTTGCATTCTCTTCCTCCCTCAGTTTAGTTTAAATCTTGATCCAAAGAAGAGGCTAGTCATTATAGTGCCAGCCAGTCAAATGGCCATGATAATTTACAGCAGTAAGCCAGTTATTATACAGCCAGCCATCCAAACACTATTTAAATTGATATATGACATAAGAAATATTTAGTTAAGGCATTGAGGAATACCAGCTGATATATCAAAAGGTCAAATCCAGCTAAATTGGGAACAGAGTATTCATGTAATTTCTTTTCATTCTCTGTTCCCCCCCCCCCCCCCCCCCCCCCCCCCCCCCCCCCCAAATAAATAAATAAATAATAACTGATGCTCACCACTACTAACTATATAACAAAGGCACAAACTTTTAGAAATTGTGCCACATCAAATCTATGAACAAGAACACTGTCTGAAGCTATTGAACACATTTGAGGTACTTAAAAAAAAAAAATGATTTATACACAAATAACTAATTTTTTGGTAATCATTTAATTTTATTTTGGGATTTTCTTCACATGTAAATAGTAACAATAGACATTATTTGTATGTAGTATGGACATGACAGCAAATCTGACTTTTTAAAAGCCACAACATCCGATGCTTGTGTTAGTGTCAGTAACTATTAAGAGCAAATCTGACTTTTTAAAAGCCACAACATTTGATGGTTGTGTTAGTGTCAGTAACTATAAGTTAGCATGCAAAAGAGTATAGCACTAGAAGTAGGACGTTATTTCTGGACCGTGTTCCATTTTGCTTCCCTGAAAAATGCATTTCTATGGTGCTGAGTTCATAAACGTTAAAAAACTACGCACCTCCTGTTTTACGAACGACAGGAATAGATCCAAATCGCATAGCAGTGAGTTGGGTAAGGCCACATGGCTCAAAAATCGATGGAACTAGAATGAAATCCGAACCTGCATATATCTATTAGAAACCAATTGATTAGTAATTTATAGTGTCATATAATCCCTAATTAATTGAAGTCAATAGACAATGAATAAATTCTCGCAGCAAAGAACTCACCAAGTGTGAAAGAGGTTCATCATAGGTCAAACAAAGACGTGCACGGTCACCATGAGTAGAGTGCAACTGATTTGCCAAATTAACAAAATCATTTTGTATGCGAGGATCTGGAGCCGAACCTAGCAACACAACCTGCCATCAACATTATTTTCAAATTAAAAGATAGATACAAGTAACCAAGAAAGACCAAAGTACATCAATGCAGAAAATTGGACATCAATGCATGAAGAATACAACTATGTGGTTTTTCTTCTTTGTACTAAAAAAATAAACAGAGGCAGAGATAACCTGTCCATCGCGTTCCAGGGTTCGCCAGATGGCATGCTTGATAAGATGAATTCCCTTCTGAGCAGTTAAACGAGATATTATTCCAACTAGAGGGCGATCAGAAGTCTTCAGGCCAAGCCTTTGTTGTAAGGCAAGCTTAGCAGCCCTTTTACCTTCAACAACATTCTCTGAAGTGTAAGGTATCTGCAATGACAAGTGCAACATAGTTCTCACAGTCAGCCTAGTTCAAGAATGACTGAATTCTCAAAAACATCAAATTTCAAGTAGTCATCGTGTAGACTTCAGACACAAAATTCAACCAATATCAATCATGAGAGAACTTAATCTCCAATAGACTATAAGATATTTAACAACTCAATGTCAAAGCCCAAGGTAAATACACCCACCAGCTATGAATTGTTAGTTGATCAAGGAATCATTGTCGTCATCATCTAAGCCTTATCCCAATTAACTGGGGCCGGCTACATGAATCATGTTCTGTCATTCCACTCTATCAAGTGTCGTACCTTTAGTTAGACCATAGGTCATCATGTCTTTTCTTACTACCTCCATCCACATCCTTTTGGGCCTTCCCTTTGCACTTCGAGAGCTTTGAACTTGTACCCACTCGTAACCAGCGCGGTTCTTGGTCTCCATTGCACATGACCAAACCATAGTCCACTTCCCTCATCTTATTACCTATTGGCGCAGTTCTATTCTTCCTCGTCTTTTCACTCATCCATCTCAACATCCTCATTTCAAAAATGCTATCCTATGAACATGTTGTTCCTTAACTGCCCAACACTTTGTCCCATAAAGCATGGCTGGTCTTATAGCTATCCTACAAAATTTCCCTAAATTTCCCTTTCAATTTAAGTGGCACACAACGATCAAACAAAACTCTAGAGGCACATCTCCATTTCTTCCACCTAGCTTGAATTATATGGGTAACATCCTTCTCAAATCTCTCCATTCTCATTAATTATTGACGCAAGGTATCGAAACTGGTCATTTTTGGGAAACTTCTTGGTCAAGAATTAAATAATTCCTCGTTTAGACTCCTATTGTCACTAAAATTGCAATCCAATTCTCAAGTGGGAAGAGATTTGTAAACCGTTAAAGGAAAGGAATGCTAGGATCAGAAACTTGGAGGACATGAATGTTGCTCTCCTGGGGAAGTGGATCTGAACAGAATAGATAATGGAGAGAGGTCATAGCGAACAAGTATGGAGTGTTAATAGGCGAATGGTTCATGAAGAGATCCTCTTTATATAGAGCCTTGTTCATTTGGAAGGCGGTTGCAGCGACTAAGCATTTGGTTTGAAGGGGCATTGCCTTCTCCCTCAGTAAGGGGGCCCATACTCAGTTTTAGGTGGACATTGTGGAAATATATGTAATTTTGTGTGTGCATCTATATATGTTGTGTACTCTTGTGGAGCATTATAACTTACCATCAGACTTTATATATATATATTATATATATATATATATGTGCGTGTGTGTGTGTGTGTGTGTGTCATTATACTAACCACAACACAACTAATTGCTCTAGCCGTCTCTCCTTCTATACCCTCTTTCTCTCTTCCCCCTTTTCTCTATACACTTCCTCTTGTTAATTTCTACTTGGTATCAGAGCATCTACGATCAGTGAGACCTAAGCACAACCTACGGTAGTGGGGCCCACTACTGACATCATTCGTATGTACGGATGAAGTCACCGATGTACGATCGGACTGTCTTTTTGGAGTAGAAAGTATGGGATATGGTAGAACTGGATTTTAGAGAAATAATGAAGATTATTTCTACATTTTTGGGAGAAGTTTTCCATTGTGTTTCAGCAAAAATGAAGAAAAAACAGAAAATGTCCACATTTCGTTACTTCTACCGTGTTGTTTTTCCGAAGGACTTTTGAGCAAATCTTCCACAAGGAATATATGCGGTTGATCAAGAACAATCTCCAGATACAAGTATCATGAAGTCTCATCAAGATTTGAGTGTGTTATGGCATGTTTCATGAGAAGTGGGCGCCGTTGGCCCTTTGTTTTTAGATCTTTTGCTAGGATTTCTTTATTCCCTCATTTCTTGATGTTATGGGGCTACAGTGTTAAATCAAATTGTTGGGATTGCGAAGTTGTTCTTGTCTCGTAACTAGAAGTATACTGCGCACACAAGGTGTTCGACAAAATGTTTCACTCCACTTTGAGTAGGGGATTTTTACATGTGGTGGATCTTTCATTCTCATATCATCATCCCTTTGTTTATCAGGCCCCTGTTGTTTGTTGTGAGTGTAGTTCACTCACATTGTGTTGTGCGTGATGCGGACAAGTCTCCACATGTTGTTGTATGTGTTCTCTCGAGTGTTGCATGTGATGCACACTCATTTATGGCCGTGTTATGGGCCATTTGGGGTGCTAGAAACGGTCATTGTTTCCAAAATGAGAAAGTGGGTGTCGATGAGGTCATTTCGAAAGAGAAAGTTTTCCTTTCGAGTTGGGCTATCAATGTTAAGGCCATCTCAGCAGTTATGTTGTCCTCTTTGTTCGTTGTATAGGGCTTGGGTTTTAGTCTTTTCTCGCTTTTGCGAGTTTTCTAATAAAAATTTTGTCATCTTTAAAAAAAATAAAATACAATCCATATATTGTTTTAATCCGACTAATTTTAAATTCTTTAGATTATAAAGCACCCCTCCAGAAATCTAGCCCGGTGTTTAAGCCCTCCCTCACCTGCCAATCAAAAACCACATCGTCCGCAAACAACATACACTATGGGATCTCTTCTTGAAAATGCCTCGTTAACTCGTCCATTTCCAGGGCAAAAAAGTACAGGCTCAAAGCCAACCCCTATTGCAAGCCTACAACAATATTTAAGGCCATCTTGGCAGTTATGTCGTCCTCTTTATTGGTTACCTAGGGCTTGGGATGTAGTCTTTTCTCTAGGGCTTCGATTGTAGTCTTTTCTCGCTTTTATGAGTTTTCTAATAAAATTTTTATCATCTTAAAAAAAAAATAAAAATACAATCCATATACTGTTTTAATCCGACTAATTTTAAATTCTTTATATTATAAAGCGCCCCTCCATAAATCTAGCTTGGTGTTTACAGTGTTCGAGTTGTCGGTATCGCTACAAGTTTCGCTGGCCGGAGATAAAGATATAATATCGTTATCGCCGATAATATCGCCGATAACCGGAAATGCAGAGAAAAAGGGAGAAACATGGAGAAAATGGTGAAATTTTTCAATGAAACTTCAGGACATGCCTAAATACACATATTTACATATTCAGGAATAAAAAAATTACAAAAAGAATGCATTAAATAAGAAATTTCTATTTAATGGGAGCCAAAAGACATGCATTGTTGTAAGAAATCACTCTAGTAAATAAAATGAGTTTATATAATACAAATGCAAGCTTATAACAATGAAGACATGCAAAAGTAAATGAATTAAAAAAATACACATTCTAGCCATATTTTATCCACACCGTCCAACCATTCGAGGATATCATTTTAGTTTACGAGATAATGAATGAGTCAGATCCAAATCTATAATGGACCACACCACATGAAAACAATAATGATTGGATATCCACCATTAAAATCCTACTAAGGCCCACTGTACTATTTATTTGACATCCAATTTGTATGATTAGGTCATACAGACGTAGATGAGGGGAAAAATCAAATATTAGCTTGATCCAATACTTTTATGGGCTTAAAAAGTTTTTAATGGTCTACGTTCATTTAACACGGTTTCGTTTTTTCTTTTCTTTTTATTTTTATTTATTATTATTATTTTTTTTTTTACACACTCACCACCACACACTTACGCCGTAGTGGGATTTCACTACCTATGTGTACTCAACCCTCAACAGGTGTTGAAACTCCCGAGAGTCTACCACCGCAGTAAGAGCAAGGACCCAACATTGTTTCCTGTAATGCGGTCCACTTGAGATTGGGATGTACCTCATTTTTGGTCTCATACCCTAAAATGGTCTAGAAAAATAGATAGACGGTAAGGATACAACACATACATCATGGTGGAGCCTACAAAACTTGGTGACGTCATCTCAGTAGCGAGTCTTCCTACTAAACCTGTCAATAGCTAGTCCGCGTCCCGGACGGTGATTTCCTTCGTACACTGAGATGCTACGTGGGTCCATCATAATGTTTTTAAAAAATCTACCCCGTCCATCCGTTTTTTTTAGATCATTTTAGGACATCAAATAAAAAATCATATGGATCCAAAACTCAGTGCAGCCGCACGAGAGAAAATAGTGGAGATTCAGTGACCACCATTTAAACATAATTGACCAATCATTTGGGCCCACATTGAATGTATGTGGCATATCCATGCCGTCCATCCGTTTTTCCATGTAATTTAAGGGGTTGAATCCAAAATTTATTCATATCCAAAGATTAAGTAGATCATACCACTGGAACAGTGGGGATAATGATTTCCACCGTTGAAACCTTTCTAGCCCCACAATTACATTTATTTTTCATCCAACCTGTTCATAAGATCATACAGACATGGATGAAGGGAAAACACAATTATAAGCTTGATCCAAAACTTCCGTGGCCCTCCAAGTATTTTCAACGATAGACATTCAATTCAACTGTTTCTTGTGGTGTGGTCCATTTGAACATTGGATATGCCTCATTTTTTCCCTAAAGGCCTAAAATTATCTATTAAAATGTATGGACAGAGTGGATAAAATAAATAAATCACGGTGGATCTCACCAAGTTTACTCAAGTTCCAACCTATACGACTTGCGTACGCGATCCGCTGCCTCGAACGGATTGGATACTCCCTATGACTACCGTGGTCGGTGCTCCGTGGACTTCAAATATGATATATGTGTATCATCCATGCCGTCTAATTCATTTTACAGACAATTTTATGTAAGAACCCAAAACTGAAGTGGATCAAAATCTCAAATGGACCACACAGCATTGATTGAACTCTCACCATTAAAAACTCCCTGGAGCTACAACAGTTTTGGATCAAGCTGATATTTGTTTTTTGCCTTCATCCAGGTACGTATGACCTAATCTACATGCCGTGTGACCTAATCCACAGGTTAGATGCCAAATAAACGTTACAGTGGGCCTAAAGAGATTTTTAATGATAGACGTTCAATCATTACTGTTTTCCCATGGTGTGGTCCACCTGAGATTCTAATCAATCTCATTTATAAGAAATTAGATTAAAACGACATGTAAAAGTGAATGGACGGTGTTGATAAAACACATAGATCATGGTGGGCCCACATAACACTTATGATGAACCACCTGGCAGCGTTACTAGCAAAACCCATCACGCGCTTGACGCTAGTCACGGACACACGATACATATCTTCCTTTCTTTTCTTTTTCTTTTTTTTTAAAAAAAAAAAAAAAAAAAAACAAAACCTAAAATCTCGTCGAAGAGAAAATGCAGCCGAAGAAAGGGGTTTTTGGACAAGGATTGTTGCCGAAGAAAGGAGGATTTTCTTACCTGTAAATCCGGCGCTGTCGATCGGTGTTCTTCTGCTGTTGATCGAAGCGTTCCTCGGAGCTCCGACTTCCGATCAACAAGTAAGAGATCCTCCCCGTTCCGATATTTTTTCGGATATTTTGAAAGAGGGGTTTTCTTACCTATTTATTGGATTTTTGGTCGGCGATAATCCAAGATTTTCGCTGATATCTCCGATATGTCGCCGATATCGCCGATATTTCGCCGATAATCCGAAGAGAAACGAAAAAGGGGGGTTTCGGTGTCGCTGGGCCAGCGACACCGATATTATCGGCGATAATATCGACATTTCGTCGACAACACGAACACTGGGTGTTTAAGCCCTTCCTCACTTGCCAATCAAAAACCACGTCATCTGCAAACAACATACACTATGGGATCTCTTATTGAAAACGCCTCATCTGTTGCGCAGCACGCCAACAACGCAGTGAGCCTAGATCCAATCTCAGGCCTCACCCACAAACGATAAACAGGAAGAAATATAAACTAGAAACAGATCAAAGCAATCCAAAACAAACCACAAGACAAGATATACGTGGAAAAACCCCAATCTAGGGTAAAAAACCATGGATGCAAACTTCCACTATGAAGAATGAAGATTACAAGGCAATAAACTAACCTCTCCCTTGGAAGTACAGAGAAAATCTCTTGCCCACACCTTAGAAATATTTCCCAATATTCACCTTAACCTTAGAATAGCCCTAGGGACCCCAATTTATAGTTTTGGCAACTTCCATTTCCGCATCCCAGTTGCGAAAGGACTTGCGACACGAAATCCGCGAAACTCCTTTCCGCATCCTAGTTGCAAAAGGACTTGCAACACAAAATCCGCAAAACTCCTTTCCGCATCCCAGTTGCGAAAGGATTTGCGACACGAAATCCGTGCATGTGGCTCCACTTCTCAACAATCTCCCACTTGGAGACACATCGCCATAAACCTTTGTCTTCTTCATCCGAAGTGCACCACCTCCCCATCTTCAAGCCTAAAGACCAATCAAAGTTGAACAGAGCTTCAGCTTCTCTTGTGTGACCGCCTTGGTCAACATATCAACAGGATTCTCACTTGTATGAATCTTCTCCACAGCAATCGATCCATCTTCCAGTAACGAACGTATGAAGTGATATTTGATGGCAATATGCTTGGTCCTTGAATGAGAGGCTGAATTCTTGGCCAAGTGTATTGCACTCTGACTGTCACTGTACAGTTTGCAATCTGCTTGCTTCTTACCCAACTCTTCTATGAAACCTTGCATCCACACCATCTCCTTGCATGCTTCTGTAGCCGCAACATATTCTGCTTCTGTCGTACTGATAGATACTATCTTCTGTAACTGAGAGACCCAACTGACTGCAGCACTGCCCAAAGTAAAGACATAACCTGTAGTGCTTCTCCTGCTGTCAATATCTCCTGCCAAATTTGAATCCACGTAGCCTTGTAGCTTGATTTTCGATCCACCATAGCACAGCCCTACATCCTTAGTACCTACCAAATATCTAAGGATCCACTTCACAGCTTCCCAATGTTCCTTCCCGGGGTTGTTCATGAACCTGCTAACAACTCTAACTGCTTGAGCAATGTCTGGCCTCGTGCTCACCATACCATACATGAGACTCCCAATAGCTGACGCGTATGGGACTTTAGCCATGTAGTCTCGTTCCTCCTGCGTCTCTGCCCCTTGCTCCTTAGATAGCTTGAAGTGGTTAGCTAGTGGAGTGTTAACCGGCTTAGTACCTACTATATTGAATCGGTCAAGTACCTTGGCTATGTACTCTGCCTGTGACAAAACTAGTTTCTTGTTTTCCCTATCACGCTTTATCCTCATGCCTAGGATTTGTTTTGCAGCTCCTAAATCCTTCATGAAAAATTCTCTAGACAGTTGTCTTTTGATATCTGAGATGTCCTTCATGCTTGAACCGGCCACAAGCATATCATCAACGTACAGAAGAAGAATGATGTATGACGTATCAAACTTCTTCAAGTAACAACAGTGGTCTGCATGACATCTCCTAAAGCCGTTTCCCGACACGAAACTGTCGAACTTCTTATACCACTGCCTCGGGGCCTGCTTCAGGCCATATAAACTCTTCTTCAGTCTGCACACCTTGTTCTCCTTTCCTGATGCCACGTATCCTGTCGGCTGATGCATATATATCTCTTCTTCAAGGTCCCCATGAAGAAAAGTTGTCTTAACATCTAGCTACTCTAGATGTAAGTCCTCTGTAGCCACTATACTCAAAACCATGCGAATCGTAGACATTTTCACCACAGGTGAAAATATTTCAGTGAAATCGATACCTGCCTTTTGTTGAAACCCTTTCACAACCAGTCTAGCCTTGTACCGTTTCGAACCATCGTGCTCCTCCTTCAATCTGTAAACCCACTTGTTATGAAGAGCTTTCTTACCCTTAGGTAGAGTGACTAGCTCCCATGTACGATTAGACTCAAGAGAGTTCATCTCCTCATCCATGACCTGCTCCCACTTAACCCGTGTATCTGACTGTAACACCTCTTCAAAACACTCTGGCTCACCATTATCTGTCAGCAGTAGATAATGAGGGTGAGTATCGGACCGTGGGTCTCCTCTCCCGAGTAGACCTCCTCACAACCGGTGTATGCGGCTCTGCCTCATAATGCTCCTGTGCATGATCATCCTGTGGCGCTGTAACACCCTTGTCCGGTAACTCTTCCAACTCTACGAATCCATTTTCCTTGACCTTAGTTTCTTGCACACTGTCCTTATGCATCACTTTTCCATTGAAGACTACGTCCTTGCTTCTGATGATTTTCCTGTTTTCTGCATCCCAAAACCTGTAGCCAAAATCATGCTGCCCGTAGCCTATAAACGTGACCTCCTAGACTTCGCATCTAGCTTGTTTCTGTGCTCTGCATCAATGTGAACATATGAAGTACAACCGAACACTTTAAGATGTGCAAGGTTCACTTCTTTCCCAGTCCACGTTTCTTCTGGTAGCCCACCATCCAATGGTGCTGAGGGACTTCTATTGATGAGATATGCGGCAGTATTCACAGCATCTGCCCAAAAAATCTTGGGCAACCCTGCATGTAACCTCATGCTCCTGGCGCGCTCAAGGATGGTCCTGTTAATGCGCTCAGCCACACCATTCTGCTGTAGTGTCCCTGGAATCGTTTTCTGATGTTTGATTCCATTTGCTGCACAATACTCCTCAAACCTCTTATCACAATACTCTCTCCCATTGTCAGATCTGAGACACTTTACTGTTTTACCTGTCTCATTTTCTACCATAACTTTCCACTTCTTAAATACATCAAATACATCAGATTTATGCTTTAAGAAATAGACCCACAATTTTTTACTAGCATCATCAATAAAAGTAACAAAATAACGTGAGCCACCAAGAGATGATACCTGTGCCGATCCCCACACATCAGTGTGTACTAGCTCTAACAGATGTGTCTTTGGAGCGCGTCCCGTCTTCTTGAAGCTCACCCTCTTCTGCTTGCCATACACGCAGTCCTTGCAGAATTCCAAGTCAATAAACTTTAGCCCTGGTAGCTTTCCTTTAGACAATAGCACTTTCATCCCTTTCTCACTCATACGTCCCAACCTCTAATGTCATAACTGCCCATTCACTCCAGTTGATGCGACTGCGAGTGAACTATATGATCCTGAAGTCACGTACAAAGTACCTTCCTTTTTGCCTCAAGATATCACCAAGGCACCTTTTGTGATCTTCCAGGAATCACTGGTGAATGTCGTCACATAACCGGTATCGGCCAACTGCCCCACTGAGATCAAGTTACGTTTCAAACTCGGTACATGTCTGACATCCTTCAATTTCAAGACCGTTCCGTCTTTCTGATTTACATGAACGTTCCCCTTTCCAACAATACTGCACGGCTCATCATTACCCAGGTAGACTCTCCCAAAGTCACCTGACACATAATCACGCAGAACTTCCTTACACGAAGTGGCATGAAACGAAGCACCCAAGTCTATAACCCAAGACTCATTCCTCACATCAAGAGACAAGATCAACGCCTCTGTGTCACTTTCCTCAGATAAATTCACTGAATCCTTCCCGCCTTGAGAGCTTCCTTCTTGTTTCTTGAGCGCCCTGCAATCACGTTTCATATGCCCCTTCTTGCCGCAATGCCAACACCCGTCTTTGTCTTTCGGTCCCTTGGACTTCTTCCTCGACTTAGAACGCCCGTGTTTATTGCCTCCTTTGTTCAGCGATCTTCCTCTTCCTTCAACGTTTAGAGCATTCGCTGAATCCCCTGAAACTCCTGATGCCTTTCTTCTAGATTCTTCGCTGAGAATTAGACCAGCCACATCATCAAATTTCAACTTTGTCGACCCCGAAGAATTGCTCACAGCAATCACCAAACCATCCCAACTGTCTGGCAAACTGGACAAGATCAATAACAATGCCAACGGATTCCAACTGGCTCGTGACTGTATTGAACTCGTTTAGATGTTCAGCCACGCTACCACCATCTGACATCTTCATGTTGAATAGCTGTTTCATAAGATGAACCTTGTTGGACGCTGAGGGCTTTTCATACATGGTGGCTAGGGCTTCCATTAATTCTTTTGTAGTTTTTACCTTGAATATATTGAAGGCGACGCTCTTAGACAAAGAGAGTCGGATCGTTCCTAAAGCATTCCTATCCAGTAAAAACCATTCATCATCTGTCATCTTTTTTGGTTTCTTCTCTTTTCCTCCTAGAGGAATATAGAAGTCCTTCTGATACAGATAATCCTCCATCTGCATCTTCCAAAAGGCAAAGTTTGAACCATCAAACTTCTCAATTCTAGTTTTCCCATCTTCTGTCATCGCTCCCAATAGAACTAAACCAATAGCTCTGATACCAGTTGTTGCGCAGCACACCAACAACGCCGTGAGCCTAGATCCAATCTCAAGCCTCACCCACAAACGATAAACAGGAAGAAATATAAACTAGAAACAGATCAAAGCAATCCAAAACAAACCACAAGACAAGATATACGTGGAAAAACCCCAATCTAGGGTAAAAAAACCACGGATGCAAACTTCCACTATGAAGAACGAAGATTACAAGGCAATATACTAACCTCTCCCTTGGAAGTACAGAGAAAATCCCTTGCCCGCACCTTAGAAATATTTTCCAATATTCACCTTAACCCTAGAATAGCCCTAGGGACCCCAATTTATAGTTTTGGCAACTTCCCTTTCCGCATCCCAGTTGCGAAAGGACTTGCGACACGAAATCCGCGAAACTCCTTTCCGCATCCCAGTTGCGAAAGGACTTGCAACACGAAATCCGCAAAACTCCTTTCCGCATCCCATTTACGAAAGGACTTGCGACACGAAATCCGCGCATGTGGCTCCACTTCTCAACATCATCAACTTGTCCATTTCCAAAGCGAAAAAAGTACAGGCTCAATGCCAGCCACTAGTGCAAGCCTACAATAGTTGGAAACTCACTTGTCTCTCTACTAATGGTCCTCACAATTGTTATTGTTCCCTCATACATATCATTAATTATGTTAATATATCCTTCTGAAACTCCTTTCGTTCCCAACACCCACCATAATAACTCTCTAGGGACCCTATCAAAAGCTCTCTCTAAGTCAATAAAGACCACGCGGAGATCCTTCCTCCTTTCCGTATAGTAGAAAAAAGAAAATAAAGAAAAAATTTGGAGAAGGGAGAGGAGAGAATGGGGAGAAGAGGAGAAATGGCTACAACAACTTTATGTGTTGTGTATTGTTTAAAGACTAACACACACACACATTAAGTTGAAGGAACTGTTATAATGCTCCACAAGAGTAAATGACAACCATACACACGCACACACAAAATTACATACATTTCCACACTCGCCCTCAAGCCGGAGCATGTATATTGATCATGCCCATCTTAGAGTATATACAAAGATAATGGTGATGATGAGCATGGATCGTTGCTCCCCCTCAAACACAACATGGCAGTATATAGACTGTAGCTTGAATCTTCTCCATTCGTTAAATCTTCTCTTCAAGTACACAGCCATAACTAAACTCGACAAACATCGAGTCACAAACTTGTCATCAGCATGTAACATTCTCTCACAAACAAGTGCAACTTGCACAATAAATGAGTGTGCATCAATCGCAATACTCGAGAGAACACACACAATAGCATGTGAAGACTTGTGTGCATCACGTGCAGCACAATGTGAGTGAACTCAACTCACAACAAACAATAGGGTTAGGGTGGAGGGACACTCACACCATAAACATGACTGATAAAAGGAAGGGAAGATGAACTAAGAAGGATGGATCCACCATTTGTAAAGAAACTCTCGTGCGAAGTTGAGTGAGGCATTTCGTTGAACACTTTATGTGCGCAAGATACTTTTAGGCATGGTATAAGCAATCCCAGCAACATGATATTCCACCGCAGCCCCATAACATCAAAAAAGATAAGGGAATATAGAAATCCCAACAAAGGATCCGAAAAACACTACAGAAAAAATCATGAAATCTGAACTTTTCCGATTTTTCTTCATTCTCTCCAAAACACTACATGAACTACTCCAAAACATGGAGAAAAATCTCCATTATTCTTCTAAAAACCAGATCTACTAGATCCCATACTGTTTGCACCAAAAAAGAACTACCGGCCGTACACTGCTAACGTCATTTGTGCGTTTGGACGACGTCAGCAGTGGGCCTACTACTGTAGGTTGTGGTTAGGTTCCAAATCGGATGCTCTGATAACAAGTAGAAAAATAAAATAAAGAAGAAATCTGGAGAAGGGAGAGGAGAGAGGGGGAGGAGGAGATGTGTTGTGTATTGTCTAAAGACCAACACACACACATAAACTTGAAGGAAATGTTACAGTGCTCCACAAGAGTACATAACAACCATACACATGCACACAAAAAATTACATATATTTCCACACCTATATTTCTCCATCAATTGTCTAAGGAGCCGTTTGATACAACTTATTTTCAGCACATATACTGAAATTTGATATTTTTAGTGATTGTATACAATTCATATCATTTGGAAAATCCAAATTATTAAGTGCTTAAATTAATTTTCACTTAAAGTATGGGTCCTTTTTTCAGTTCCCCTCCCTTCACTTAATGCTGAAGTATAAATTCTAAAAGGGGTGGTGCATTAAAATTTCTTCTCACTTTTGACTAAATTATTTCAAATTACAATTCAGCACTTCACTTAATTTTCAAAGCGTATTTTTCAGTTTATCAAATGGAACCTAAGTAGGAAAATAGCTTTAGTGGAAGATCTCCCAGGCATGAAACCGAATCGATTTTCAGATACATTTGTATCATGCCTTAGTCTTTACTCAATCACTCTTTCCCAATGTTTTATAGTATGGTTCATAAGTTCAATCCCCTGATGGTTAGTGTAGATTTGTATGTCTCCTTTATTCTTATAAATAAGTACCACGGTAAATATAAATAGTTTAATCAAAGATTGATCCTAAGAAAGATATTGTGCATGTTGGACTAAGCTGACATTAAATTCCACCTAAATCAATCCATTATTCTACCGTAAGGGATTCTTCTCAAAGTATTGTTGATATTGATAATATCACCAAGTATTGCCGATATTATTGAAAATATCTACAATATTTTAAAATTTAATGCTTCCAGCAATTTCGGTATTGCTAACCTGGCAATACTGATAATATTGGCGATATTATTGATAATATCACTGATATTTGGAACCATTGTTCAGAGCATCCCCGATATTATTGAAATATTACCGATAATATTCATATCTCCAGCTTGACGATATTGATAACACCGGTAGCGACACCGATAACACTAGTAGTATCAGAAATTCTAGGTATTGGCAATGTATCACTAAGTATCGCCAATATTTTCGATTGTGTAAATTCTAGGTATCGCTTGTATTACCAGTGTATCGGTGATATTTTGATAATACCATGAATGTATCAATATTGTAAAAAATTTATTGATTAAAAAATTTCCTTTTCAATTTTTTATGAGTGTGTAGTTATATACATTGTTCAAATTGTCGACGATAATAGCGCAATATTATTGTTATCGCAACATGGGCAATATCGAGACTAGTTTTTCATTTCATTTCCAGTTGTCGACGATTTCTCCACGAAATATCATGTGTTGTCGGTATCTTCAAATATCAATGGATGTTTGGATGGAATATTGGATGGTCGGATGGTTGGATGGATGGGATGGTTGGACTGATTTCTTACAACAACACATGCTCTTAGGCCCCTATTATATTAAAACTTATTATGTATGCATTCTTTTTGCAATTTTTTATTCCTAAATATGAAAATATGTGTATTTTAGCATCTCCTAAAGTTTCACTAAAAAGTTCCACTGTTTTCACCATGTTTGCCCACATTTCCAGTTATTAGCGACATTATCGACAATATCAATATTGTTTTTGTATCCCCAACCAGCGAAACTTGTAACGATACCGATACTTTGAACATTGTTTGGAACAACGATTCTACATAGCTAAAGAGAATATATGAAGTAAGAATTTAAAGGCATTCATCCATAAGTGTTGAGAGATAAATTTTCATACCCTTTCTTCTTATTATTTATGTAATGTACAATTTCAATCAATAGGGCCCTGTAGTAGTTTGATCTGTTTTTATATTTACATTATAATGAAAACAATGGAACATAGGATCTTGGTGAAGGAAGGTGAGATTGGGAGCAATGGAGACACTACTTTTGGAGGTTGAATGAAGTTGAGAGTACGAGAATTGAAATAGGAGCTTCCATTGGCAAAAATAATATACCAATGAGGCATGGAAGATACAATTCCTTCAAACGCGTGAAATTCTTCTCAAGTAGTGAATCAAAACATTAAGAATTTCTAACAAGAATGAAATGTTAATAACTTAGCCCAAAACATGAAGATGACAATTGCTTCCATCACTTGATGATGGTGCTCTAGTCATCAGATTACAATGCAAAATGAATATTTGGATAAGGCAATATGCATAATGGAGTATACTAGATAGGGACCTTTACCTTAGTGAAAAATCCTATAAACAGATCAATTCCCTGATTATATTAAGGAGGAACCAATAAATCAATACTTAGCATTAAAGCTCCATTTGGAAGTAACCCAAACTATGTTTCCTGAGGGAACATTTTCAGAACACCCCTTTGAGCCATTGAGAAGGCACGGGAATGGGAACACATGGAAAGTACCACATTAAGCAGACTCCCCTTTTCAGTTGACCAGCCAAATTGTTGTTCTTGTTCTACATAGGAAATGAAGTGAGTGGGCTGCCAGTTTTGGGCGGAAAATTAATTCCACCCAGTGTTTTAAATAGCGAATAGCATGAAGCGTAGCATTCACCCCTCTGAAGCATGAGGCGTAAGCTACATAGCGTATTGCATAAGCTAAACGCTACTTCTAGATTTTTAATCAAGGTTGCACTTGATTGCACCAATTCATGATATTCTACACCAAATTAGACTGACTAATAATGAACTTTAACAAAATTTCATGATATTTAATGCAACCAAATGCAACCTAATGATTTAGGAAAGGGCAATCATTAAATACAAAGGTAAAGAAAGAGCAACAAAACTGATTTAATATTGTAACTTATATTATTTTACTATAAGCACTGAAAAGATTAACTAGTTTATATTGAAAATAGAAAAATATAACCGATCATTGAAAACATTAATTGATTTTAATGTTGTTGTGAAAAATAATTTGTATTGCGAGCTACGTAGCGAGTAGCATACCCAAATTGTCATGTAGCTTAGGCATCATGCGACTTAAGCTATTTTCATGAGCTATGTAGCGTTAAGGCTACGTTACATTACGTACCGTAAGTTACACACTACATAGCGTGGCTATTTAAAACACTGATTCCACCCAACTGAAATTTCAGAACACCCCAAAGCTTAATCTTATTCTCCATTCTCATATAGCATGTGTGTTTTTATCAGTGATGTGTGTGTGTAGACACACGAGCAAGCACATGCACACACATACATACATACTCACACACAACGAGTTGTAGTTACAACTAATTGCCAAATTCAAGGACCACTTGCTAAATATTGCCAATATAAAAGTAATTTGGAGGAAAAGAGTTGCCGGCTTGAGTGGGCCCCACCATAGTGTTAATGTGAAATCCACCCCAACCATCAACTGAGTCACTGTATGTTATACATAGGGACCGAAAATCATCCCCATCCATGGTTTAGATGGACCACACTATTGGAAACAGTGTACATAGAAAGCTCACCCTCTAAATTATTTCCCTTGATGCGTCTCACTTGAATCACATATGGACCTGACTTTTGGGTCGCAACCCTAGATTTTGGTGTGGCATCTAATGGTTGGAGTGGATTTCACATACTCATCACAATGGGCCCTGTAAAAAATCAAGGATGGGCATCTCTTCCAACTTTTTCTGTTGGTATGGCCCACCTGAATCACAACTTAACCTGATTTTTTGAGTCTAGCCTTAGCATGGGATTACAAATCTAATGGTTGGAGTGGATCTCACATACACATAATGATAGGCCCTGTAAAAAAAAAATAAAGGGTGGCGTCGTCATGCAACTCTTTTGTTCTGAGAAAAGTGGTACCTTCCCAAGAAGGTGTGGAGCTAAGCAGGTCTTACGCAGCTAACACTGTAGTGGGTGTTTCCCTGACTAGGCCTACCTTGATGTATGTGTTGCATATCCATGCCGTCCATCAGTTTTTACAAATCATTTTAGTGCATGATCCTAAAAAATGAACTAGATAAAAGTCTCAAGTGGACCACACCATAGGAAACAATGTACATTGATCGCCCACCGTTAAAAACTTCCTAGGTCCCACCATAATGCTTATTTGCCATCCAACCTGTTGATAACGTCAGACAGGCCCAGATGAAGGGAAAACAGAAATACTAGCTTGATCCAAAATTTGTGGCCCCCAATAAGTTTTTAATGGTCAATCAACAATGTTTCCTTTGGTGTGGTCCACTTGAGATTTGGATCTATTTCATTTTTGGGACCATGT
This sequence comes from Magnolia officinalis, assembly GCA_021015155.1. Classification (NCBI taxonomy): domain Eukaryota; kingdom Viridiplantae; phylum Streptophyta; class Magnoliopsida; order Magnoliales; family Magnoliaceae; genus Magnolia; species Magnolia officinalis. Next base: position 11,638,277 of record JAJHSJ010000002.1, on the reverse strand, counting down.
TCTAAATTAAGCCGGAAAAAAAATAAAATAAAATTGATGAACGGCGTGTATATACTTACAACACATACATCAGGGTGGGACCCACAGTAAGGGAAACACCCACTGCGGTATTACCAAGGTTACAACTAATCTACTCCCGTGGACTCTCCGATTTTGTAGCCTCGAACCCAACACCAAGGTTGATATTGTGTTGATGTGGAAAAGTTCTATGGACCCCGCCATGTCATATGTGTAATATCCACACCATCCATCCATCTTTCCATATCAATGTACGACATGAGCCCAAAAACGAGGCATATCCAAAGCTCAAGTGGGCCACACCACAAAATGCGGTGTAGACAGTTATGCCCACCGTTGAAACCTTCCTAGGGCCCACCATGATGTTTATTTGCCATCCAACCTGTACATAAGGTCACATAGACCTAAATGAAGGGAAAAGACCAAAATCAGCTTGATTCAAAACTTCTATGGCCCCCGAGAAGTTTTCAATGGTAAGCGTTCAATCCCCACTGCTTTATGCGGTGGTCCACTTGAGCTTTAGACCTGCCACATTTTTGGGCTTATGCGCTAAACTCATCTGGCAAAATGGATAGACAATGTGGATATAACACATACATCATGGTGGGGCCCTCAAAACTTTGCCACATCAACACGGTGTTGACGTCAGTGTCGAGTCCCAAAGCTATGATTTCTTGGAACGCCCACCCTTTCGTGGAACAGGTAGAGACTCTTATGGACACCTACCTTTTATTTTTTTACAGGCCCACCATGATGTGTACATGAGATCCCCTCTGACCATTAAGATGTGCAATCCCATGATGAGCTCAAAACCAAAAAAAATCACGCTAAGCTGTGACTAAAGTGGGCCATACCAATGGAAACAATTGGGAAAGAGACATCAAACATTGATTTTTATAGGGGCCACCATGATGAACATGTGAAATCCATTCCAACAATTAGATGCGACACCAAAAGCTAGGCATGAGGCCCAAAAGGCAAGCCCGTTTGCGATTTAAGTGGGCTAAGTCAAGGGAAACAGTTTGGAGGGTGAGCTTTCTAAGTACGTTGTTTACAATCGTGTGGTTCAAGGAAGCCACGGATAGGACTGATTTTCAGGTCCTGGGTCTAATATGAGGTGATTCACCTGACAGTTGGGATGGATTTCACAATCACACCGTGGTGGGCCCACTCAAGCAAGCAACTCCTTCTCTTTGAAATCATTTTTATTTGGGAAGCATTTATTAACATTAACTAGTCTTTAAACGGGGCAACTAGCAGAATGTAAAACTAGATGAAATCATTTTTATTTGGGAAGCATTTATTAACATTAACTAGTCTTTAAACGGTGGAACTAGTTGGACGTACAAATGATGGGAAAAGGTACTATAAGGTTGGCCTCATGGACGTGTGAGGGACATCCATCCCATTAATTAGATGCACCCTTCCATGGTGAGCCATGGGCCTAAAAATCAGGCCAATCCATGACTTAGGTAGGCCACACCACAGGCAACAGTTGAAAGTGGATGCCCGCCCATTGAAACCTTCCTGATTGTATATAGGGCCCAATGAGATGTGGTTTAGACATCCAGCCTATCCATTGTGTGTCCCACTTGGATGAGGGGCCACACCAAATTTTAGTCCATTCCAAAACTCAAGTGGGCTCCACCAAGTGCTTTTAGATGTTTAGGAATTAGGCAATGATTTCCCATGGTTTCAAATGGTATGGCCACTTGAGTTTTGGATAAGGCTGATTTTTGGCACATCCTGCAACCTAGAGGGGAACTACCAAATGCACGGTGTGGATGTCCATCACACATCACAGTGGGGCCCATAGAGCTCGACCTCATGGGAATCTCCCATGAGGTCAATATATATAAAGAGTGGTAGGTGAATCACGTGTCAACAACACAGCATTATACAAAGGAGAACACTTCGCTTCATTTATAAGTTTTCTGTTACTAATGTAATCTGTTCAAATAGCCTACAAACTGACGGTGAAATTGATTCAAAGTCATGCACGACATGCCTTAGAAATGTCAACAAAAGAAGAAAAAGTAATATGATACTCACGGGAATAAATTTATCGTTATATGGATCCCAAATATCTGGATCAATCCCATTTAAAATTCCATGGAACTTGTGGAGATGGCGAGCAATGACTGGATTCCCTGAGACCTCTCTCGAGTAATTGGGAGATACCTGCATAAAAGTTTATTAGAATGTATATTAGGATCAGGCCAAGACTATGATCAAAATCCAAAGGCCATAGAGGAATAGGATAGCATGCAAATAATTGAATTCATCAAAATCATCTTCGATCATTTTAAGAACCTAGCTATGTGAACCAGTTGAAAAAAAGAAAAGAAAAGAAAAGCAGGCAATGTAAGAAGCGAACTCACTGAGAGATGTGAAGTCCTCAAGCACTAGACTATGCTACGCTTTGCTGTTAGTCCTCCTATTTTATAGTACCTATACATGCATAACTACTTTAAATCTTTTTCACTATTACAAATATTGTTACTTTATGATTTATTAAGTATCAAGTCGAATCTATTGGAGTCTTCAAGCGATGGGGGCATCACGTGCATACACACCGCCCCCTACGCACGTACAGAAGGAGAGGGAGGGCCCCACCGTCGATTTGGTTCAATGACGACGTCCAGGGAGGGCCTCCTAGTTAGAAGACGAAGTTTTGGTTCAAGATAGTGGACCCGATAGCCAAGAAAAGCCCATCATGGGATCTCATGATCGTGGCCCACTAGTCGAATTGATTTCATATTTTAGGTTTCGCTTATTGTTATTATTTAGAACATCATGAACGCTTTGGATTTCTTTATTTGGTTTTTATTTTAGTTTACTTCATCGCCAAGTAATAGGTTGTGCACATGGCGCGAGTTTAGGGGTATAAGATTTTCCCTATAAATAGGCACCCCTTGTAGTTCTTTTGATTCATTGAAGTTGAATAAAAATTCCTGCGTGGTTTTTCTGCTCTCTGAGTTTCTGAGTTGTGGAAAAATTAAAGTGGGTGCGAAGCCCTCCCTTTTCGAAGGGCTGAGATTAAAGTAGGTGCGAAGCCCTCCCTTTTCGAAGGGTTAACTAATGTGGTGTGAAGCCACGTTTATCTCCATCTGCCCCTCCATCTTATTTCATCCTTCCCACAACCATCTTCACGCCCAATCCGTTTGTTTTGCAGTTATTCATTCATCCACAGCTAGTTTTCAGAATCTGGCCCTGCAAGAGGGCTGAAACTTCGACGGAGCACCACGCCCAGACCACAGCCCGGATCGACGTGAAATTTGGAGGTTTTGCAGCCCTAGTCTGGCCGACCAGGGCCAAGAAGCCAATTTGGGAAGGCGGGCCTTCATCGCACGTGCGGCCAGCCCATCTACGCATGTGCGTCAGCCCCAGGGCACCGTCCGCACGCGGGAGCTATATCTGGGTCAGGTTTTTCTCTTTTCATCCCTAATTTTATAAACCCTAACCCTAGATTGCCCTAAATCCTCAATTTCTATCTCATTTCTCACCCTAGGGTTCCTTGATTTGAAATTGGTGAATTCCTTGGATTAGGGATTAATTGTCATGCATATGTGGATGATTTCTATTTCCCTTTGAGTATTGTTTGGTTCATAATTTTTATTGATCCAGCCCTAACGTGTGTAGGCCTGGACCCACATAGATTCCCCTTAATTGAATATTTGGACTTTTGTGTGGGACGTGGAATTTGTGTAATTGTTTATGAACTATGTGATCTTAAATCTGAAATCTTGCACATCATATCTGAATTTCATGTCCTGCATCATCAAGTCAACCTGACCCAGATGAACATTGAGTTGAGTCGATTTTTTGGGTTCTTACAATGAGTAAAAGGACCAAAAAATCATAGTTAGAAATGGATAATGATAAATGCAAAAATTTGTAAATTTTTTATTCTGCTTATTTCTTTTCATTTGCTGCATCATAATATCCTTACCACAGAAGCACCACGCAAAAGTAACAGCACAACTATCAGCTTAGCTGTACAAATCATGAGTAGAAGCAAACGGGTTTGGGTGCAGCAGCGATGAAAAGTCTGTTTCCAGATGTTAACTAGTGTCAAGCAATGGAAGCAAGAATGCCACCTTAGTAGAAGGCTAGTGAAACTAAGTACATTACAGCAAATATTAGTCAATGCCATCGCCACATGTAGATGATGTTTTGAGTATAATGAATGCATGATACCAAGGCTCCTCACAATTTTAAAATTTTACCTAAGATAGCCAAGCCAAATTTATGACTACCACTAACAAGGGTGAGATCATTTCCCTTTATCTTGCATAGATGTAAAAACTCCTTTACAAGTCAACAACAAACTATAATTATTTTGTATACTAAATGCTTTAAGCCTTCATAGTTCTTTTCCCTATTCAACGTGTTTTTATTGTGTTGTTGGCCGTATTAATGAATAATTCTTCACCGAAGCTATCCAACCACATCCAAAGGAATGTAATTCTCAAGATCTCCAAGCAATCTAAAAGCAGAACTACTGCTTCATCCGCAAGAAAAATAAATATCCTACTTGCAATAAATCAGGAGAAGAAACTGATCCAATTTCCTATTACATTCACCAAAGAAGATCAGACAGACCAATGATCAAAGTCTGCCTAATTAGCAAACGTAAGGTATGTATCCACAAGATCTAAAAATACATCTCACGTTTACTTGAAAGGCAGAAAGATTATGCAGCAAGAAACTGTTAAGTGTAATATTCATAAATACTCTTAAAATGCTGAGAGTATTTTTTTCGAAGGAAAATCACAGGTACTAACGGTTGTAGCCTTGTCTGCATATGCCATTGCTTTCCCAATGTTGCCAGCTCCAAACTCGAGGTTATGAATTGTGAATACAACTCGAGCACCACTGAGACCATAATGCATGTAGTTGTCCTTGAATAACCATGCAACAGGTGCACTAGACCAATCATGGCAATGCAAGATATCCTGTTCATTGCAAATACAAGCTATCAGCAGAGACAACCAACCTTAAAGAAGAACAGAATTAATTTAAATGATGCCTTCTGTGCTAGAAGCATGGATATGACAAAAGCAACAACTCATTGAAAATTGTTCGCAGTTCTAAAACAATAACAATTGTAGGAGTTTTGTGACATAGGCACAGAATAATGAAGTGAGGATATAAAGATTGAATACCAGAGAGTTTTCAAATAGATAACATTTAAACAAATCAATCCTTGCATAACAAGAGAATTATTTCAAATGTATCTGCTAAAAGTTAAGAGATAAAATTGACACTCATTCGCATGTTCCCATATTCTTCAAAGACAATGGGACCCGCTCATTTGGGACAACACTGCCAGCTCTTCAATCTATTTTGACTTCAAAGATAGGATGGGATCAGCATCATAGGCGACCGGATCATAAGGCGGTTCAGCTTTCACCCAATAAATGTTATTTATTACCAATAGACAATAATGACATAAAATCTTTATTGTGTCATATGACCATTGTTTGTTAAGAAACTAAAAGGTAAGCATAAAGAAGAATATATCACAATTATGATGAGGACATCCAAGCACCAATCAGAGTATACCAGAGGAGGAGGAGAGCTCCCGTTTCTTTATGGCTAGGTGATGCATACATGAGGCCCCGTGGGCCCACCCAATTCGAGTGCCTAGCCCGTTGAAGACCCCACATGCATGAGCATGCATCTTTGAAGGCCCCACATTGGGAAAATGCACGTCGGTTACTTAGACCATTTGGATCGTTGGATTTCGACCGTGGACCATTCTGAACGTTGGATCATCGTCATTGGGCACCTTGATCGTGGACCCCACGGGCCACGAAATAGTTTAGTTTATCTAATTTGTTAATTTTTGTTTAGCTTATATTTTTACCGAGTTTAGGGAGTTAGGAACAAATTTTATTTTATTGAGCGTCTTTATGTGAAACTTTTTATCTGAGAATGTATTTTTTGTAAAAAGTCTTTTTTGAGACTATAAAGGCCTGGACGTCCACACCCTAGCCCATTATTGCATACAAAAAAAAAAAAAAACTCTCGTTCTCTTTACTTTGTGATGAAGTAAAACCTCCTGTGATTGGAGCAATATGGTGTGATGCCATGGAGTGATTCCTAGTTATCCTTATCTTTCATTCTCTTCCATCAAAAGATATTTCTTCTCTTCTCTTTTTCTTTCTTTGTAGTTCTCTTTTGTTCTTCCCCATCAACAAACAATCTCCACATCTATCCTTGTTCTTCTTTCTCCCAACCCAAGCCCGTGTCTGTACAAACACACGTGTATGGTTGTCCGTACGGACGACGCAATTGTTCCTTGGCCCTCTTGTTTCATCTCCCTCGTTCCTCTCCATCCCTTGTCCTTTACTTCAATCCTAAACCTCAAAACACTAGTTCTCAAAACCCTAATCCTCAAAACCATAAATCCCCAAATTCCTAAACCTAAAATCTGAACCCTAAACCTAAACCCGGTTTAGCCAAAACCCTAAATCAAGTGAATCCCTTTGAATTATGAATAATCCCTATGCTAGACGGAAGTTTTACCTTCCATGGGTCCTATCTAATCATGTTTTATAAAATCTAACTGTCAGGACGTGATTTAGTCTTGAATCTGAGCATAGTTAAATACTTGAATTTATTAAGCTTGTGCTTGATTAGCATTATTTTGTGCTTTAAATTGTTCTAGTTAATCTGTCGATGATCTCGTTGCATCATTCTAGGCTAGGCCACCTGTCCTGCATCACAATAGTTGAGAACTTGAACATAAGAAAATCACAGCCCCCTTTTTTTCTTCTTTGAACGGTCTATAAAGAATTCACGTGAGCAGGATTACAACTCAGTACAGGGAAATAGGCAAGCAAGTACAATGTCAACTGATGCAGTCAAATTTCAGCCCACACGTGTGAAGTGACCCAAAGAGGGTTCCACATGATCAAATGTGCGGCTGATCTGCTCCTAAAAAGTTTGCATGCTAAAAAAATAGCATGAGGATAGCTTTGTATACAGGTCATGTACACTGTATGCCTGGTATTTTAGCGATTAAATTAAAGAAGAGCCTTTTTAGCATGTTTTTCCTTTCTTTTAGAAGTACAGTTGTGTTGACACTCTTTGATAGCTGTTTCCTTATTTATTTTTGGAAGTTTCATGATCTCAGGTGGCATTTATTAATTGCTCTTTCCCAAATTTAGAATATCCAGTACATGCAACTAGGAATAGAGGTTGAGCTCCAACAGGAACCAGTATGAGACTATATAAACATTGCCTCAGGTGATACACTTGGTTTTTTGTTATCATCGTGATTTCTAATAGAAAAGTTGCAGAGAAGAATTCTCTTTATGGTAGCAGATTGTTAAGGGGGATTTATAATGCTCCTGTGGATTGCTTTTGTCAATAAATCTGGTACATACTCTTCAATTTTCTGCAACAATTTTCGTCAGATCCTCGCATCATTGGTCCCTTCATTATTGAAGAAAACTATGCACGGAATAATCCACCCTTCCGATATTATTTGGCATGCCATGCCCTTTATACATGAGAGTAAATAAAGGAAGATCATCCATGCAGATAGAGAATCTCACAATCGTTTTACAGCATTTTCAGATTGCACCTGCAATCCCTGGTTTGGGACTCACCTGGCATTTTAGGCAATAAATATTCATTTCATGATTGATTTTTCGCGATTAAAAGAAGCAGATGAAGAAGAAGAAGAAAAGATGATTGCAGGTACCCTCCCATAGTCGACAATCAACAGTCAACATTATGCCCAAATGGGCCATTAGGCTCTTTTTGGTAGACGACAAAATCGGTTCACCTCATTTTAGTTCATAATAATTATGTATTAGAGATCATTATCTCTAGACTCTAACACATAATGAGTTCATGTTAAAACTAAATTGTGCATTAGAGTTCAAGATCTCGTTTTTAGGCATCTCCCAAACAGGGCCTCAGTTTTTATGTCAATTTTAGCAAACAGACATAATAGATAAATGAAATGAAAAAAAAAAAACAGCTCATAATACATAACCCTTTACTAGCAAATGAGAAGCTGACAAAGAAGTGTCAAAATTATGATCATGGCACAATTGTTCAAATTAATTTTGAAACTTACAGGATGAGCTCCACTCTGGAGTAGAAACTCGAGAGCAGCATGACAAAAGAAGCCAAACCTTTCCCCATCATTCCTACAACCATATATGCACCCAGCCCAAAACATCCTGCATAAAAAAGAATCGCCTCAAAAATGTACATGATGCACATGACTTGTGACATGGAAGACCGTAGGTGAGTTTTTTACTAGGTAAGGAGTGTTTGTCACCAAAAAAAGAGTAGAAAATATAAATTTAATCTTTTCAAACATTATATATATAGCCGGAATTTTATCAGGGCATATCATGGGCTACTGGACAAGAATCCAAAGAAGGCAGCAGTCATACTGCAAGGTCTGATAGTTGTTGAAAAGTAAAGCATATCATAAATAAGCACCCTTCAAGGACGTAAGTACATGTTTACTATAGTTGCGTGAAGTGTCCAAAGCAGCAACAGATTCAGCTGAGGGAGCCGTTAAGCATCTATTTCAAAATGCTTTCAAGTAGGAAATGGGAGGGGAAGCATGAATCCTGTAACATCCCATATTTTTTTTACGGTGGGTATTCTCAACCACTGTTTCTCATGGTGTGGTCCACCTGAGCTTTGGATCAGCCTCATTTTTAGGCCCTCGCCCTAACTTGACCCGACAAGACTGATGAAAGGTGTGGATTTGTCACATCATTCCTATGGGGCCCATTCTCAAAAACAAAAAAAAAAAAAAAAGGAAAGCTTCTTTTGCAGTGACGTGCAAAAGCACGTCACCTCTCCCCACTCCCTGTTGGACTCTCTCTCTTCCTTCTCCTTCGGCAAACGTGGTGGGTCCTACACCCACCTCGATTCAAACTGCTCTCTTCTTTCTTCTTCCACCATTCTTCATCAGCGGAACGCACCAAACAATCCAGACCGCTCACCATCAATCCAAGAAGATTTTAATGGCAAACGTTCAACCCCACTGTTTCCAGTCTTATGGTCCACCTAAATTCCAAATATGCCTTACCTTTAGAATCATGTATTATTACGACTCGACAAAGTAGCTAGACGGAATGGATTTCTCACAAACATCTCATTGGACCCACCTAACTTCTGTTGCAGTAAGGAATTTGGAAGGCTTCCACAATGCAATCCACGCAGATTGAAACCACTCCGATTCTTCCTCCTTTCTCTTTCCATTTTCGAGCCAACCTATAAATCGGGAAATCTCAACCGTCCATTGGATCCATCTCCAATCTGCAATGTCCAAACTATGCCATTCAACCTCTACTCAACACATCAAGTAGGTGATCTTCCCTGTTGGAAATTTTACGTTAATATATAGATTGATTTGATTATTTGTTATGTGTTCAATTTATTTGATTATTATCATTAGTTGCAGATTATTTTATTTGATTCTTAATTGCATAGTATAAATGTAATTTATTTGAGTTATTAATTGATTTCAATTAATTATCGCTATGTGCTCAAATTACAATTAATTCCTTATTATTACATGATGAATAATGTATTTGAATTCATGGGTGCTCTGCCCAAAAAGGATCATTATATTTTTATGCGTGCTCTGCCCAGGGTCGTTCCCGAAAGGATCAGCACGGTACGGGTGCTCTGCCCAGGGTCATTCCTGAAAGGATCAGCACGGGTGCTCTGCCCTGGGCGATTCCCTAAAAAGGATCAACACACACGGGTGCTCTGCCCTGGGTATTTATCCTAAAAGTTTATTCACCAGGTGCTCTGTCGATGGTCATTCCCTAAAAGGATCAACACCGGTGCTCTACCGAGGGTCATTCCCTAAAAGGATCAACACACACAGGTGCTCTGCCCTGGATTGAACTAAAAATGATTTTAGATAACGACATTGTCTTATTTTGTTATTACGAAAAATAAATTATTATTGTTGTCATGTACAATGACGATTCAATACTCGTAATTAATCATATTTGTATTATTGAGTTTTATTTGTGTTAATGTGAAATTTCCAATTTTGGGAAGGATGTGACCCTACGAGCCGTCGCGCTCACACCCATATAGACTGTTTTGCAAGGTTTATATATGAAGAACCGATTGGACAAGATTGAAGACTTTTATATTTTTATAATTTTTTTATTTAGAAATTAATTAAAATTCAATGTATGTTGTTATTATTTTATTTTTTTATGTCAATGTAATTAAAGATTTAAGGATTGATTAGTGGACAATTTTTAATGACAATGATTAGTATCATTTTAGTTGCTCTGATTGCCTTGAAAATGTATGAAATAATGTGGGTTACGATGTATATTTATTTAAATACAACTCACAGTCCTGAAATTCGGGTCTGGGCCTGGCCAACTCGGGTTCCGATTTTCGGGGCGTGACAGATTGGTATCAAAGCCTAGGTTTTAGATTCTCACGAGGACCTTAGATGTATGTTACACTAATGATTAGATAAAGCCTAGGTTAGAATCAACTCAAAACTTAGAATAGAGATTGAATTAGAGACCCCAACTTAGGACCCCCTTTGCTCTTGCGATAATTTAAAAAAAAAAAAATTAAAATTAAGAATTCAAACTTAGGATTGTTTTTCATTTGTATTAATATGGAAGTTAACCCTATTTAGACCTGACATCAGGTAAGGAACTCAATTTGGACCATATATGAATTTTATATAATTTTAGCTCTCCACTTTTTACTAGATAGCAATGGATAGCAAGAATTGATTGACTTTGAAAATTCATAACTAATTAAGTAAAACTCCGATTGAGGTGATTCAAAAACTCAATTGAAGCTTGATAAGTATAATTTTATATAAAAATAGCTAAAAATTAAGAATACTGACCCTTGATGTATGTATTTGAGGTTAAGAAAAACCTGTCCAGAAATCGTTTAAATCTGGACAGCGTGTACTCTCTGAATTTTTAAAACTTTTACAGGACTCAAAATATTATAAAATTTTACAAGGGTACAGTAGACTTATAGATATATCTATGTAAAAATTGTTAAGTTAAAATAATGTCTAGAAATATCAAAAATATCAAAGAGAATAACACCCTTATGACCAGAAATTTCTGCACTTCAACTTCGATATATATCTTAGTACCATCCTTGCTGAACCATCATAATACCAACTCCAGCTACCAAATCCTTCCTTGGAAATCCAATAAATATTTTGTGAAGCATATTTTTGACCGATCATATATTGTACTAGTAAACAATTCAAGTCATGACACTCTATCATGAACGCGTGAACCTGATACCTTTAGAGTGGATCACTTGCAAATAGAGTAACTAGGACCTAAAGTATTTTTAGGTTGCTTTGGTTATACCGACCATGATCACACTTCTACATCTCTACTGTCAAAATCTTGTTACACTTATGGATATGAAGACTATGTTGCATATCTATGCACGACCCCTTCCGCTTTGCCAACCGTAAAATCAGGGACCACCTAAACAAGTCTATGGGCCACCTCCACATAATGGGCTGTCATCCATGCACCAATGATCTCCACTGTACTCTTCAAATGCAACCATCGTCTCGAGATCACTTCTACCGTGTTTTAAAAAATGCCACGGTCATAACTGAGGTTACAACAGTAAGGACACCCACAGGACATCTCAAGGTCACCCTAATAACCACATCAATAGCCAAGGCCAAGAAGGGCATGAGCCACAATCTCAAACTTAAGAACGTATCAACGCCATGATTCCACCCTCAGACCATGCAAATCAACTTATGTATACTGAAGACTCATTAAGAAGTTATGACAACCCATCACTATAACATAATAATGCGATGTAGGAGTGCAATGCTATTATACTACAATGCAAAGACTCAACACACCAATGAAAAGAATTCCACAACAAAGCACCGAGATTCAATCCGAAGAAAGATCAGACCAACCATCCTACAACAGATCAAGTGAAGAGGTAGTGGATATCATTAACCTCGCACTGGTAACCACGACATTCAAAGTTAGCCACAACATTCGAAATCGCAACCACAACATTTAAAGACTCAACTGTAGCATTAGGTTTCTCCACGGCCATACCAAGTATCTCAGCAATAACCTTCGTCGTACCCATCACATTATAATCATGTCAAGGACAGCTTCGACAATCTCAATAACTACCTCCACCACATCAATGTCGACAACAAAATCAAAGACCTCCATAACACTGATGTTGGCCCTTGGTTGTGTTGTCGCACTACCAGAAGAGAGTAGTTTTCTACTAATAATTCCAGAACGCTATCACCTAAAGAGACACTGCAACTAAAGTAAACGTCAGCGCAAACTACTTCATCCGTAGACCCACCATGCAATTTTATTTTAGGCCTTAGCAAAGTAAATTTCGGGGACGAAATTTTGTTAAGGGGGGTAGAATGTAACATCCCATATTTTTTTTACGGTGGGTATTCTCAACCCCACTGTTTCTCATGGTGTGGTCCACCTGAGCTTTGGATCAGCCTCATTTTTAGGCCCTCGCCCTAACTTGACCCGACAAGATTGATGAACGGTGTGGATTTGTCACATCATTCCTATGGGGCCCATTCTCAAAAAAAAAAAAGGAAAGCTTCTTTTGCAGTGACGTGCAAAAGCACGTCACCTCTCCCCACTCCCTGTTGGACTCTCTCTTCCTTCTCCTTCGGCAAACGTGGTGGGTCCTACACCCACCTCGATTCAAACTGCTTTCTTCTTTTTTCTTCCACCATTCTTCATCGACGGAACGCACCAAACAATCCAGACCGCTCACCATCAACCCAAGAAGATTTTAATGGCAAACGTTCAACCCCACTGTTTCCAGTCTTATGGTCCACCTAAATTCCAAATCTGCCTTACCTTTAGAATCATGTATTATTACGACCCGACAAAGTAGCTGGACGGAATGGATTTCTCACAAACATCTCGTTGGACCCACCTAGCTGTCGTTGCAGTAAGGAATTTGGAAGGCTTCCACAATGCAATCCACGCAGATTGAAACCACTCCGATTCTTCCTCCTTTCTCTTTCCATTTTCGAGCCAACCTATAAATCAGGAAATCTTGACCGTCCATTGGATCCATCTCCAATCTGCAACGTCCAAACTATGCCATTCAACCTCTACTCAACACATCAGGTAGGTGATCTTCCCTGTTGGAAATTTTAGGTTAATATATAGATTGATTTGATTATTTGTTATGTGTTCAATTTATTTGATTATTATCATTAGTTGCAGATTATTTTATTTGATTCTTAATTGCATAGTATAAATGTAATTTATTTGAGTTATTAATTGATTTCAATTAATTATCGTTATGTGCTCAAATTGCAATTAATTCCTTATTATTACATGATGAATAATATATTTGAATTCATGGGTGCTCTGCCCAAAAAGGATCATTATATTTTTATGGGTGCTCTGCCCAGGGTCATTCCCGAAAGGATCAGCACGGTACGGGTGCTCTGCCCAGGGTCATTCCTGAAAGGATCAGCACGGGTGCTCTGCCCTGGGCGATTCTCTAAAAAGGATCAACACACACGGGTGCTCTGCCCTGGGTATTTATCTTAAAAGTTTATTCACCAGGTGCTCTGTTGAGGGTTCCCGAAAGGATCAGCACGGTACGGGTGCTCTGCCCAGGGTCATTCCTGAAAGGATCAGCACGGGTGCTCTGCCCTGGGCGATTCTCTAAAAAGGATCAACACACACGGGTGCTCTGCCCTGGGTATTTATCTTAAAAGTTTATTCACCAGGTGCTCTGCTGAGGGTCATTCCCTAAAAGGATCAACACCGGTGCTCTACCGAGGGTCATTCCCTAAAAGGATCAACACACACAGGTGCTCTGCCCTGGATTGAACCAAAAATGATTTTAGATAACGACATTGTCTTATTTTGTTATTACGAAAAATAAATTATTATTGTTGTCATGTACAATGACGATTCAATACTCGTAATTAATCATATTTGTATTATTGAGTTTTATTTGTGTCAATGTAAAATTTCCAATTTTGGGAAGGATGTGACCCTACGAGCCATCGCGCTCACACTCATATAGACTGTTTTGCAGGATTTGTATATGAAGAACCGGTTGGACAAGATTGAAGACTTTTATATTTTTATAGTTTTTTATTTAGAAATTAATTAAAATTCAATGTATGTTGTTATTATTATTATTTTTTTTTTTGTCAATGTAATTAAAGATTTAAGGATTGATTAGTGGACAATATTTAATGACAATGATTAGCATCATTTTAGTTGCTCTGATTGCTTTGAAAATGTATGAAATAATGTGGGTTGTGATGTATATTTATTTAAATACAACTCACAGTCCTGAAATTCGGGTCTGGGCCTGGCCAACTCGGGTTCCGATTTTCGGGGCGCGACAAATCCAAAGTGTGAGTGGCGCCTAGTTAAAGGAATCGTGCAACTATGATTTTGACAGCATGTTCCCAACTGCAGCAGCTGTAAACCTGAGGGTAGAAATAGCTACATCTTACATCCAGTGGTATAGATGTCAATAGTGGGTTAAACAGCAAATGGGGCTTGACACTGCTGGTCGAATAACCATTAGCCACAGCAAGATGAATACCCATACTGAATATAATACCCCCAATGGGTAAATGCCTCTGATGGGTTGAATACCTGCAGTAGGCACATGCACATTTTGGGATAAAAAGACAGTAGCTAAGTAGGCACAAGACGAGCACACTATGGCAATATGCCCAGTTGACAACATCTGTGAGGTGGTTAAAATTGAAACATACAGTGACGATATACCTTCACTTAATAACAATGCAATACACCTGGAAAGTAACATGCCTCCAGTAGCTATATACCCATTGGAAATTCATACTTGTATGGATATACTCATAGTGGCTGCGATGGCAATATACAAAGTTAATACATCCCAACCGTGGTGAATGCTAAGTCACCACATAATCCAGATACTTACAGCGGTGGCTATATACTCATGGGAAATTCATACTTGTATGGATATACTCAATAGTGCCTGTGATTGCAATATACACAGCTAATACATCCCAACCATGGAAATATAACCACAGGGAATGCTAACTAAAAGCATGGTCAAGCCCAAAGTGAACATGCCCTCCGAAGAAGATCAGGATACTTTAAGTAGGAGCGTCCAATGGAAAATCTGTTGGATTAATCTCATCTTTCCCTACTTCCCTTTTAATTTCATTTTTCTGTATCTTTCCTATGAAAAATCCTAAATTGACCCTCTATCGAAATTCTTATCAAGGAATTTCATGTCTAAAACACTCCAGAACGCCTGGTACGGAATCGCACAAGTGGGTAAGGGTGCGTAAAACCTTCTTTCTCCTTCTCTGCAGCCCTTTATGCATAGTTTGGGACCATAACCAGAGCTTGCCTCCCTCTCCATCTGAGTTTTCAAGATTGGTTAGTGGTTGACCCAGGTTTCCCTCTCTATCACAAGTATCATGGCCGTCTATCCACACCATCCAAGGTGGAAGTCCCAAGGACCAGCATTTAAGGCATGGGCAGGCATTCAGTGCACCTATCTGGCAACCAAAAAGGGTCCACCATTTAAATAATCAGTAGTATTCAATACCCATTAAAGAATCTCATGTGTGCATAACCATGCATGTAGCTAATAATTCACCACCATCCTGGCCGGCAGCCCTTAAGGTTACACCATTAAAAATGGATAGTTAACAACTAAACATTAATGATTATCATATGCAGATAGCCATAAGTGGACACAGTGCCTTTCTGACACACCAAGGTTGCATGATTTAATTCATAACTAAAAGGTAGTCATAAAAACATTTTAACAATTCCCAAGTGTCAAGTGCGCGTAGCCATGCAAGTCGAAGTAGTTTTCCACTACCATCTTTGATGGCAACCATCCAGGTTATGCCATCTACGTAATAGTTTTTTTTTTTTTTTTAAATGACGACAAGGTGTCCTTGCCCCTTTTTAAGGCGAGAGTATTCCTTGCGGATGCACACGATCACCCGCAAACCACGTGCATCGGATAAAGCATGAGGAGGGGAATCAAATTCGTGCCTGTGGGGAGCAAGCCCACGACACTCGCCATTTGCCCAAACCCCGGGTGGGTCCATCTAGGTAATAGTTGATCATTAGTCACAAATGGCTTCCAACTATGCCACGCGTTTAGATATGTATGCATTATCACCCTAGGTGGCAGTTATAATGGCTCCTCCACTTAACAAATGAGTGGGGGAATCACTATGCATGAACTATTTCGAATGTGGATAGGCCTGCAGGTAGATAATTCACTACAAGATTCATGCAGCGATTTCGTTCCATCATTGAAGAAATAGATGATGCTACCCATTAGCGATTCTCATGTGTGGGAAGGCACATACATGTACACAACAATTCATTATCATCTAAGGCTGAATCAACCAAGGCTCCATCACAAAAGAGAGGTATTAAGTATTAACTACCCATTAATGATTCCCATGTGGGGAGAAATGAATGTCTAAATAGCCATTACCTATAACAGCCATCAAGACTTCACTGAAAAGAAATGTTCATCACTGTTCATCATGTGTTTGAGTAGCCACCCATTAAGTAGCCGTGCCCAACCACAATCCTGGGCCATGTGTGAACACGGATAACATATCCTTCCACGACAGACATTAAAATATAGTAGAAAATAAACATGGTTATTTGGAGAAAACCTACTTCTAACTCTTACATTTCAGCAATTATTATAGCCTATCAACACAGTTGTAAAGTTTTTTTTTTATAGTTATGTAGGTCTATTAAAATATAGTAGAAAATAAACATGGTTATTTGGAGAAAACCTATTACTTACTCTTACATTTCAGCAATTATTATAGCCTATCAACACTGTTGTAATGTCTTTTATAGTTATGTAGGTCCATTTTCTACATCTTATGGATTTCTGAACTGTAGTTCATATGATACATTTTTTTAATGTAATTATGTGCAAAGACATATCAATGCACTGGGTTTTCTAGGGCCCGTATGCAATTACAACATGTGTCGCCATCCAAGTTACGTAAGTGAAAATGAAACTCTTTACTAGAAGAAAGAGCCCAAATTGAATGAAACTAAGGCCAGCATACCCCTAAGCAAAACAAATCAATAAAATAAGTTGAATGCAATCATCAAAAGGGCTGCTCGGATTGGTGGAAAACAAGATTCAACCAAAGGAAACAAAACTGATTTTCTCCGATGTGGCGGTTCCCCTTGTTTGCGAAAGCCAAGTGATGGGGACATCACGCGCACACGCACACGCACGCCGCCCCCCCTACGCACGTACGCAAGGAGAAGGAGGGCCCCACCATCGATCTGGATTGATGACGATGTCTAGGGAGGGCCTCCTACCTAGAAGACGGAGTTTTGGTTCATCGGAGAGGGCCCGATAATCAAGTAAAGCCTATCATGGGATCTCATGATCGTGGCCCACTAGTCGGATTAATCTCATAGTTTAGGTTTTGCTTATTAATGTTATTTAGAGTATCATGGACGGTTTAGATTTCTTTGATTAGTTTTTATTTTTGTTTACTTCATCGTCAAGTAATAGGTTGCGTACATGGTGCGAGTTTTGAGGTATGAGGTTTTCCTATAAATAGGCACTCCTTGTAGGTTTTTTTATTTATTGAAGATTAATAAAAATTCTACGTTTTTTTATCTACTCCTCTGAGTTCTTGAGTTGTGGAAATCCAATCGGGTGTGAAGCCCTCCCTTTATCGAAGGGCTGACTACCGTGGCGCAAAGCCACATCTATCCCGATTCGCCCCCATCCACTACCATTTCTGTTTCTCATCTCCTACAACCATCCACACTTCAAATCTGTCCGTTATTGCAGCAATTTTTCTCTCTTCAGCAGAACTCTAGAATCTGGCCCCGCAGGAGGGCTGAAACTTCGGCGGAGCACCACGCACAGACTGCGCATCTGATCGACACGAAACTTGGGGGTTTTGAAGCCTTCCCCTGGCCGACCAAAGCCAAGGAGGCCTTTTCCGCATTCGAGACCCCCTCGCATGTGCGGCCAAGCCTGGCCCGCTGTCCGCGCACGTGGACCATCGCCAGGTTCAAAATTTTCGCCTATTTTATCTCTTTCATACCTCTTTTCCATAACCCAAACCCTAGATTGCGTTATTTCAAATTGTTTGCCATTTTTTTAATCCTAGGGTTCTTTGAATTGAAACTGGTGAATCCCTTGGATTAGGGACTGATTGTTGTGCATGTGTGGATGAGTTTTACTTCCCTTCGAGTATCATTTGGCTCATAATTTTTATTGATTCAGCCCTAACATGTGTAGGCTTGGACCCGCACAGATTCCTCTTGCTTGAATGTTTGAACTTTTGTGTGGGATGTGGAAAATTTATGTGAATGTTTCTTAATTAGTTTGATCTAAAGCCTGAGATCTTGCATATCATAGTTAATTTTTATGTCCTGCATCAAATTTGGTATCAGAGCCTAAGGTTCTTATAGGGGAATGCAGTACATGTTTAGGGTAGTTTGTTTAAAGTCCATCATGCATCCAATTTCATCATATATAGTTGTTTAAAAGTCCGTAGTTACTGATATTAGTTGCTGAAATTTTTGTTATCAGGAAGCTAGCAATTCACATTGTTGTAACTTTTTGTTATTCCCTTATTTTGACAACTATATTACTGGATTTTAGTAGCATTGCGTAGTTTCCTGCATATAGTCTCATAGGATCATTTAATCTTATTTAGTTGCATATAGTCGTAGTAGAAGGTCCTTAGGTTGAGTTAGTAATTGTATGCCCACACGTACGGGTCGTGGTTTTGGTTTACACCCTATACTAAACATGGAGTAATTGCAAGAGTCAATAAACAAGCTGACCCAACAGTTTGAGTCTTTGGGTAAGAACTAGGAACAACATATGGACCAATGCTTTGAACAACTTGATGTGCGCATTACCCAACTAGAGACCTCCACCAAGGCAAACCCCACCATTGGGGAAGATACCCAATCTCAGGTAGGTGGTCAGGAGGATATACCAAGGAACGGAGGTGGACAAGGAATCAGTTATGAGCGTACACCCGCGCACCCACCCCATGAGGGACATCAAGACCATTATTTTGAGTGGCATAACATGCACGGCTTTATGGCTAGAGAGAGTGCACCAGAGGCTAGTGTAGAGTTACCCACTGAGGTCATTCCGATGGTAGATGAGTTTCGTGATGTCTTTCCTGATGATCTACCAGATGGGTTTCCCCCTAGGAGGGATATAGAGCACACCAGAACATGAGACACCGTATTATTTATAGCCGACTTTGCGTTTAATAGTTCTGTCGATAGGTCCACAGGTTTAAGTCCTTGTGAAGTAGTTACTGGTTATAAACTTAAAAAACCTATTGATCTTGTCCCTATGTCAGTCCCATAAGCCGTCAGAGTCTGCAGAGTCTTTCGCACATCACATTTATTCATGGCATCAAGAAATCAAGCAGAAGATCATGACTAGTAATGAACATTACTCACTTTCTGCAGACCAACATAAATGTTTCAAGGAATTCGATGTAAGGGACTCTGTGATGATCCGCATCAGGCCAGAGCGGTACCCTCAGGGAGCCGTTCGAAAATTACACGCGCATAGCGCTGGACCATTCAAAATTATAAAATAAAACGGTCTCAATGCATATGTGGTAAATCTTCCACCCTCCATAGGACTTAGTTCCACATTCAATGTGGAGGATCTAGTTGCATTTCAAGGGGCCATTGATGCATTATCCAGCCTTTCGCCTAACCATCTTGATTCCACAGACCTTTCCTTGATTCATGGCCCCCTCCCGACCCATCTTTCCAGCCTCTACGTCCCATACCTACCCATCCCGACCCATTTTCTCAACCTCTACCTCCCATACCTACCCGTCCCGACCCATTTTTCCAGCCTCAACCTCCCATACCTACCTGTCCCGACCCATCTTCCCATACCTACTCTTCCCACACCTAGAGAGGAAATAGAGGATATTCTGGACCATCAGATAGTATCAATGTCGAACGGCGGGTTTCAGAAGTACCTGGTTAAATATAAGTCACGCCCAGCTTCAGACAGTACGTGGCTCACTAAGGGAGAGCTTCGGAGACTTGATCCTGACATCTTGGAGCTGTTAAGGAGTTTTGTTTCGTTAGTGGCGAAATCTTCGCAGCCAGGGAGAGTTGATGGGGACATCACGTGCACGCGCACGCGCACACGCACGCGCACGCCGCCCCCTACACACATACGCAAGGAGGAGGGCCCCACCATCAATTTGGATTGATGACGACGTCTAGGGAGTGCATCCTAGCTGGAAGACGGAGTTTTGGTTCGTTGGAGTGGGCCCGATAGTCAAGTAAAGTCCATCATGGGATCTCATGATCATGGCCCAATAGTTGGATTAATCTCATATTTTAGGTTTTGCTTATTAATATTATTTAGAGTATCATGGACGGTTTAGATTTCTTTGATTAGTTTTTATTTTTGTTTACTTCATCGCCAAGTAATAGGTTGCGCACATGGCGCGAGTTTTGAGGTGTAAGGTTTTCCCATAAATAGGCACCCCTTGTAAGGTTTTTTTATTCATTGAAGATTAATAAAAATTCTGCGTTTTTTATCTACTCCTATGAGTTCTTGAGTTGTGGAAATCCAATTGGGTGGGAAGCCCTCCCTTCATCAAAGGGCTGACTACCGTGGTGCGAAGCCACATTAATCCTGATTCGCCCCCCATCCACTACCATCTCTGCTGCTCATCTCCTACAACCATCCACACTTCAAATTTGTCCGTTATTGCAGCAATTTTCCTCTCTTCAACAGAATTCCAAAATCTGACCCTGCAGGAGGGCTGAAACTTCGGCGCAGCACCACGCACAGACCGTGCATACGATCAACACGAAACTCTGGGGTTTTGAAGTTCTCCCCTGGCCAAACAAAGCCAAGGAGGCATTTTCCACATTCGGGACCCCCTTGCAAGTGCGGTCAGGCCCCTGCGCACGTGCGTCAGGCCTGGCCCGCTGTCCGCGCATGTGGACTATCATCAGGTTCAAAATTTTCACTTATTTTATCTCTCTCATACCTCTTTTCCATAACCCTAACCCTAGATTGCGTTATTTCAATTTGTTTGCCCTTTTTTTTTTTCTAATACTAGAGTTTTCTGAATTGAAACGGGTGAATCCCTTGGATTAGGGACTGATTGTTGTGCATGTGTGGATGAGTTTTACTTTCCTTTGAGTATCGTTTGGCTCATAATTTTTATTGATCTAGCCCTAACATGTGTAGGCCTGGACCCGCACAGATTCCCCTTGCTTGAATGTTTGAACTTTTGTGTGGGATGTGAAAAATTTATGTGAATGTTTCTTAATTAGTTTGATCTAAAGCCTAAGATCTTGCATATCATAGTTAATTTTCATGTCCTGCATCACCAAGAGGGGTGAGGAAATCAGTTTTTCATTTCCTCAGATTTCCTCATAAAAGGGCCATTTCCTTTCTCTCTAATAAACCTAAGAAATAGAGATTTCCACCATTTGCAGGGGACAACTGCCATTCCTCTACCATTGAACATTCCACATTTCCATTGAAACCACGTAGGCTAAAACAAACAGGTTGTGTAAGGATTCTTTTCCACAGTTTTCCTCATATGTGAGTCATGTGACGTTTTCCTTTCTTCGACTACTTATTGGTTCCCACCAATCCAAACTGACCGAAAGATTATTCAAAGGTGGCACCCTCAACCTGTAGGTACCCTCAATTTGAATTTTCAAAGTCAGCTCTCTGGAACCCTGGCAAGGCAGGCTTTGATCAAAGATCAAACAAGTAGAGCTTTGAAGGTCTACTCAGGCCAAATAGGGGATACAGACTCCAATGAAGCTGAAGCCATGGCTTTTCACTTCGGTCTACATATTTTCAAAGCCTACTGCTCTAGGATTTTAATCATTAAGGCGATTCTATAGTTGTCATAAGTGGGTCGCAAAATTGGTATTCCATTGGTGGTTAGCAAACATCATGGATAACATTTATGACCCATACTTTGATTTTGAGGTCTTATCTCACCAGTAATGATAAGCAGCGAACCTTTAATATGGACTGTCTGTAAGCAATCAGTTCCCCTAGAGGAGAAAGGGCCACTGTGTGTCTTTGTTTTCCAGTTCTTGCTTATCAGGACCGTGCATCTGATGTAACTTCTGCTGGTGGGGCTATGGTCCTCATGGAAAGAATGGAATAACAGAACATTCAGTGAAAGAGCAGAAACACAGGATGCAATCTTTCAATGAAAAAAGCGATAATAGCTAGAGGGTCTCAAAGTATTTAAAGGGTGTGATAAGGATCAAATGGACGAAAGTTGGAGGGAATCCATATATTTGTAGTGAGAGATGATTTCTCGTTATATTAGAGCCAGGATGTATGTGTTTGTTTCATGCTTTCTTTTTATAAAATCTTAGTTGTCTTTCAAAATATTAACAATATCATACTTGCATTTCAAATAAATAAACAGATTTTTTTTTAAAGCGCTCGGAGTACATATACCCACAGAGAGCCATTTCAGTAGTAATGAATGAAGCAAGAATATGCAATGTATAAGCCAACAAAACTTTAAGTGAAATAACAAGATAACAGCATTACCCATTTTGAGGCTCTATAAAGTACACAGAAAGGCCTTCCACCTTCCCATACCAAACTTTTATTTCAGTGCCACCCCAATGATAGCTTCGATTGAATTGGAAGTCCTTTACCTGGCAAGACAAAAATGTATCTTTAATTCTAATTACCGAAACTAGGAAGAGGCATATGATGGTCTAACAAGCAGGAATAAATATAGAACTGCACCTAAAGAAGTAATAGAAAAAAATGGGTTTATCAAACATTTAAGGGTTTTGTTTTTTAATAAGGGTCAACTGTTCACCTACAGTAGAATCCAATTCAATTAAGAACGTACATGCATCAATCGACAATTCAATTAAGAATTACAATAATAGAATCAAAACTAGAGTCCATATAATTAAGAAGATTTGAAAGAATATCTACAAGACTTTATTGATATGGAAGTGTGTCAGAATTGATATGATCATACAAAATTAAATAACAGGCAGTATCATCTAGACTCTGAGAACCAAGAAAGAAAGGGGGACAGATAAGTTTTGGACATAAGTTCTGAACATATAATATTTGAACAGCACAACTTCAATGAGCATGGCAAGCACCAACAACTTGATTTTTTTTGAAAGATGAAGGGATTTCATTAAAAGAAAGAAAGAAAAAAGAGAGAGAGAGAGAGAGAGAGAGAGGCTGCTGAGAAAGCAGGCCTCAAATTACACTCCTAAAAAGAAGAAATCATGACCCACCACTAAAAGCACCAACAACTTGTAAACACATTGTCTCCAGAGTCCCACGACTAAAAGACAAGTGAATGGAATCTTACTAGTTTTTCAGAACATTATCAGACTTATAAGATAGTTATTTGTCCAGCCATGCCATAAGGGCTAGAGTGTTGGGCAGTTAGAAGGCGGCGTGAGTGAAGATGTGACTTTTTGCAGAGACTAGGATGTTGACATGGATGCCCCGGAAGACTTGGAAGGATAGAATTAAGAATGAGTTCCTACAAAGCAGCCTAAGGGGCCATTTGGTTGCTGGCTAAGTTTTAGTCTCGGACTACTTGCACGAGTCTGACAACTTGCCCATGATTTGTCTAGTGTTTTTTGCAGGGAAGACAGAAAATGAGAACAACTTGTCCTCATTTTTTGCCCATTGTCAAGGACTCGTTGTTCAGAAAAAACTTTGGATTAATATCCCTGTTATAGTATAAGTTGACTCATTCAGTTATGCTACACATGCCCCATGTGCACAGGTGCCAATGTGCCAATGCCCATCTTCAAGTGTCACAAACATGACACAAAACCTTCAAGAGCCCTTCATATGCCACATATGCTAATTCCTACATGCACTACACGTGCCACATGTAGCATTGTACATCCTCAAGCGCACTACATGTGCCACGCGCCACCTACATCTTCAAGCATCCTGCAAGCATGTACCACAAACGCCACTGTACATTTTCGAATGACACACATATACCAAGTTGTAAATGTGTACACGCCCCACGTGCCGGATAAACAACAAGAAAATAGTTAGTCCAACATAGCTAGGCCCAAACAACTTGTTCCAGATCAGCATGAGCCGTACTTGTCTAGGACTTGACCTTGCTTTCAACTGAACATCCCCTAAGAGTAGTCTCAATGAAGGACAAAAATTTATGGAGAAAAGGCTGACATGGTGTGGGGGCACACTCGGGGTGGGCAGCCCGCGAAACCCATGTGATTTGGGGCCCATGTGAGGAGTGTAGCTCGTGTGAGGCGGAACCCATGTGATTTGGGGCCCACAAAGAGGGTTCGGCCAAGGACCTAACCCATGAATGTGGAGCCTGGGCTATGAGATAAGGGGATTGATTCGCCATGCTCTATCAATTCAAGCTTTTAGAGCAAGTGGTTAGTTGTCCTGCATCAGAATAAGTGGTGAAACATGATTCATAAACCCAACCCCAAATAGCTGGGACAAGACCATGATGACGTTGAACTAAATACAAAAGAAGAGATTCCCTCAAACAATCAAATTTCTCACTGGATGTATCTTACAAGACCTTGCGTGAACCTTCATCACTTCCATTTTGCCTATTGTGTTGTATATTCCATAATCAAGTTATTCTGGAATATTATAGATGCAAACTTGGCTTCGGTTATCAAAGGCTGACTCTATAATGTGTCTATGATGTAAATGCACCTAATATACATGCACATTACACAGTTCAGTTTATTCAGAAAGGTCCATAGTTTGGTTTATAGTTGCACAAAGCACTAAGGTAACCAGCAAGGGATTTGGGTGTGGTAGACAGGAAACGTCTGTTTCAAAATGATAGCAAGTATGAGGTACTGATGCAGGAGCAGAAGTTGGAGCCTGCTCTGAACTGTGATTCGACAAAGGAGCAGTACCTAGGCAGAAATATAATTGCAAGAAGCATGAAGTAAAGCGGCAATAAATTCAGGGGCGAGAGTGGGGAGGCACCTGTTTCAAAATCTTAGCAGGTATAAACAGCTAGGAAGCAGAAGCGGCAACATGAGTATGATGCATGCTTCGAAGCAGGAACCACACCTAGTTGGAAGAATCATACAACTAGAAGGTTCGTGAAACTCTAGAAGATTCGTGAAACTAAGAACCACATAATTGACTAATCTAGTTGAACCAAGTTTCCGGTAAGGAATGGACTTAAAAGCATTGTCATGGGTGATCATCTTCGAGGCTTGTACTAGCCCTCAGAATGACACCCACACAACCTTCCACAAATGGACACACTAAGTACCCAACCCCGAATAAGGTGCTTCTTTGCACTGACCTCAGATATTTAGAAAACAATATGAAGAAACTGATTTTCCAGAATAAAGATTTCTCACCCCGCAAATGGGAAAATCATAAGTAGAAACCTAAAACTAATTAGTAATTGAGAAGAATTATTTTTTTACTCATTCAACCCATAGGATCATTAAGGGAAGAAAAGAAAAAAATTTAAAAAAAAAAAATGAAAAAGAAAAGAAAGAAAGAAAGAAGATATTAATGCCCATTTTTCATAAAAACATTTTTAAATGGAACAAGGTTTTTCGAAAGATGAACAAATTACTTTTAATTCTTGCAAGTAAAACCTGGCACATAAAGGGCAAGAAAAGAATGTGTATTTTCTTATGAAAATTGGGTCCTTCCCATGATTGTATCAAATTTCTTTGGCCGGTGGAAATATGATATGCTCCAGACCCATTCTAATGAGTTCCACTATACCAACTCAATGTACCTAAACAATTGATTGGCAACATGCAGGACCATAGTGCTACCAAAGTCACAACTCGCTATTTGCCTTCAACTCTCAGACTGAAAAGAGTCCCAACTCCTAAGACTGTATAAAAAGTGCCAATCAATAATGAATGGCATAGTGTACCCAGTACACTTGTAATAACTAATAAGGACAGCAAGCAATCCAGCTATCATTCTCAACTGCCCATGCATGTGAGTAAAGTAGAGAAAGATTTGATGATAATAATGTGAAGAAGAGAGGAAAATATTGAGAGAGAAGAAGAAGAAGGAGAGTTTGGGAGAGATGTTGTGTTAGGCTTGCTTGCCCTAACACATAATATTTTATTATAATAAAGTATATAGTACACCGCAGGAGAAAAGGGAAGTGTACACATGCACTTACACTAACCGCCAAACCACATACACAATACATAGTATTCTATACTCCCTCTCAAGTTGGAGCATAGATGTTGATCATACCCAACTTGTCACGAACACGATGAAGAGCATCTCGACTCAAGGACTTTGTAAGAACATCAGCAAGTTGATCCCCAGATCGAATAAAAGTAGTGACGATTTGTAACGCCCTGAAAATCGGGGGTCGAGCAAAGCTCAGCTCTCGAGTTCCAACGCATCACTTATGCAACATAGATAATGATGATTTTGATGAGTGTATTGAAACATGAATGGGATTATACCAAAACAGCATATCATACTCCAGAGACAAGTGCATTTGCAAGCAGAAGTCTGTGATAGATATATAAAATATATGTAAACTGGTGTAAGTCTCCAGAGTGTGAACATATTACCAGGTTAAAGAATTACAAGTGTAGTTCTACAATGTACAAAATGAGAAAGTGTAATGTTCTCTATCCAAAACCCTGTAGCCCCATCAGCGCAACTCTAGGTCTACATAGACTCGCCAGAGAGTTGCATATAAGAGAGCTCCTCCTCGATGTCGTAAAAGTCTGGCTCTGCCTCGTAAGCATCGCCATCACCTGCGGCTAAGACAGTGGCTGGTTGGTGTGTACAACACCGTCCCGTAACGTGGGAGTGAGTGATCAACTCAGTGGAACAATAAAGCAAAGGTTAGCATGTTATCAATTCAATCAAGCAATAATGATAAAGCAGTAAATCACACATCCCACGACTAAAGTGACAGTCGACCTCAATATGTTTGGTTTGCTCGTGGAAAACTGGGTTACGAGCAATGTGGATGGCCGCTTGGTTGTCACAATGAAGAGGAACAGGATCCGAAGGAGGATAACCAAGTTCTTCAAGAAGGTTGCAAAGCCACACGAGTTCACACGTCGCATGAGCCATAGCACAATATTCTACTTCAGTCGAGGACCGGGCAACAACTGACAATTTGTATTGCTCTTCCAGGTTATAAGATTGCCACCTAGGAAGGTACAGAAGCCGGATGTAGAGCGGCGATCAAAAGTACTACCTGCACAATCAGCATAGGAATATCCAGAAAGATGAAGATGACCATGGAACTGAAAGTGGAGGCCAAGACACGGGGCTGATTTTAAATACCGAAGTATGCGGTAAACAACCGTGAGATGGGAAGTACGGGGAGCTTGCATGAATTGGCTAACAACCCCCACGGCAAATGAGAGATCTAGGCGAGTAATAGTCAGGTAAATAAGCCGGCCTACAAGTCGTCGATACATCTCAGGATCAGTAAGGAGAGCACCATCATCTGGTCGAAGCTTCTGTGAAGTATCCATGGGAGTGGTAGCAGGCTTGCACCCTAATATCCGGTCTCCATGAGAAGATCGAGCTCATATTTTCGTTGTGACAAGCCCAATCTGGATGATGAGCGAGTAACTTCAATTCTGAGGAAGTAGCGAAGAGGACCAAGATCCTTGATCTTAAACTTGGTCTTCAAAAAATCTTTGACCTCCCTCATTCCAGCAGAATCACTACCGAACAGAACAATATCATCCACAAAACAATGAGAACCATGATGCCCGTCGATCGTCGACATATAAAGAGAGAATGATCGGCATGATTACGAACAAAGCCAAACTCCAAGAGAGCCCGACTAAATTTTTCGAACCATGCATGTGGGGATTGTTTGAGTCCATAAAGAGCCTTCTTCAACCGGCAGACAAGTGCAGGTTTGTGAGAAGCAATAAAGCCGGGAGGTTGATGCATGTAAACTTCTTCTGCAAGATCCCTATGGAGAAATGCATTCTTAACATCAAGCTGAAATAAGGGCCATGATAAATTAATGGCCAAGGAGAGCACAAAGCGAATCGAATTAAGCTTAGCCACCGGAGATAATGTCTCAAAGTAATCCACACCATGAGTCTGTGTGCAACCTTTAGCAACAAGACGGGCTTTATAGCGATCAATTGAGCCGTCTAGAAGAAACTTGATCATATAAACCCATCGACAGCCAACAGGTTTATGGCCTAAAGGAAGTGGCACAAGGTCCCAAGTATGATTCTTCTCAAGAGTAGACATTTCTTCTATCATCGCCTTCGTTCAATCAGGACTCTGAAAAGCATGTGAGAGAGATCTAGGAATAGTCTGTGATGAAAGGGAAGCTGCAAACGACTGAAAAGACGGTGAAGGATGATCATATGAAACGAAATTACTAATGGAGTGTTGAGTACAAGATCGTTACCCCTTGCGCAAGGCAATGGGAATATCTAAACTCGAGGTAGGAGAGTCACCTGAGCCAACATCCAAAGTGAGCGGAAGGGTGGATGGCTGAGCGTGTGAAGATTTATCTCGACGATGATACACCTGCAGAGGCTTAGGCTCACCCATATCACCAACAGGATGCTGAATAGAGGGGAGAGGAGTTTTCTCATGATCACTAGTAGAAAGAGGATAAGAGTCATACTCCCCCTGACTCGCAATAGGATCACAGAGGGAGTGGCCAGGAGCGGAAATATATATATATATATATATATATATATATATATATATATATATCCTCAAAGAAAGTTACATCGGCAGATACATTTCTTGCGAGTCAATGGGTCAAAGCATTTATACCCTTTCTGACTCCGAGGATACCCTAGAAAGACACATTTAATTGCTCTGGGGCTAAGTTTATCATTACTCTCATCCAAAATTTGAGCAAAGCATGTACAACCAAAAACTTTAGGTGGTAGAGGAAATGGATTATCATGAGGATACAATATAGTAAATGAAGATTTGTAAGACAGGATATGTGAGGGTATACGATTAATAAGAAAAGTAGCAGTTAGGAGAGCATCACCCCAAAAATGTTTAGGTAGATGCATACCAAGCAGAAGGGTGCGAGCAACGTCAAGAAGATGACGATTCTTTCATTTTGCAATACCATTTTATTGAGGTATGCGAGCACATGACGTCCGAGACAAAATACCACGTTCCTGCAAGAAGGATAGAAAGGCAATAGACATGTATTCCCCTCCATTATCAGAATGGAAGGATTTGATGGAACAATGAAATTGAGTGCACACTTCATGATAAAACACTTTAAACGCATCAAACACTTCACTTTTAGATTTCAAAAGATAAATCCAAGTCATGCGTGAATAATCATCAATAAAGGTAACAAAATATCTAAATCCAAAAGTCGAGGTAACCGGAGCTGGTCCCCAGACATCCGAGTGAACCAGATGAAAAGGTTGAGATTTCCTCCCAGAAGAGCTAGAGGAAACGTAGCGCGATGATGTTTAGACAATTCACAAATATCACAGCATAATGGTTTAGTGATAGATAAGGAGGGAAACAAAAGTCTCAATCTAGCCATGGATGGGTGGCCTAAGCGGCAATGCCACCGAGTCATGGATTCTCGATCTAGAGAAAGGAAACTAGAAGCGGCAACGGGTGTATCATCGAGAAGATAAACGCCTCCGCGCTCATGCCCCCCACCAATCACTCTCTTCGTCTGTAGGTCCTGAAACAAACAATAAGAAGGGAAGAAGGTAATGGAACAATTGACTGATTTAGTAAGAGAGCTAACAGACAATAAGTTTAATGAAAAACGAGGCACATGCAAGACTGAGGATAAAGACAAGGAAGAAGAAAGAGGGATGGAACCAATTTCAAAGATGGGAGATTGGGTTCCATCTGCGACTGTGACATACTGAGTGGGAGGAGAGAGAATAAGAAGAAAAGAATTGAAACTTACCAGTCATATGGGAGGAAGCTCCAGAGTCGATGACCCAGGAGGTAGGAGAGGATGACGCAAGAAGGGCAGTACCTGACTGGGCCGAAGCTGCGTGAGAAGGCTCAGGAATATCATGAATGTGAAGCCGCATAAGGGCATCATATGCAGCCCGAGAAATGATAAGAGACTCTCCTGAAGTAGACTGCTCAGCTGTCGGTAGGGGTGTACACGGGTCGGGCCGAGTCGAACTGGCCTCAGCCCGTCCAAGCCCGTTCAACAGCCGCATCAGGTTCGAACCCGACCGGGCCTGGTCACCGGGCCAACATCTCCAGTCCGAACCGGGCCCGAGGTGAGTTCGGGCCGAGTTCGGGTCAGTTTCGAACCTTCGAGTTCGGGCCAGTTTCGAACCTGAGTTCGGGCCAATTTCGAACCTAAGTTCGGGCCAGTTTCGAACCTTACAGCAAATTCATGGGAAGGGCTTTGGCAGGTAATCCACGTCCCATTACGAGGCCCTCGATCAACGGTTTAGATAGTTGAATTATAAACTCCACAAAAAATCTAACTAGTCAGGACATTTACATACGTTTACATACATTTGACAAAGCATAAAATAAAACATTTTATACGAACTGAATACAGTCATACACTACTGACTACTGTTGAGGAAATTCATCTGCTAAGCCCGAGCTGCTATCTAAATCTTCATATACGTACTCATTCACCTCTCCCTCTTCAGAAGGTGGAGATAGCTTTTTATCGCCCTCCTCTTGTATAGTTTGAATTAGATTTTTCAAACTATTTTTGTGAGAAGATTTATACGTAGTTCCCAACGTCCTGTAAAACGCGCCCAGACTGGAGAGAAACTTTTGAATTCTTACTATTCTTTTTTTTACCCGTGCAGCTTGAACCTGCTTCAACATCATGTGGTGTTGGAGGACATCGCTGATGTGTAATAGCCTCTTCCATACTGCGCTTTAAGGCGAGTTGGAGTTGTTCTTCTTCCAATGCTAATAATTTAGCTTCCTTCTCTGCCTCAGAAAATTTGGATTGGGGAGTGGAAGTTTTTTTGTTTGAGTCAAGAACTGCTTGGAAAAGAACTTGGATTTCTTTTGAGACTTTAGGACACGGTTTTGCATCTCCACCCCGACAGGATAAGTGTAATCTGAGCCGATTAGTTTTGTTAACAAACTTGGCTCCACACAAATTACACAAAATCTTTAACTTTCCAGACTTTGGAAAATGGACTAAGGAACCATAGTTCCAAATGTCAATCGATGGTTCGCTTGAAGACATCTGCATATTGTGTTGGAAAAGTATTTTAAGCCTTTTAACAATAATGAAATACCGACATAAAATAAAAGCAATTTATGATAAAAAAGAGTCATTAATGCATTACGCAGCTTGCATAACATCCATCAACATAACAGAGAAATAAAAATAAAAGTCAAAAGAGTACCCATTACAGCATTTGCAAATTCAAATAAACTAACAAAATCAAAACATCCATCTCACATCCATCATATTGCTGTTGTTTCATGTGTTGCGGCTTCATTCACATTCTCCTCCTCTTCCTCATCCAGATCATAACCTCCTAGACTCGGACGCAACCAATCTTGTGTACAAATTAATGCTTCCACTGTATCCGGTGCAATGGAACTTCTAGTCTTGCTCACGACCCTGCTCCCTGTGCTAAACGCAGATTTCGATGCCACTGTTGAAATAGGAATTGATAAAATATCTCGTGCCATCGTCAATAGTGTAAGATATTTTCTTTCACTAACTCGCAATTTCCACCACTCCAACACATCGAACTCTGAATCCTGCCGTAGTACGACCGACTCTTTGAGATACATGTCTAACTCTGATTCTTTCATGTTTATGTCTGTATTTTCTTTTGCTAAGAAAGATATGAAATCAGCTTCGTCGTCGCAGCTTGAAGCAACTTGGGATCTAACTTCTGAAGCACTTGGTGTGGACACTGTGGTTGTGTACGCATTGTACAATGCTTCGATTGCGTCACGAACCTTCGAGGTTTCAGATATTGCCTTTTCAGTAGGATAAATCCTCGTAAAGATGTACTTCACATAACTCATCTTGCGCCGAGGATCAAGAACAACAGCTAAGGACATTATCAGATGACAATCATCCCAGTACTTATCGAACTTCATTTGCATACTACCTGTCATGATTTGGAGAAAAAATGGACCGTCATCAGCAGCTTTCTTCAGGGCATCCTTGATCTTCCACACAGATGGAAGAAACATATTTGTTGTAGGAAACTTATTGCCAGAAAATATTTGTGTACAGTCATAAAAAACCTTCAAAATTTTGTGAACTTCTTTCGCTTTGCTCCAATCATCATCAGTAGGCAACCAAGCATATGTTCTATCACGCACTGCATATTCCGGAAAGGCATGTTCCAATTCCAGGGCTGAATCCAACATCTCAAAAGTGGAATTCCAACGTGTGCATACATCTAACTTCAACGTTTTTGGAGACGTCAAATTCAAACGTTGGACGATGTCATTCCATATGCTCAATCTTGACGGCGAGCCTCTTATGTACTTCACACTCTCCCTCACATTCTCTATAATTTGGTCAATTGATTTCAACCCTTATTGTACAATTAAGTTGAGAATGTGTGCACAACACCGAACAAGAAATATTTTTCCCCCAAAAAATAAACTGTCGGTTGCCTTGAACTGGTTACGTAAGAATTGTATGACACTGTCATTTGTCGAAGCATTATCTAAAGTTAAGGAACTGACTTTCTTTTCAATGCCCCAATCTCGTAGACAGTTGTAAATGCAATCTGAAATAACCAAACCAGAATGGGGAGGTGGAAGGTGGCGAAAGTTCAATATTCTCTTGCAAAGTTTCCAATTTTCATCAACATAGTGTGCGGTCAATGAACTGTAACCCTTTATTTGATTTTGCGCCGTCCACATATCAGACGTCAAACTTACCCTTGAAACCGAATCTAAAACTGCTTTCAACTTCATTTTCTCACTGGCATACATCTTCATGCACTCCCTCTTCACAGTAACACGGGAGACCTTCTCAAACTAAGGATTAAGGTATTTACTGTATCCCATAAATATTTCACTCTCTACATCTACCATCTAATGGCTGCTCATCAATGATAATAAGCTTTGCAAACCACTCCTTCAGCTTCCCTTTTTCAAACTTATGAGTGGTAAGTGTACCTTCAGAAGCAGATCCTTCGGACTTTGTAAACGATAGCAATTGTTGGCCTGAACGTGGAAGTCTAGGTCTCCTTGCACAACTTTTTCTATATCTGTTTAAATGAGACGTCGACCCCCCGACACTTTTGGTGTATAGACTTTTGCAGTGCATACATCGGATCTTGAGGACATTGTTAACTACTACTTCTTCAAAATCATCCCAAACAGCTGACCGTTTCTTTCCTTTGTTTGCAGCTGAAGACCCCTCTCCCTCAACAACAAGTGGTGATGTGGCTGACGCATCGGCACCGCTATTAGGGGTAGCCGTAGGTGGGACTTCATCCTCACTAGCCATATCTAAAAATATGAAACAATTTCATTTATCCTTGGACCTTAGTAAAGAATTTCCTAAGCGGATAAATCAGTTACCCATTCAATGCTGGATAGATAGTAATGCTTTCATTATTCAATTTAAATGTCACGCTAAAATTTCGGCAGCATCTCCCTTTATCTCTCCAGAATATATTAATCTTGGATTTGATTCACACGTCAACTATCCACACAAAGTGTGGATATTTGATGAGGAAGTAAATGCAAGAAAAATATCCAGAGATAATTAGGAGAGACGAACCAAAACAAGCATGTGCATTTAAATTAGAATAAATGAAAACATTACTGTCTATCCAACATTGAACTATCCAAAAAGGGACAATTTGAGAATTTCTATGCATCCATGAACACACTCAATCTATGTCTAGCAACATAAAAATCGTCAAATGGGTAACTGATTATCCTATACTACAACAACAACATAAAAAATAATTAAATCAGTTAACCATTCAATGTTGAATAGATAGTAATGCTTTCATTATTCAATTTAAATGACACGCCAAAATTTCGGCAACATCTCCCCTTATCTCTCCAGAATATATTAATCTTGGATTTTGATTCACACGTCAACTATCCACACAAAGTGGGGATATTTGATGAGGAAGTAAATGCAAGAAATATATCAAGAGAGAATTATGAGAGACAAACCGAAACAGGCATGTGCATTTAAATTAGAATAAATGAAAACATTACCGTCTATCTAACATTGAACTGTCCAAAAAGGGACAATTTGAGAATTTCTATGCATCCATGAACACACTCAATCTATGTCTGGCAACATAGAAATCCTCAAATGGGTAACTGATTATCCTATACCACAACAACAAGAACAAATAAAATAAAAATATATCTAATAGGCAATTGGTATAAGCATAGATATCGATCGTAATTCACATTCAACATTTAGCTAAATGGTAACAAAATGTGTTTAAACTGAATAAAAATGTCGGGAAAAAAAAACTCATCTAACTTTAGTTAAAAATAATTAGGTATTAGAAATTGTGATTATATTTCTTTTCTCTAACAAATAAAAATAATATTGATAACCAATAATCATGACATCTGATACATATAATTACCATTAAGCAACCAATAATTATGATCTCTAATACATAATTACCATATGGAATTCTTACAAAATATTTTTAAAGAATGCAAAATGACCAAAATACCCTTCATCTTTTTTTATGTGGAAGTTGTGGAGTTGAGCATGTGGGCATGCTTCTTGTGTGTATAACATCCAAACCATCCAAAGGCCCACCCACTCATGACTAGATGATTCAAAAATAAGGACAACTAATTCATTTGGTTGGCCACATGTGAATTTAGAGGTGTTGGGTGATCTACACAAATTTCTAAGGTATGTGTCATATAATTGGATAGACCTCACTTTTGAGTCGTCTAATCATGGCGGTAGGATGCACTTGTTGGATAGTTCGGATGTCATACATGTTCCACGATAATAAACTCCTTGCCAAAGCAAGTTGAAGAGGAAGGTTTGTTAGGTTTAAGAATATTGCTTTCAACCTAGGACTATCACAACTATTTTTTATGAAGTTGTAGACTATTCAAAATAAACGACACTTGCATGTGCTCAAGAATTTCATTGCCATTAACTACTAAAATCCTTGGCCTAAGTAATTCTCCATTGTTTCCTTAGAGGTTTTACAACCTTCAAAGATCTTAATGAAATCTTCTTATATAAAGGTCAACATAGATGTGCTTGCAATCAAGTCTTCCTCGAATTTTTCTAAAGTCTTTTTTTACTTCTTCGTTGAAATTTTAACTAAGCTTAGATGGATCTATTTCCAAAAGATATGCATGAATATCTTAAATGAGCAAATATTCAAATTTTTTTTTCACATGGTAATTTTAGTGCCCATCTAGCTTGTCCACTTTTTTTTTAATTCAGTTATGACTATACAGTTCGCATTTTTAAGAACTTCTATATTTTCTTTTTCCTTTGTAAGTGAGTCTTTACCAACCAGTAGATGTTTTAGCAGGGAAATCTTTTTTAAAAAATAATAATAATAAATAAATCTGAATTTGCCAAAAGATGGATAGCACCTTCGCATTTTTAATATTACCATGACTTTAGTGGAGTCCCTTGGAACATTCCAATAAATTTATCCATCCTTTTGGTAGATCAAACCATTG
Organism: Magnolia officinalis; assembly: GCA_021015155.1. Classification (NCBI taxonomy): domain Eukaryota; kingdom Viridiplantae; phylum Streptophyta; class Magnoliopsida; order Magnoliales; family Magnoliaceae; genus Magnolia; species Magnolia officinalis. The sequence continues at coordinate 11,602,565 of JAJHSJ010000002.1, read as the reverse complement.
ATCAAGTAGCCTATTTTATAGAAGTTTTACATCCCAATCATATACAAATTTATTTATGCACGATAATAAAATATTAACCTAAAAAATATACAAATCTTTTGACTAAAATAACATATATTCTAACACAGACATGCATGAACATAATATCCCTTGCAAATGCATCACATGCATAAAATATTCTACATGTAAAGCATCTATGTTTAAGCACTCATATCTTGCCACTATCAATTTAGAAGCATCTCACATGTGCAGACACTATAAAACTATGTGTGCTATCAACCATCTTAAGTTCCCAGTATATTTCACCACACCATCTCACTATAACTTGACAAACTTCCCATAATTATTTAGATTGTCTTGCATTGCATCATCTACTCTAGCATAATGTGAATAATCCAAATCATTTGCTTACCACAGACAAAAAATTAATGCAATTTGATTGGCCACATTATCACTTAATGCAACAATGCTGACAATGTCAGCAACGATGTGAACAGAAATTTCATGATGCATGAAAACAGAAATTTCATGCTTGTGGCAAGACGATCTGGTGTAAAAAAATAAAAAAAATCTCAGCAGCATAGTGCGTTTGGTAGAGAGGTTTGATGGTGACAATCATACCTGGTGGTTGGACAGACGGACGGACGGACGAGCACAGAGGCGGAGGTCCTCTGGTGGTTGGATGGCCGGATGAGCAGAGACGAGCAGAGAGAGGTGGCCGGCCGGACGAGCAGAGACGAGTAGAGAGAGGTGGCCGGACGGACGAGCAGGGACGAGCAGAGAGAGAGAGAGAGAGAGAGAGAGAGAGAGAGATTTGGTGGGGCCGCTGGGGCCAGGCAGGGAGAGGGTTTCGTGGGGCCGCTGGACGGACGGACGAGCAGAGACGCGAGAGAGAGAGTGAGAGAGAGAGAGAGAGAGAGAGAGAGAGATTTGGTGGGGCAGCTGGGGCCGAGCAGGGAGAGGGTTTCGTGCCGCTGGGGTCGGGCGTTTTCTCAAAAGGGGAAAGGGAAAGCGATGGACGAGGTAGGGTTTTTTTTTTAACAGGGTATATATACCATAAAATGCGAGTGGGCCGGGACGGGTCGGGCCGGGACGGGCTAAGTCGGGTTTCTGGCCGAGTCGGGCTGAACTAGGTCAGATCCGAACTCGGCCTGAACTCAGAACGGGGCTTAGAAAATTGACCCGTCCTAACCCGGAACTCAGTTCCGGGTCAGGCCGAGTCGAGCTTTTTCGACCGAGTCGAGCGAGCTAACCGGGCTAGCCCGGTTTGTGTACACCCCTAGCTGTCGGGGTGGAAGACTGTGTCTCAGAAGCAACAATGGATGTAACAGAAGCAGCGGCATACGTAGGACGACCATATATCTGCCAGCAATAATCAATAATGTGATTAGTTCCACCGCAATGTGAACAAATGCGGGAACCATCACGTCCTCGTCCACGTCCACCATGACCACGAAGACTACGGCCGCCACGACTGCGATCTCCCTCGCGGCCTCTACCACGACCACCAAAACAAGAAATGCGCCCTGAACTCAAGGATGGTATCCGAAGACCAAGAGAGGACTGATCGCCAGCAAGATGTGCCGAACGCTCGAGTGACACAAATGAATGAGAAGAAAGAGTAAAGACAGTAGCACACTGACACATGGCATAGACTGTCGTCAATGGGGGAAGAGGATCCTGCATAACAACCTGATCTCGAACATGAAGATAATCAGAACTCAACCCAGCTAGGAACTGCATGAAACGAGTATCATCCCGCTGCTTATGAGCATGTTCATGATCCTCTTTACATTTGGAAGGAAGAGGTTGATACATATCTAACTCATCCCACATACCCCGAAGCGTCAAATAGTAAACTTTTAAGGATCTTGAGTTTTGTTGGAACCGACCAATTTCTTGAATAAGCTGGAATACCCGTGAAAAATTCTGAGATTCCGAGAACATATCATGAAGCGTATCCCAAATGCTTTTAGCCGAGGATAAAAACATCACTGAGTGACTAATCGAGGAATCCATACTATTCAACAACCATGCAATAACTTGATAATTCTCCTTTGTCCAAGACTTGTAAGTAACATCTGTAGAGCTTGGAGGATCATCCAAAATATACGACAACTTGTCACGGGCTCCTAAAAATACTTTTACAGATTGTGCCCATTGAAGATAGTTGTCACCATTCAACTTAGTGGAGGTAATCTGCAAGGAGTTGGATTCAAGAGACTCTATACCAAGAGATGAGGGCCCTTTGTCAGCCATAGGAGAGTCCAAGAGAGATAAATCTATGCCAAGAGAGCCCCTACGCCAAGTAAGATTGATTCAAACAACTCTATCTCACTCAATCCTTCAAGATAATAAGAGATAAACCTCAAACAAATATCAATCATCCAAAAATACCATGAAACGCAGTCAAAAAAGCCCTAACCGAGTGAAAACGGCCCAGCCGCACGTCCGTTTGAGGTTAAAAACCTCTCAAACAGTGATCTTAAGTAAAAAAAATCCACCATGGGTAGCTTGGGAGGAAGATTTCGGTCCATCTTGAGCAAAGAAACCAAAGAAAAGCTTACCGATTTGAGGTAGATCGAAGAAAAACGGAAGGTGGGGCCGATTTTCGAACTTCTCTATTTCGCCCGAAATACCATGAAAGGAGATCTAATAAATTCTGAAAAAATCATGACAAATCTTCTAAAATCAAGAGCTATCAAACCCCTAAACTTTTAGCTTAAACGGAGTCCATGTGTCCGTACAACGCTGACGTCAACCGTACAGCTGCTGACGTCAGCAAGGTGACATGTTGCCTCTCAATTTGTTGGATGCGGAATGCCTGGATCTATGCTCTGATACCAAGTAGAAAAAGATTTGATGATGATAATGTGAAGAAGAGAGGAAAATATTGAGAGAGAAGAAGAAGGAGAATTTGGGAGAGACGTTATGTTAGGCTTGCTTGCCCTAACACGTAATATTTTATTATAATAAAGCATATAGTACACCGCAGGAGAAAAGGGAAGTGTGCACATGCACTTACACTAACCACCAAACCACATACACAATACATAGCATTCTATAAGTAACATACGTCACCCGAAAAGGATGTTACCATCAACATGGCCCAGTGACCAATGAGAAGCAACAAAATTCCAATTCAAGGAACAACTGCCTTCATCTGAAATCATATTAAAGTCTTGCCCCTGGTTTCATGAAAATCAACTTGAAAGTTAGAGAAATTCCACAGACTGTTTCATGTAATTTGAATGGAAGAGCTTGTAGTCTGATGTAGTAATATATTTAGACACTATGACAATTGGACCATCAAGAAAATACTAATGTTGCAGTTAGAGAAATTCCACAGACTGTTTCATGTAATTTGAATGGAAGAGCTTGTAGTCTGATGTGATAATATATCTAGACACTATGACAATCGGACCATCGAGAAAATACTAACGTTGCAGTTAGTATGTTTTCTTCAAGAGATGGAAGGACATTTCTCATGTAAAGAAACATATAAACATATCCAAGCAACCAAATAACATGCATGTTCGGAATGCTATGAAGCAAAAACAATTGGATGCTTACATTGCTAAGGTTCATACAATCATACTTTGGAAGAATAATCTCAACATTGTGACCCAAGTCTTGAACAGCACGAGAAAGACTTGTCACAACATCTCCTAGACCTCCCACCTGCAATACAGTTGGTAATGGTACGGTTAATGTTCGTGACAGAGACCTTCCAGGCCTTAAAATATCTGAAATGCTCCTGAAAAGCATCCACAGTATTTGAATATAGTATATTTAGACAATAAAGTTGAACTGCAAAGAATTACAACAAAGCAAGATTCACACAAGAATATTAATGTAGCTAAAAAATAATTTAGAAGCAAGGGAGATAAAATGCAGAATGTTATACCATGTAAGCTGGAAGTAGTTCGATTAGGAGTTATACTACACCTAAGGTGTAGAATGAGTAGAGATGTAGTTAGCATGCTTTTTTGAAGAAACTACAAAATAACATACAGGTATTTACTACATGTTTGTACATATAGACTTTTGCCAATCCATTGTAGCATGTACAAGTCAACCCATGTAAATGAGATCATATGTGCCAATGTGACACATGGTCTGTGGGCCCCACGATGTGATATGCTGTTCCAAAACTCAGGTTTGTCCACTCAGCAAGTAGGCCAAAATGACAGTTTAGAAAACTTACCATGTTTTCTTTAGCCACCATTGCATCATAAATGGACTACCCGGTCAGTGGAGTGGCCTGATTTTTGGGATATGTCATCTACACTGCCTGACCCACCCAATGGACAGGTTGGATCTCAAACCTCTATGCTGCATTGGCATGTGTAGTGGTGTGTTAGATGGACTGCCTTACACAAGCATATGGGATTAGCAAATGTTTACGTATAATAGAGAAGTATGTCTTTGGCACTTTGCTGTTCTGATTCTAAAACATCAATTTCCAGGAATATCTAGATCCCAAAATGAATGATAATCATGAAAAATGCAAAACTAGAGGGAAAAGAGGACTTGACAATGTAGTGACGGTAATCAATACAAAAGCTACAGAAGGTCCCAAAGCAAGAGAAATAGCAGACAAGAATTACTGCACGGCCAGCACAATTAGGAGATTCCAGCTCCTGACAGGTACATCAACCAGCCTGAACATGAACTATTGATTAAATAGAAGTGATCTTCAACAGACAATGGTATCTCTGTCTAGATTTTTTTTTTATTGTTTTAACCAATAAATCTACCTCCAGATATTTGGGGTCTTAATCGAATAAAATGTTAGAATTACTTCTAGTGAAGCTCAAGTGTTTGTTAGCATTACCTTTGTGATCCAGGCCATCCAATCATTTGATGGAGACCCAACTTAGTCTTTATTGATGGCTAATTGTACTGTCACGCCCATCAAGAGTTCAGATCGCATATCAGGCTCTCCCAATGGTCCAGACATCATCTCAGGCCCATCCAACTGTTCAGATTGAAGATCAGCCCTATCTAAACATACAGAATACAAGATCTGGACCACATCAAGGGTGAAGATTCAGTCAATTGAGGTTCTAGACTAGATTAAGGTTTTCCATGACAGATAGGGTGAATTCAGTGTTCAAAGTATCAATATTGTTACATGTATCAATGACTGGGGACACGGAAACATGGATCAATATTGCTGATACTATCATTGATACTTGGAAAAATATCACCGAGGGAAACATTGGGGAAAAGGTGGAAGTTTTCAATGAAACTTCAGGAGATACTATAGACACATGTTTACACATTCAAGAATCAAAATATTGCAAATATATATATATATGGGAAAAGGTACTATGCGCTCGACCGCATAGTACCTTTCCATGAGGTCAAGTGCTGGCAACACACTAGCGGTCAGATGTTGAAAATTCCAAACCAACGGTGAGATTTTATAGGATGAGTGGAGAAACAAAACCGATGAAACCGGTTATTAAAATACGACTCTGTGTATTTCCTGCAAAAGCCTTTAGCATGAAGGTACTGCTCTAGAAACCTAGGTGGGGCCTACCGTGGGATTTTTTTGAGAAATTCACCCCGTCCATCTGTTTTTCCATATCATTTAGGGGTTGAGCCTAAAATTGAACCAGATTCAAGTCTCAAGTTGATCATATCACAGGAAACAGTGGGAATAATGATTTCAACCATTGAAATCTTGCTAGGCCCCACAGTGATGTTTATTTGTCATCCAATCTGTTCATAAGATCATACAGACATGGATGAAGAGAAAAAACAAATATAAGCTTGATCCAAAACTTCCGTGGCCCCCAAGATTTTTTCAACAGTAGACGTTCAATTCAACTGTTTCATGTGGTGTGGTCCATTTGAACATTCTATACGATTAATTTTTGGGCTCGGGCCCTAAAATTATATGGTAAAATGGATTGACGGAGCGAATCAGATACATAAATCATGGTGGACCTCACAGAGTTTACTCAATATGCTAAGGGTAGTGAGTTACTCACTGCGCAATCTGCTTCCCGTCAAACAGGCCCGTTCCGGAAACGGATTGGCTACTCCCTGCCACCGGCCAATGGCGGATGGTCGGTGCTCTATGGACCCCAACATGATGCATGTGTTTCATCCATGTCGTCCATCTATTTTTCTAGATCATTTTCAGGTATGAGACCAAAAATAAGGTATATCCCAATCTCAAGTGGACCACATTATAGGAAACAGTGTTGAATGAATCTCGACCATTATAAACTTTTTGGGAGCCAAAAACGTTTTGGATCAAGATGATACTTGCTTTTTCACTTCATCTATGTCTATGTGACCTAATCAACAGATTGGATGTCAAATAAACAATACAGTGGGCCTTAGGAGGATTTTAATGGTGGATATCCAATCACTATTGTTTTCCTGTGGTGTGATCCACCTGAGATTTATGTCCCTTTCGTTTTTGGGATAAGGCCATAACATGATATGTAAAAATGGATGAACGACATGGATGAAACACATACATCATGGTGGGGCCCATAGAGCACCGACCACCACCACTGGGCTAGTGGCAGGGGGAGTAGCCAATCCATTTCCACCCGTTCCATGTTGACGCAAACGAAAGAGGACACGGATTGCGTCCTACCCCCACCCGGACGGTAATCCGCGTGATGTAAGTGTTTTATCCACATCGTTCATTGCTTTTCTCAGATCAGTTTAAGGTATGATCCTAAAAATGAAGCAGGTCCACAACTCCAGTCGACCACACTAAAGGAAGTTGCAGTGATAATGACACCCACCGTTAAAACCTTTCTAAGGGCCACCGTGATGTTTTTTTACCATCCAACCTATTCAAAAGGTCATGTAGACGTGGATGAAGTGAAAACACAAATATCATATTGATCCGAAACTTCTCCATCTGACAAGAAGTTTTTAATGGTGGACGTTCAATCCCTAACTTGTGGTCCACTTGATCCTTGGACCTGACTCATTTTTTTGGATTATAGCTTAAAATGATATGAGAAAAACGACGAACGGTGTGGATAAAACACTTACATCACGGTGGGCCCCACAAAGCCCTACCCGGACAGTACTGTCCGGGTAGGGTAGGACGCAATCCCCGTCTGCCTCCATTACCATGCTTTGAGGAGCTTCTCCTGGGAGAAATCCTCAACTGCCCTTTGGTTTTAATTCACGTAGTTAGATCTTTAAAATCCATGTCGTCTATCCATTTTACCAGCTCATTTTAGGATCGAGTTCAAAATTGGAGCATATCAAAGATAGCTCAAGTGGACCACACCACAAGAAACAGTGGGGATAATGCCTCCACGGTTAAAGCCTTTCTAAGAGTGGGGGCCATCTTGATGGAGGTATTATATATCCACGCTGTCCATTCGTTAGTACTATTCATTTTAGGTGATGAGTTTAAAAATGAAGCAGTTCCAAATTCTAAGTGGACCACACTACAAGAAACAGTAGGGATTCAACGCCCACCATTAAAAACTTCTTGTATGCAACAAAATTTTCAGATCGAGCTGATATTTGATTTTAATGTTGGATGACAAATAAACATCATTGTGGGGCCTAGCAAGGTTTCAATGGTTGAAATCATCATTCCCACTGTTTCTTGTGATATGATCAACTTGAGATTTGGATTTGGTTCAATTTTAGGCTCAACTCCTTAAATGATCTGGAAAAACGGATGGACGGGGTGGATTTCTTGAAAAAACCCCACGGTTGGCCCCACCTAGGTTTCTGTGGCAGGACCTTCATGCGGGAGGCTTTCATTGGAAATATACTTGAGAGAGCCGGTTTCACCAGTTTTGTTTCTCCACTCCTATAAAATCTCACCTTTCTCCCTATAAAATCTCACCGTTCTTTTGAAACTTTCACCATCCGACCGCTAGCATAGTGCCAGCACTCAACCTCATGGAAAGGTAACATGCGGTCAAGCGCATAGTACCTTTTCCCTACACACACACACACATAACAAGTGTCCATTTTATAGGGGCCTAAACCATGTGTTGTTGGACAAAAGCAATACAATTATATCCAAAATGAGTTCATATCATTTAAATACCATACAGTGCAAGTAATAAAAAATAAAAAATCATTCTCGATTTGAGGGGTAAAAGTGGAGAAAATTAGGATTTCCCCAATTTCCTCCATTCACCCACTCAAATTTGATTTATTTGCCACAAATCCATATCAATGCATGAGAATCATAGAAAGACAGTGCAATCCATTCTAACATTGGAAGAAAAAAAAATGAAGTTTCTATGGATATCTCTGCTTCAAGTTAAGATTTCTCCCCAAATCCAAGCTTTAACTAAACAAAAAACAAAAAGAAGTGGTTGAAATCACCTGAGAAAGGAGATCCCACCAAAACGATGATTTTTTTTTTCCAATTTTCTGGCATTTTACGGAAGTATCCTTGGCATCAGTGATATTATCATTGGTATCGGCGCCATCCACATCATTTCAAGCCTTCCCCTTTGGAACCTTCAACTTGAACCAACTCACTTCTAATCAGTGCAATTCTTGGTCTCCGTTGCAAATGGCCAAATTATCTAAGTCTACTTTCCCCCATCTTATTACTTATTGGTGTTACTCCCAAGTTCCCTCAAATGCATTCATTTATAATTCTATCCTTCATCATCTTTCCACTCATCCATCTCAGCAACACTCATCCTATGAACATGTTGTTGGTTGACTGCCCAACATCATGTCCCACAAAGCATGGATGGTCTTATAGTTATCCTATAAAACCACAACTTCAGATTGATTAGTATGTGGCGATCACATAAAACTTCAAAGGCACATATCCACTTCACCCACCCAGTTCTAATTATATGATAAATACCTTTCCCAACAGCTCCCATGAATTATCGACCCAAGATATCAAAAATGGTAATTTTGGGATACTTCTCGGTTAGCAATATTAACTAATTCCTCATCTCCACTCCTATTGTTACTAAAATTGCATTCCATATGCTCTGTTTAGTCTGACTATTTTTAAAACCTTTACATTCTAATGCATCCTTTCATAGTTCTAGCTTTCTGTTTACCCCTCCCTCATCTCGTCGATCAAAACTATGTCATCTGCACTCCAAATACACTACAAGACCTCTTCCTGGAAAGCCTAATTAACTCATCCACAACCAATGTGAACATATACAGACTCAATGCCGACCCCTAGTGTAAGCCTAAAGAATTTGGAAATTCACTTGTCTCCACTAATCGTCATCACATTTCTTACAACTCCATTGTACGTATCCATAATTATGTCAATATATCCTCTTGAGGTTCCTTCTTTCTCAACATCCACTAGATTATCTCTCTAGGTTCCCTATCGTATGCTCTCTTTAAGTCAACGTGAAGATCCTTCCTCCTTCCCCTATATTTCTCCATGCAGTTGTCTAAGTAGGAAAGTAACCTCAATGGTTTACATTCCTGGTACAAGTAAAATTATGTTCTGATACATTTCTTCTGATGTCTTAATCTTTACTCAATTGCTCTTTTCCAAAGTTTCTTAATACGACTCATAAGTTTAATCCCACAATATCAATGCAGCTTTGTACATCTCCTTTATTCTTACATATAGGTACCATAGTGCTCTTCTTCCATTCGCCTAGCATTTTTTTTATCTTACAATCTTATTGAACAACTTTGTCAATCAATACAAATCACTATCTTTGTGCACTTCCAAACCCTGGTTGGTATACCATTTTTTCTTAGGGCATTTCCTATCATGTCTTCATCTTTCAAAGCTTAGTTCACTTTCGATGTCATGATCCTACGAAAGTATCTATGGTCTCCAACCTCATATGAGTTTGCGATTCCTTCTATCCTCAAAGTGGTTGTCATTAAACAATTTATGGAAATAGCTTCTCCACCTTTCATTGATCTCATCGTCACTAACCAATGCCCTTAGGTCATTACTCTTAATGCATCTCACATGATCTAGGCCCTACCCTACTACTGTCATTTTTACAAGTTTGAAGACATCTTTTTCACCTTCTCTTGTCCCAATGTATTGTACAAATCATCGTAAGCCTTAAGTTTACCCTCCGTTACTACCTTCTTAGCGTTCTTTTTGGTGTTTCTATATTCTTATCAGTGTTTTAAATAGCGGTAGCGTGTTGCGTAGCGTTCAACCCTCCGTAGCGTATGGCGAAATAGCGAAATAGCGTAGCGTAAGCTACACAATACTTCTATCTATATAAATATATATATATATATGATAAATATTAAATAGTAAGAAAAAACAAAATATTTTGGCATTTTGAGTTAGCAATTACAGTCCATAATTTAATTGGTAAATTTTAAGTTAATAGATGTCTCGTGTACAATTTTTTAAGGGCCCGAATTAGGTAGGACTCAGATTGTGAAGTGTAGCACACGTGTCAAAGTTTTTCGGACCCCACTCGTGATGAATGTGTTATATCCACACCGTCCATCCATTTTGCCAAATAATTTTAGGGAATGAGCCCAAAAATGAGGCAGATCCAAAGGTCAGGTGGACCGCACCATAAGAAACAATGATAATTAAACGACTATCATTAAAAATTTATCGGGGCTACAAAAGTTTTAGATCAAGCTGACATGTGTGTTTTCCCTTCATCCACGTTAGTGTGACCCTATTAATAGGTTAGATGGAAAATAAACATTACAATGGACCTTAAGAAATTTTTAATGGTGAGCATTTTATAACCACTGCTTCTTATGTTGTGGTCCACCTGAGATTTGGATCTTACTAATTTTTTGAATCATAATCTAAAATGATGGGGCAAAATGGATGGACGGCATGGATAAAATACATACAGTATGGTGGGGCCCATGTTGCACTTGTACATTTTATTAAATTGTGCACGCGTACCAGTCCATTCATTTGACGCAAGCAAGTCCTATGGGTCTCATCATGAGGTATGTGTTATATCTAAACCGTCTATTCATTTGAAGAGCTCGTCTTAAGGCTTAACACGAAAAATTATACAGATCTAATTATCAAGTCGACCACACTGCAAAAAGCAGTGGGGGATTGAAAGTCTACCATTGAAACCCTTTTTGGGATCACAGAACTTCTGGATCAATATGAAATTTATTTTGACTCTTCATTCAGGTCTTTATGACCTTTTGAACAGATTGGATGGAAAATAAACGTTATGGTGGGCCTACGAATTTTTTAACGGTGAAAAATCATCATCTCGCTGCTATTTTTGGTGTGGTCCAGACGATCTTTGGATACAATTCATTTTTTGGCTAATGCTCTAAAATGATATTTTAAAATAGATGAACGGTGTAGATATAATAAATACATCGCTGTGGAGCCCATGTAACTTTGATCTCCTTTGAACAGTTCGTACAACTCGGAGCTCGAGGAGTGTCAGCGATCGTCTTAGCATGACACGTACCTACAGCAGCTACACTACACCAGTCAAACCGCTTCCGATTTCAAAAGAAAAAAATGGGAGAGGGAAACCGAAAAGAAAAGGGAGGGAGAGAGAGAGAGAGAGAGAGAGAGAGAGAGAAGAAGAAGAAGAAGGAGGAGGAGGAGGAGGAGGAGGAGGCCCGGGCCGCAACCCCAACCGCAGCCGCAGCAGGGCGAGAAGAAGAAGAAGAAGGAGAAGAAGAAGAAGAAGAAGAAGAAAAGAAAAGAAAAGGAAAAAAAAAAACTTTTTTTCTTTTTTTTTTCTTTTTTTTACGCTATTTTATATGCTACGTAGCGTACGCTACCACGCTATTTAATACACTGATTCTTATAAGTTTTCCTTATTCCCAATTTCCTTATTAGACCTTGAAACATGCCCATTTCTTGCCAAAGGACTTTCAACCTCATCATTCCACCACAATTTTCCTTATATAAGTGGTTTGTCCCTCTATATACTCAAAATTTCTTTTGCCACTTTCCTAACATACTCGACCATCTTATTTCATATTAGTTTAGCTTCTTCCTAACATCCCACTTTCTTTCTTTCATTAATTTATTAATAAATAACACTCGTATAAATTTCACCACCTCAATCTCAACCCACCACTTAGTTATCCTCGCACCACACCAAGCTGTCATTTTCATCTTTTAAGGACCAACATAGATGCAGACAATCCAAAAGAGCAACGTACTCCTCAACCTTGTCATCCCGAAGATACCGACAACAAGGCAAAGACAGCACCACCAATGCACAGCAATATCGTAGCACTTATTGACCATGACCTCTAATCCGGGGCAATGCGAGCAATCTTCGGGTTCCTGATATGAAGAAGCATATCACCCCTCCAAATATCTTCCCAAAAGCAGATCTTTCCCCCGTTTCCAAATGAGAATGCCATGCCCTCTTTGAAGTCAGCCCTCACATTATATATACCTTTCCAAACCCCCAATGCCTTGTATAAAGAGGACTTCCTAGTCCACCATCCCCCTGCCATGCATCCATACTTGCTTACAATGACCTTTCTCCAAAGATCCTCACTCTCCACCCCAAACTGCCACCACCATTTTCCCCAACAGAGCCAAATTCGTAGTGTCCAAAGATCAGATGTTAGCACCACTTTCATCATAGGGCTTGCAAACCTCATACCACTCAAGCAGATGGAATCTTTTCTTTTCAACTGAGTCACCCCACAAAAAGTCGTGTCTAAGCTTTCTCTAAATGACGAAGGACTGCTTTTAGGCATCTATAGAGCGACATGAAATAGAGAGGCTGATTGAATAAAGTTGCTTTAATGAGGATAATCCACCCACAAAGAGACGGATACCACCCACCAAGAGACAGATAGCGCCCCTTTCAGCCCACTAGCTTCCTCTCGAATCTTTCCACCACTCTATCCCAAAGGTGCTTGGCCGGTTTGCCAATACATAGAAGGAACCCCAGCTAAAACGCATGAAAAGTCCCTGCCTTATAACCAACTGGCTCCGCCAAGTGCTCAGTTTCTTCTTTTTCCATGTGCTCTTTTTAAAGTGTGTTTGCTAGAGTTCAATCATCTGCCATAGTAAAATCCAGGATGGCATCCCCCATCCCATATCTTCTACCAAAACCAAGTCCTTCATGTACCCTTTCATATCCTCTACTATCTTTTCCCAATTCCCGCATAAACACGAGTCTCCTCCTACAAACATCCTATCTCCATTTGGGATTCCTTGCATTAGTCCGACCATGTCCTCCCAGAATGTCTCTTAATTCTATCCTCTAACCCTACCCGTGGCACACGTGCCCTAATGACATTCATTATCTCCTCTCCCAACACACGATTAATAAAAAGCCTATTACTTCATTGACAACTACAACTCTATCCTTTAAATCTTTGTCTACTACTACAACATTTCTACTATTGTCCCTTGAATATTCCAATACAATTAAACTAACAATATTTGATAATATAGTCTAATTATTTATTATGAAAAAACCCAACAATAAGTTATGGTAAGAACCTAAAAATCAATTACTTATATGTAATAACATATCCTAAAAATAAAAGGAACAACAAGTGGGTATAAAAAAGTTACTTCGTTTTGTGAAGACAAACAAGTGTTGACATGCATAAGAAAATGTGTCATGTCCTTGTGGCATAGAACACATCTTATGAATGTATGAAACATTACAAGGGTATCACATAAAGGTTAAAAGTACAACTATGCGTGTATATGTAGATAAATGGATAGAGATAGATCTCATCATAGATAGATATAGTAGGAAAAGGTTGAAAAGTACACATGCAAATTGTAGGATGAGGCTGTACATTCGGACTTCTGAAATAAAGGAGCGATGACTAAACTGACCTTTGCAATGGGTGCCATTTCAACGGCAACATGCACAATATGCATTGGCGGCGTCTTGTTGACTCCTCCAACCACAGGAATGTGGTAGTCCATCCCATTTTTGTTGTCGTAAATTCCACCTTCTTCCTTCTCAGAGAAAACAAAATCCATCATGTACGCATCCAATGGAACCTTGACTGAAAAAATGGACAAGAGCATCATTTAGCACATGTAAGATAAAAAACCATATAGAAATATATGGCGTGACAAAATTAACAAATGAAAATGGCTATCCTACAATTATGATGCCAAAAATGCTTTAACATGGTTCACTTTAACTTGAATTGCAGCCATAATATCATATAAAGCTTTCTCACATAAAGAATCCTGACACAACTAAGGAGATTCAAGATATGCCACTATGGATATATACACCATGGGAAGAAGAATACATTTACAGCACATGATGAGCAATGAAACAAATAAATGATGTTAATATACAGAAACTGCAGAGAAAAACACTACGAAAAGCAAGACTCAAAACTTGGAAAAGCATAATTGCCAAGTCAAATGGGATGCCATTCCTTTCATATCAAAACTTACAATGACTTGGATGGTTCCATCTTTAATTCACGATAAAATTCAAATGTTCAACATTTATTCCAAGAGAAAACTTCAGAAATTTGGACAACCTTAGAAACCATAACCATCATGTAAAAAATAAAACAGATCTTTTTTAAGGAAAGGCCAAAGCAACATCCTAATACTTAATTAACTTAGACTGCACCAAGATTTTACCAGAATATGACGCCTGAAGAACCTCTAAGAAACTACAGTACTTCCTTTCCGATACTTTGTTTTGTTTTGGCGTATATGTACAGGTGCATCAAGGTCCAGAAATGTTTCCCCAAGGAGCAGCAAAGATTGTTGGCGGGAGATTCTAACCCACTGTCCTATCTCATAATTTCACTTTTCATACCAAGTTGTGCTTTGATCATCTTATGGAACAACCTAAAAATATGAAAACTTTATCCCTACTCATAAGGTAAATAGGATTATTTTTTTAATTGGTAGACACCAATAAAAGGGACACTACTTTTATTTTTGGAGGTAACGGAAAATTTTATTAGAAAGCACCAAAATGACACAAAAAATACAAGCCTAAAAAGGAAAAGAACAATCTTTCAAAACATCCATACAGGAAGCCCATTCCATAACATAGATAGAGCATCGCTCTTCTAATAACTCATTCCACGTTATTGCATCTGTTTTGAAAGCATCGCTCATTCCTTTCATCCCATACAGCCCTAAGCCCAGCCAACAAACATAATCTCCAAAGAGCCTGATCCTGCTTCTGGAAATACACTCGTTGCCAAGCCAAAAACATCCCTCCAACTGAGCATGACATTGTCCAATTGATGTTAAAACTCGTTACAAAGCCACAAATACCCATAATGGATAAATAGGTGATCGACCGATTCGGCGTCTGTCATGCACTGATGCACATCAGACAAACATTAGGAATCAGGAATCGCCATCGATCATTTCTGAAGATTGTCCACCGTCAAGACTATTTTGTCTGCCAAACTAGCCATCTGAATGCCGCTACCTTTGGAGAGGCACCATAAAACCACACGCACCTCGTATTCACAGTATCGCTGTCCCTCCTTTAGGCTTGAAGGGAGAAATAAAAGGACTGGACCAACTTCAGTATGACAACAATGAATAGCAAATCCCTTTTTTATTCAAACTAACAGGAAGTAAACTTCAATAATACTTTGAAACCTCACACATTTAGCACGCATAAATTGTGCAGCACCAATAAATCTCCGATAACCTTTTTTTCTTTTTTTGAAAGATAACGAGATATATATTAAAGAGAGAAAAAGTACAGGAAAAAAACAGGAAACAAATTTCCGCTGAGAAGGCGGAAAGAAACTAAACTCCTAGAAAAAGAAAATCAAAATCCTTTAAAACATCTACTTGAACAGCCCATTCTATCAGCAAACGCTTCGCTTTGTAAGCTACCACGACCGTGGGATTAGAATCATTCCTGAAACATTTACCGTTTCTTTCTTCCCAAACGGACCACCAGATTGCAAGAATCACCATTCTCCCATATTTGGGTCTTGTTTTTTCCTATCCAAATCCCGTGCCAAGCTTTCAGAAGGAGGTCCGCTGATTCCGGAAGGCACCAATTAATGCTGAAGCGAGAAGTAAAATCTACCCAAATGCTTGCAATAAACGGACAATGGACGAGAAGGTGATCGACCGATTCTTCTTCCCCCATGCAACATAAATAGATATTAGTTAAGACCATCCCTCTTTTCCTCAAATTGTCAATCGTCAGAATTTTCTTTTTTCCAACCAGCCACCCAAAAGCCACTATCTTAGGAGGCGCCGAGTACTTCCAAATATGGTGAGAGGGGATATTTTCTGAAGGCCTGTGGTTAGAATGGATCAGCTTATAGCACGATTTGACTGTAAAGATGGATGATTTGTCCAATCTCCATGAGATCCTATTTGCATTCAACTGATTTGGATCAGATTTATAGATGTGGTCCAGCAGAAGCCCGAATTCGGTTATCTCCCAGTCCTCAAGATTCCTTCTGCACAGCAGATTCCAGTCTGTCTTCCCGTCCGTAACCGAATAGCAATCGGCTACAAAAATGTCTTGATTCGGGGTCAGGCGAAATATGTTCGGAAATCTGTCTTTAAGGGGCGTTTCTCCCAACCAAGAATCTTTCCAAAACTGGATTCTATCTCCCTTGCCAAGCTCAAACCCAACACCTTTGATAACCTCCTTTTCCATATGGAGAATACCCCTCCAGATAGCCGAGGCCCGGTACGAGGAAGAGTCTTTTGTCCACCAGCCACCTGCTGAGGTACCGTACTTGCTTTTGATGATCTTGTTCCAAAGATTTCCTTCTTCCGTTCCTAATCTCCAAGTCCACTTTCCTAACAGAGCCCGATTCATCATCTTTAAATCTTTTATACCAGCTCCCCCTTCTTTTATATGCTTACAAACTTGATTCCAATCAACAAGGTGAAATCTCTTCTTATCCTCCTTTCCATGCCATAGGAAGTCACATCTAAGTTTGTCTAAGGAGACCAAAACTGAGACCGGACACCTATACACAGTGTTCGAATTATCTCCGATATTATCGAAATATCTCCGATATTATCTTTATCTCCAGCTCAGCGATACCGATAACACTGGTAGCGATACCGATAACGCTGGTAGTATAAAAAATCTAGGTATTAGCCATGTATCGCTAAGTATCGCCAATGTATCAATATCGCTAATGTAATCACCAATATTTTCAACTATGTAATTATAGGTGTCGCTTGTATTGCCAATGCATCAATATTGCCAATGTATCACCAATATTTTCGACTATGTAAATTCTATGTAATGCTTGTATCATAAGTATATCGATGATATTTTAATAATATCGCCAATGTATTGATATCATTAAATTTTGTTTATTAGAAAAAATTATTTCAATTTTTTTTTTTCATGGGCACATGGTTGTATGTAGTGTTCAATTTGTTGTTGATAATATTGATTATATCTCGATATTATCGATATCACAACACGTGCGATATTCAGACCACAATCTTTCTTTTTCCTTTCCATTGTTGATGATTTCTTAGTGAAATATCATGTGTTGTTGATATTTTGCAATATCAATGGATGTTTGGATGGAGGGTTGGATAGTTAAATAGGCCGGATGGGATGGTTGGACTGATTTCTTACAACAACACATGCTTTTAAGGCCCCATTAAATGCAAATTTGTTATGTATGCATTCTTTTTACAATTTTTTTTTTTAATTTCTAAAAATGCAAATATGTACATTTTAACAACTCCTAAAGTTTCGCAAAAAATTCCATCGGTTTTTCCCATGTTTCCCCGCATTTCCGGTTATTAGCGATATTATCGGCGATATCGATATTGTTTCCGTATCCCTGGCTAGCGAAACTTGTAACGATACCGATACTTTGAACACTGCCTATACAAGGACATAAAATACAGAGGTAAGTTGAAAGGGCAGCCTTGATGAGGGTTAAGCGGCCTCCAAGCAAGAGATAGCGGCATTTCCATCTGGCAAGATATTTCTCGAACCTATGAATGACTTTATCCCATAAAGACTTTGGAGGCAAACCCATGCACAATGGAAGACCAACGTAAGTAGTCGGGAAGGAAGCCAAAGAGCAACCGAAAAGACCCACAAACTCACTGACCTCTTCTTGCTCCATGTTAACCCCGAACAGCTTAGACTTTGCCATATTAACTCTCAAGCCAAACACGACCTCGAAGCAACGGACCGTTGTGCGTAAATTATCCACCTTGTCCAGATTAGCGTCAGAGAAAATCAGGATGTCGTCCGCAAACTACACACGAGTTATCGAACTGTGCATACCTTTCACACGAATGCCGTTTAGAATACCTGCATCTTGACCTTTGTGTAACATCCTGGATAGGGCTTCTCCTACTATGAGAAAAAGGAAAGGGGATACAGGGTCGCCTTGCCTTAATCCTTTCGAACTTTTGAAAAAACCTTTCGGGGATCCATTCAGAAAAACAGAGAAATTTGTTAAACCGATACACTCGCCTATCCACCTTCTCCATTTATCACAAAAACCCATCTGCTTCAACATATATTGCATGAAACCCCAGTTCACATGATCATAGGCCTTTTCGATGTCCAAACTACAGAAAATGCTTTTCAACCCGGATATATGGGTGGAATGCAGACATTCATTCGCAATAAGCGCACAGTCAATTATCTATCTACCCGGGATAAATGCACACTAATTAGAGGAAATGATTGAACCAATAACCTTCTTCAAACGAGAGGCCAAAACTTTCGCCAGAATTTTATAAGGACCCCCTATCAAACTAATCGGTCTGAACTTGCCGAAGGCATCCGCACCCGAAAATTTAGGGATTAAAGCAATAAAAGAAGCCCCAAGACCTTTAGATAATCTCCCTCATTCATGAAATTCCTTGAAGAAGTCCATGACATCCTCTTGAATAATCTCCCAAAAATTCTGGAAAAATAGGATAGGTTACCCATCTGGACCAAGAGCCTTATCCCCGCCTAAAGAACCAACTGCCATTTTTACTTCTTCGACAGAGAAAGGGGCTTCAAGGAGAGAAACATCAACTTCAGAAATTCTGTCTACCTGTGGGTGATCCAGACGAGGTCTGTCCCAAGCTCTGTTTTGAAGCAAGCATTTGAAATAGGAAACATCCTCATCCACAATTATATCTTTGTCTTCAATTCGTATATCATTAACGATGATAATGATGATCTTGTTTGCTCTGGCATGCATACTGGCTATGGAGTGAAAATATTTTGTGTTCTTGTCCCCTTCTTTTAACCATTTCGTACAAGATTTTTGCTTCCAAGAGATCTCCTTTTGGAGAATTTTGTTGGATAGAGTTTGAATGAGCTGAATTCTCCTGGCTAGAGTGGCAGACGACAGTGGGCTAACTTCTGCACGGGCATCTAGCAAAAGCAGCTCAGAAAGAATTGAATCCATTTTTGCTTCCTCGTTGCATTGTACCGATTGATGACACTGCTTTAATTTTTCTTTCAAGAGTAAGTTTGGAGCATAGCCTGTAACCTGAAAAGCAGCCCACCAGTCAGAGATCATCTCATGAAAACCCGAAATTTTAAACCATGAAATGTCCAACCGAAAAGGTTTCAGACACCAATTAGACTCCTCAATTGAGAGACGCACAGGCCAATGGTCAGAGGTAGTTCTCAGAAGAACTGACTGAGATATAGAGGGGAACAGATCCAACCATTCAGGAGAAACTAAAAATCTATCCAATCTAGATAGAATTGGATTCAACCTCCCATTGGTCCAAGTATATCTGGAGCCGAGCAAGGGGAGATCCACCAGATTATGATCATCAATCCAGGAGGAAAAAGCTCTCATCGCTGAATTGACTCTAGTTCCGTTAGATTTTTCTTCTACAAATCTGATCACATTGAAGTCTCCAACAAAACAGCAAGGGCCTGCAAACCTCAATCTAACCTCGTTTAATTCGTTCCAAAAATCTTTTCCAAGAGCTTCAGTGGATGGACCATACACAGAGCAAATAAGAAAAGAAGAGCCAAAAGAAGTATCCTACAGAATTGCTGAAACCAAAAATTTCCCAACCCAGTTATTTTGAAGCGCCCATAGAGAGGATTTCCAAGCTAACAGAATCCCGCCCACATTGCCCACTGCATCGAGGGTGACCCATCTAGCATCCTTTGCCTTCCAAAGCATCCCCATCAGACAATCGTCGATCTTTTGCACCTTTGTTTCCTAAAGGCAGATAATTTGAGGATTGCATCTCCCGCAAGAATTCTTTATTAGTCTTCTTTTCTGTTTTGATCCCACGCCCCTAACATTCCAAGATATAATCTTCATTTGGAAACAGAGCTGCCCCGATAACCCTGGCGCCCTACCTCAAAGCTGAGACCAACAGATATTCCCGGACTCATCGCTAGACACTGAAGTTCTCTGTTGCTGCATGATTTGGATAGACGTTTTCTGGGAGATTTCATTGTAGAAAGAGGCCTTCCTTAAGCTTCAATACATTGAAATAAGGCGATATAGTTTTCCGGGCAATCCCCAAAAGACATTCCTAAGGATCTTCCTACGTGTCCCATAGCATCTCTAATCCACTTCTTCTGAATCATATCGATAATTTTGGCCCTGTCTTCTTCATCTTCCATCTTCTTTTCAAGAATGCTATCCTGATGAGCTGATGTTCCAATTCTAACTTGTAACGGCTCTGCCTCAATGATTCCTTCTCTCGAATCGTCCTGGAACAACGATACAAGGTTCTGATTTGACCATTTACAGGAGGAAGGGATAGGACTAGATGGGTGAGAGCCAGGAGAAGACGGGATCTCCAACTGCAAGTAAGAAGCATCGTCACCTGTGCTCCCCAAAGAAGATGAGTCGAAAGAGACGACTTCATTGCTAACAGTCACCCGATCGACCATTGACTCTCCCGATTGATTGGCTTGGATGAGAAGAGGTAAATTTCCAGGAAATTTTGGGGAGTTCGGGAAATCTTTCATGGCGCGAGGCTTTGGGATTTGATTCCGATTATATGTGATGGCGGGGAGTAATGGAAGGTTAAGATCGAGGGGAGAGAGAGATACGAGAGTCGAGACGTCTGAGGTAGCCATCATCTGTGTGTCTGGGCTCGAGGTTGCCAGAATAGGCTGTTCGGGAGCTTGGTTCGAGGTAAGGAGCTTTCCCAAGCTGTCGCTATTGTCCCCAAAAACAACACACGGTGCGTTATGGAGACTCGGAGTGTGCGTTGCAGTTATTGATGACATGATCGCGCTACATAGCTCGATCACCGCCCTGCAAATAGATGATTCATCGATACAAGAATCGTCGACCTTGGGGTTCGGGACCCTTTCCTCTGAGAAGTTGTCACGCGTCTCTCGGTAAAATTGCCCACTGACGCTCACATGACTCACTACAACTGGAGCGATGGGAAAGTGGTTTGGTACTCCCCGTGAGCATCGAAAGCGTGCATCATCTTCTTCCACCGCCCCAGAGATAGTCGTTGAAGGGGGAGGAGGAAGATCCTTTAACCTCCAAAGATCACCCGATCTTGGGGCTGGGCTACCTTCAGTTTCCACTTGCAACGGCAAATCAATGCTTCTATTGTTGACGAGAACCTTGATCTGATTGGGCATAGGAGTCCCCTTTTTTCTTCTGACCCGAATCCTGATTACAGCCATCTCCTCGCCAAATTTTGTCTTCAGATCGAGTTCGATGAAGGAGCCTAGAAGAGATGCCACTGAGAGGAAGAACACATCGTTCCATAGTTCAAGAGGGATACCTGGACGAGGAACCATACATCTTCCACACCGAACATGGAAAATTCGTTCCATCTCTTCACACAGCAAACCGAACCTTCTGAACGGAGCGTTCCCGCCATGATGAAAATGTCCATATTAAGGCTCGGGCTCCCCCTGATCCATAGTTCGTTATATCCTATGGGTTTGATAATGTACATTTCTGGCCGGATATTGCAGCACTCATCAATCCAGGATCGAACTTGGGAAATGGAAGTCCCTTCTTTCGTTATCACCACAACCGTATCCTGCAATTCCTTTTTTGAGTTGTTAAATACTTCCTGATTAATTCGTATAACATTTTCCGACTCTGTTCCTTCCGTGGGGTCTAATTTTTCTTTCTTCTCTTCCGTCTTCCGTCCCTTGTCTTTTCTGTTTCGGTGTTTGGGAGTTTGGATGTTATGGGTCTTCTCTGTCTCTTTCGGTTTAATAAGCATATCTCTGAAGGAGATTCCAGAATGTTTAGGAGGTCGGTGTGGAGAGTTGTTATCTGTAACCTTCAGATTTTCCATGGATGATGAAAATGGTTGATGTGCTTTTTTTCGCTCTGGGCCGTATCTCGCTCTTTGAACCAGCATTCTTTTCCCTCCGAAGCTTTCTCCATGTAGCATCTGTACTGCTCTGGATAGTTCTTCTTCTGAACTCATTCTAATCAGCGCAAATCCTCTCTAATATCCATTGTTTCGATCCCTAGGCATTATGACGTCCATTACCACACCTGCTCGCCCAAACACTCTCGAGAAGTTGATTGGGAGCCATCCTTGTGGATATCCTCGAACAAAGAGTGTTGGGTAGCTCGCAACATATCTACCCCTCTTTGTTGTTTCTATTGTTTTCCCTTTTTTCCACAATATCTGTATCCATTGTTCCAGCATCATGGTTTCTACTCTCGTTTCCATCATTTTCGTCACTTGCATTTGCATTGTTGTCGGCAGCGTCATTCCGTAGTCGTCGTCGGCAGCGTCATTCCGTCGTTGTCGTTCCATCGTCCGCAGCGTCATTCCGTCATTTCGTCAGCGTCATCGTCATTCCGTCAGCGTCATCGTCGTCCACTCTGTTACTGGATGCATTCACGACTCCTGCTTTTGATTGCGTCAACTAGATCAAAGACTGGATTTGGTTAAGAGTTCGCAAGCCTCAGTTAGGACTCAGTCGACTCTGTCAAGACTCAATCTACTAGCCAAGTAGACTTGTTCCTCTTTATTAAAAGAGGGCTTTTTCTAGAAACCAGTTCTTTCTAAAAAGAAGGGACCTATTTTTCATTTTTATGATTTGACTACTCTAAATATATTTAATGATATTGACCTCTAAATATATTTTAATGATATTGACATGCCTTGGTAGATATGTAGTCATCAAATTAATTCAGCTCAAAGGATTTCCAAATCAATTGTAGTTCTTGGGATTCTCAATAATGCTTTAAACAGATAGAAGGGGATGCTTTAGAAGTAACTTCGGCATCATTTTTTAGCTTATGAACAGGGTCTTCTGCTGTTTTTCTGCCAACGGACATCTCTTCTTTTTCATTACAATGAGTATTCCCTTGATCTTTTTCCTTGTTCATTACAATGAGATTGCCATCACAAACATAGCCTTGTAGTAGCTATTTTGGGTCAGCTTTGTGAATCCCGTCTCTCTAATCTTGTTATACTATAAAACTCGAATGAAATCCATGTGCCAAAAGATGGGAAGTCACTTAATCCAATAGTTGCACAAACTGAGAAGTGAAGCAGCAATGGATTTGGTGCAAAACCGGGGAAGCATTTGTCTAAAAATGTTTTCAAGTATACATAGATAGCAAGTGAGAGCAGGAGCAGCACCTAGTTAGAAGGATCGTACAACTAAGCTTAATCCCTTGATTTAAAACGTTCAAATGACACACTGTAAGATGAAAATAAAAAAGCCAAGTAGCTGAGAGTTAAAAGAATTCTACATGTAGGTGTTCTTTTACATATATTTTGACAGGTGTGTCCTTTTTGTACTTAACGTGAACAAGGAATTAGAGTTGGAAGCAAGAAAGAAGGTCCCCAAGTAAGGTAGCAGCTTCCCCATAAAATAGTACAGATAAAAGTTCATTCGCATATGCAGAAAATCTCACCAGTCACTTTGACATGAGGACCATTTTCTGCTGGTGTCATCTTCTTAGGTGGCAATGGGCCATTGCGGTGAGTCCAACGGTTAAAGGAGCATCTAAACCAGACTTCAGGTTTCCCATTCAGTACTGTGTTGGAAGGATTATAGAAAACTGTAACAGTCGTTCCTGCACGGACTTCAAGCGGTTCGGTGTAGACTATATGCTTTTGCGACAACAGAAACATTTTCATGGTTTTTTCCCTTGTTTCAGCTTTCAAGCGTGCTGTTTTCTCAGCCTGTAGGAACACAAATAGAGAAAAAGAACAAAAGCTTTCTCATGATACAGCTGAAGCTGAACAGAAACAGAATTCGGATGAATAATTGAAATTGAAATTGAAAGAACAAAACATGAAGAGAAACTACATGATCATCAGCTCAAGGGCATCTACAGTATCCATGGGCTCAAGCCCAGACAAGTGGAGCTGCGGAGGCCACTTTCACTGATTCGGACCTTTGATCCAATGGGTGCTGCTAAATTTGGACCAAGCCAAAACCTCCTACATTAAGATCCCAACCGTCCAATCTTTAGCTTTTCCTTCATCTAATGTGGACCATTGCAAGTCTTCTTTCTAGAGGCAGACCATTGATCAAGTATTATGCCATCAGGGAAATTTGTGGTCACTCAATTGAAACTACCCATGGTGGGGGCAATCATATCAACAATCTGAATCACCAAACCATGGGCCCCACTTGTAAAACCTCAAGCCCAAGGATATGAGACACATTCACAGGCCGAGGATCATACAATTCCTCAAAGATGAACAACCACTGGAAGTTCTTCTAGAAACTGACAGGATATACAGTGGAAGCCCGATCTTATTTGTCAATGTCTTGAAAGTATTAGGTAGTGATGAGTGATGACCATGTCCATGACCTAAATTTAAAACTAACCTTTGCACGTATAGCCTCTTCTCTTTGCTTTCGCTCCTCTTGAAGTCTCTTGTATATCTGGTGCTCTTCTTCAACCCAATACAATTCTTCAGGTATACGATTTGGAACAGTTGCATGGAAATCCTCATAGTTATTGTTGTCATACACTTTGGCACTTTGTGGTGGTCCATCAGCAAAAACCCAATCAACGACGAGGGATCGATCAGGCACAACAACTATGAAAGAGAAAAAAATCTGTATAAGTTGCGCATTGTAGTGATTCAAATAACCGGGGGGGGGGGGGGGGGGGGGGGGGGGGGGGCGCACCAAATTGTTCCTCCACGATTTGGAAATCCCAAGTGGTGCTTTTTGAGGAGTGATATTATCAAAATGCCTCTATTTTTATTTTTATGTTGAAAGTGGAAGTGGAAAATTGTGGGCCCAATTGGCATGTGTATGACATCCTACTCATCCAACAGATGTACCCCACCATGAAGACCAAGCGAATAAAAATTCTCGTTTATCCAATCACTAAGTGGGCCGCACTAAATAAAAAATTATATATATATACACACACACACACACACACACGACCTAAAAATATCCAAATTCTCGAGTGACTCCACCCAATAATTTGGTCAGCCATATTTTTTGTTTGGGTGATCATCATGCTCTGCTACATATGTTGGATG
Source organism: Magnolia officinalis (assembly GCA_021015155.1). Classification (NCBI taxonomy): domain Eukaryota; kingdom Viridiplantae; phylum Streptophyta; class Magnoliopsida; order Magnoliales; family Magnoliaceae; genus Magnolia; species Magnolia officinalis. The sequence goes on along the minus strand of JAJHSJ010000002.1, from coordinate 11,577,250 downwards.
TCACACACATACCATATGAGCCCCACAATTCTTCACTGATTAACTTGTGCGTGTGTGCGTGCGTGCGTGCGTGCGTGTGTGGTGTGTGTGTGTGTGTGGGGGTGTGTGTGGGTGGGGGGGGGGGGGGGGGGGGGGGGGGGGTTGGGTTGGACTAGATGAGCGTTTTGGTAATTCTTCCCCTCGAAAAAACCTCCCAGATATTTTGATTCATGGAGAGGCATTATTTCGTAAAATCAGAATTCCTGAAGAATTTTCCTGTGAAAATCCCAAAAAAACAAATTAAGCTATAGATGGTGATATGTTGCTGCAGAATTCATAGCAATAATTGCTATACTCCGCAAACAAAATGTAAAGATGAGGTTTAGTTGCAAACATTGTTCTAATTATCTATGATATTATCGAAATATCTCCGATATTATCTTTTTCTCCAGCTCAGCGATACCAATAACACTGGTAGCAATATCGATAACGCTGGTAGTATCGAAAATTCTAGGTATTAGCAATGCATCACTAACTATCACTAACATATCAATACCGCTAATGTAATCGCAAATATTTTCAACTATGTAAATTCTAGGTGTCGCTTGTATTGCCAATGCATCAATATCACCAATTTATTACCAATATTTTCAACTATGTAAATTCTAGGTAATGCTTGTATCATAAGGGCATGTTTGGCTGGACGAACCCATGGGATTAGGAGGGATGGGATGGTAAAATCCCGGGATATGCCAAACGAGCCAAATAGACCCGATGAACTTGTCCCGGGATATAGCAAACCCATGGAACTTAAACCAATCCACTGACATCACCATCCTTACCTTAAAATTGATCCCATCCCTCCTAATCCCGTTCAATCGTGCTTGGGGCGTGTTTGGTTGGACGGATTGGAAGGTAAAATCCTGGGATATGCCGGGCGTGCCAAACAGACTCGGTGAACTTGTCCCGGGACATAGCAATCCCATGGATCTTAAACCAATCCACTGACACCACCATCATTACCTTAAAATCCATTCCATCCCTCCTAATCCCTTTTAATCCGCCCAGCCAAACAGGCCCTAAGTGTATCAACGATATTTCAATAATTTCGCCAACGTATTGATATCATCAAAATTTTGTTTATTAGAAAGAAAATTATTTCAAATTTTTTTCATTAGCACATGGTTGTATGTAGTGTTCTATTTGTCATTGATAATATTGATAATATCTCGATATTATTGATATCGCAATATGCACGATATTGAGACCACAATCTTTCGTTTCCTTTCCAATTGTTGACGTTTTCTTGGTGAAATATCATGTGTTGTTGATATTTTACAAAATTGATAGGATGTTTGGATGGAAGGTTGAATGGTTAAACAGGCCGGATGGGATGGTTGGAGTTATTTCTTTCAACATCACATGCTTTTAAGGCTCCATTAAATGGAAACTTGTTATGTATGCATTCTTTTTGCAAATTTTTTATTTCTAAATAAGCAAATATGTACATTTTAACATCTCCTGAAGTTTCGTTGAAAATTCCACCGTTTTTCCCATGTTTCCCCGCATTTTCGGTTATCAACAATATTATCGGCAATATCGATATTGTTTCCGTATCCCTAGCCAACGAAACTTGTAGCAATACCGATACTTCGAACATTGGTTGCAAACAATGAGATAATGAATGAAACACCTTGAGATTTCAGCAACATCTTTCCATGTTCGACTGCCATGAAACACTCGTTGGACACATGCACACATGGGCACTAGTCTCCACAGATTCGCTTAGGCTAAAGACAGTATTTTTTTTTTTTAAAGAGAGGGTGGGCTGACAGAAAAGACCCAAACAGCTAGCATCCCTATCTACCAATGCATCTGCAATGCCATTTGCATTTTCCATAAAATGGAAAACAAAATTTTTAACTTGGAGGAAAAATCCTTCCTTAAACAGGAATCTCAACTTCCATGGCTCAGGCTGCCCTGAGGACACCCATGCAATGACATTTTCTTGGTCAGATACCACAATCAATGAGCAAGAGAAATCCTTCTAGAAAATCTTCAAGGCTTCCCAAAGTGGTTGTGCCTCTGCTTCACTAGCCTCCCCATCAGAGAGGCCCAAAATTAGTCTGAAGCCACTTAGGAACAAACAAACATGGACATGGGAGCTGTTAAGTACAAGCTACCAGTGCACAAATAATAGATGAAGAATGAAATCTTCACATTAGTTTATTTGATTGAATTTGTCATGTTAACAGTTCCATACACATGGTATCCTGTAAAATAGGCCTTCTGATGGTTACTGAATCAAAACTTCAAACATTCTGATTCACTGCAAATACTAACTGATAATTAATGTGTGTCATTCCTGTCGATGTAAATAGACTTACAACTTGAGTTGCATTCAGTTCTTCCTGAAACATAGTAATTCAATCACATTGGATACCCAAAAAAGCTGCCATTTGATTGGGTCCTTGATGCATGACAATTAACCACTTGCTCGAACTGATAGAGCATGGCGAATGAATCCCTTTATCTCATAGCCCAGGCCCCACATCGCATGGGTTAGTACCTCGGCCAAACATCCTCGTGGGCCCCACATCACATGGGTACTGCCTCATAGCTGAAGTGGTAGACTGAGTGAAAGATACCTCGTTTCAACACTGAGGTCTTGGTATCGATTCCCTAGTGAGGGTGACTAACAGTGATGTGTGAACTGAGAGTGGGGTGTACTAACAAGCTAACCAAAAAAAAAAAAAAAAATGGGTACTGCCTCATATGAGCCACCCACCTCACACGAGCCACCCGCCTCATACAGGCCACCCACCCCGAGTGTGTCCCCGCATCCCACAGGTTACCCCACTCAAGCCTGGTGTGAAAATGCCCCTGCATACTGCATTAGTCTTTCCCAAAGGAATTTGGAAAGGCTTGTTTCCAAGAACTCAAGTGTGCATGATCAAGTTGGTAACAATTAGATCCAGTCATCTTGGAATAGTCCCATGGGGGGGGGGGGGGGGGGGGGGGGGGGACTGTTGGACGAATGCACCCTTTTCAGCTAAAATGACTATGCATTCTTTGTCAGCCCACCTTTTAGCAGGAAAAAAAACATGTAAACTGGTGACTAATGGCATGATCATAGGAAAACAGTGTTTCAAATAGCGTTCGTAGTGTAGCTAAATAGCATAAATCCCCTGTAGTGTAGGCTACAGCGGTCAGGTACGTAACATGTAGGGTTTGTAGCGTACGCTACAGTGTATTTTTTGTTTATTTTGCTATTTTTGAAGAGTGATGAGAACATTTATTTTTATTTTTTTAGTTTTGTTTGTTAAAATTGGTGTAGAATTCATATTATAAAAAATATATTTTAAAAAAAAAAAAAAAAAACTTTAAATGTAAAGTTAAAACCAAACCTTTCTTTGTTTACTTTCACTTAAAATCATGGTGATCCTTTGTTAAAGTTAGTGTGAAACTCACACGCTGAAAAACCTTTGAAACTAAACTTAAAAGAAAAAGGATTTCAAAAGAGGGTTTTCGAAAACCCCTTTTTGTATAGATGACACCTTTATTGTACTTAATACTATTAACCTATAGGATTTTTATTTCTTTTCATACTTGTAAGTTGTGACTTGTGGTTTCAATTAGACATTATTAAATAAAGTGGTTTGATTAAAAAAAGTAAAATGGTTTGCTTAGAAAGTTGTTGATGTGATAATTATTTGATTTGGTTTATGACTTTATATGTGGATTGGCTTTTGAGAAATGATAATTAATAACTTATTTGAATATGCTTATACTTGAAAAAATTAATAATCTTTTAGGCATTCTTATATTTTTTGCTTCTTTCTTACTATTTATCATATTTTTTCTATATTTAAATTAAAAAATAGAAGTATCATGTAACTCATGCTACATGCTACAGAGGGTTGAACGCTACACAACATGCTGCCGCTATTTAAAACACTGTAAGAAAAGGCCAACAAGGTGGAAGAAATGTCGTCCCCAAAAGAGGGATGCTAACTGCAGATGGTTTGGTACATACCCTTAAGAGATACAAGCTCTCAGAGGAGCATGTAGCAAAAGTGGAGAATATTCAGACTGTTAATCCAACAGCCCCCACCATTAACTGCCAATGGCCTAAAATACAGGCGAATTGGAAATCCTGATCATGCAATACAAACAGATCCCTGAAAGGGAAATTGTCATTCTTTTCCTCAAATCAACTAATTATGATTGTTGGATCAGTCCAACTATTGGGCCATGAACCATTTATGGTAGGGTGAGACAGGCAAGCTGTCTGTATCTTGTACATGCCTAACACAATCACATACTCCAATGGGAACTCGTCTGTAATAAGGTGAATGATATGCTGCATGGGTATAGATGAAAAACTAATCAAAATTTGAACAAAGATTGGAATTGACACATACCATCTGCATACCACCAGTCACCCGAGTCTTTCTCAGCACAGATAAGCCTTTCCACAATAGTCAATCCATCTTTCCAGTTATTATGCCCACCGTGAATCCAAACCTCTTCTGCCTGGGCAAGTGGGCCAGAGCTCCGGTTGTAATATAATTTCACCATGTCCTCACCTTTGAACTCACTAGGCTCTATATAATATACATTATCAACAGACTGCTCAGCCTTTTTCATTAATTGAAATACTATTTCCCGTCTTTTCTCAATCTCCATCTTAGCCTGCGCTCTATCAGCTTCACTTGCAGCCTTTTCTGCCTCCAACCGCCGCTGCTCTTCAGCCTGTCTTTCCCTTTCAGCTTCCTCGGCTGCAAGCCTTTCAAGTTCCCTTCGTTTCTCCTCCAGCAAGAAATTTTCAAACGCAGATGCATCCATTCCACTTTCAACTGGTATAACGAAATCTTTCGAACTGTTATTCTCATAGACATCGCCCCCATTGAAGAAAACAAAATCCATGTTGTACGCTTCCTTAGGAATGTCAACCTGGCAAGACCACCAGTCCCCTTTAAGATCAGTCTTTTGCATCTTTTTAGTAAAAGATTTCCATCTCCAATCATTAAAGGCTCCCATTATCAAAACATCTGATTCACCTTTTAAGGTGGAAAGACTTCTGTTTAAGAACACTTCAATACTTTGGTCAGGTTTCACAACTTGCGGATGAACAAACAACTTATTCCCTACCAAAAAGTTCTCCTCGGCAAGTTCCTCAAGCAGCCTCTTGCGCGCACGTGCTTCCATCTCTAGCTTCTGTTTCATCAATGCTTCCTCGCGTGCTTGTGCTTCCATCTCCAGCTTCTCTTTCATCAATGCTTCCTCGCGTTCTCGTGCTTCCATCTCCAGCTTCCATTTCATCAATGCCTCCTCGCGTGCTCGTGCTCGTACTTCCATCTCTAGCTTCTGCTTCATCAATGTCTCCTTGCGTGCTCGTGCTTCTATCTCTAGCTTTTCTTTCATCAATGCTTCTTCCACGTCTGGTTCTTTGTCCACTACGACATCAACCTTTTTGAGTATTTCTGGTGCACCCAATTCAGCTTTATCCTCATCAGTTCCAGCCATGGTTCCCTTCTCCACTATGTCATGACTCTTGATGGTAGGCGAGTGCTGTTCCATTGACGGTGTTTCATCTTTCTTCTCTTCAATCTCATCTGTTTGTTCCTGAGCTTCTCCCAACACATCTGTTTTTCTTTTTACCTGATTGCTTAAAAGGCTGGTTTCTGGAACAACTTCGCTCATCTGCTCTTCACCTGCATCGGCTTTCGTTTCAGTCAATTTGTTTCCAGGACCAGTATATTCATTTGAACTGGAAGGACTAGAACTTTCTTTTTCTCCACTATCATTTTGGTCCCTCTTCTGGATGCTTGTTCCAACCTCGGTTTTCGGCATGAATCCCTTGGGACTAGGCCTGGGATTTGAGCTCTTTCTTGGCCTTCTCCTTGGATAGTCTGCAAAGGTATACAGAAACAGTTAGTGAAAAGAAATTCAAAAAAGGAACCCAAAGAAAAACATATAGGTACATCTATCTAATGTTTGGTTAGATCAACCAAGCACTGACCTGCAGTTGCTCTAATGAGAGATGTAACACTGTTCCCAGGAAATTCTTTACACCCCGGAGATGACTGGCAAAAAAGGAGAAGAAGAAAAATAGAACTCATCAGTTACAGAATACCACTTCATTGAAATTATCTTTCGGAAAGAATTTAAATCACAGTTTGATGCATTATTCACAGAGAAGTATATCACGTGAGCTGCATATCATTATTCAACCAGCAACTGATAATCCTGACTGTTTATTCAGTGGGATCCAAAGTCACAACAATCAGACATCCTAGCAATTGATAAGTGGCCAGAAAAACAACAGTTCAAATGAAAATTGGCAATTGCCCATATATAGCAGAAAATTGAAACAGTTGCAATCATCTAATCTTTGACTTTTGGGAATCCAAAGTGGCGCCCACCATGTGAAATATCTTGATCATCACATGTCTAGACATGTGTGCAGTGAAGATGGCACCTCATGATAAAATTTCTCTTATTCATAACCATTTCCATAATCAATCAAATCAGTCGATGGCCACAATATGAACTTCTAGCAGAACTTAACAAACCCAAAATCTACGAGAGATCCGAGTGTTGCTTCTTGTGCAAAATAGCGATAGTATTTTGAAATCTTCATCTAATAACCCACCAGAAAAATATCAGAAAGACAATAAATAAATAAAAAGAAAATAAATTGAAGTAAACCATTTTTTATTTTTTTAAAGGCCACAAATTTTCCTAAAAGCATTCGGTCTCCATGTTTAAACTCAAAAAAGGACATTCAGATATTGTATAATCAAGATAAGACCATTTACACCACAAATTGATTTAATATATAATTATATATATATATATATTATATAATATATATATATATATATATATATGTTGGGTCCCTTAGCATACATGTTCACATCGCTGTTAGGTCCCTTAGCATTTTATTTCTAAATAAATTTCATGGAATTTTAGTTTCAGTGTTGTAGTCAGATGAAACATTGTCAAACGATTTATCCAGTTTGTCATACAAACAACAATCATGTATTCTCAATCAATAATCATGGCAAGCACAAATCATTATAGTATTTTGAAATCTTCATCTAATAACCCACCAGAAAAATATCAGAAAGACAATAAATAAATAAAAAGAAAATAAATTGAAGTAAACCATTTTTTATTTTTTTAAAGGCCACAAATTTTCCTAAAAGCATTCGGTCTCCATGTTTAAACTCAAAAAAGGACATTCAGATATTGTATAATCAAGATAAGACCATTTACACCACAAATGATTAATATATATATAGACACACACCACACACACACACACACACACACACCACACACACACACACACACACACACACACACACACACAACACACACACACACACACACACACACACACACACACAACCACCACACACACACACACACACACACAACACACACACACACACCACACACACCACACACACCACACCACAAACACCACACACACACACACACACACACCACACACACACACACACACCAACAGCAAGTTCTGACAAGATAAGTTGCAACTCGATTTGTTAGAGCACCCAAATGCACCCTGAATCCCTTAAAATAAAACACAGAAAGAGTGTGGAACAGTACCACATCAAAATTTTATTTTCATAGATAATAATAATTTTTTAAAAAAATCTGTAAAAATATAAAATTCATTTGAAAAAAGATATGTATGGACTAAAAAACCTATAACTTGATAAACCATCCGAGCACACGTGCTGAAGTTAAATAATAGTCCAAACACACAAAAACCCAAAAAGGAATCTGATGTTCTATGTTAATAAAATTCTCTTAATCAAAACAACAATAAATATAAAAGTTTAATAAAAACATCCATTTGTATTAATTAAGCTACCTTGATTGATAATTCAAAGTCCAAACTCACACCCAAAAAACAAAAAAGCTCAAACGCAGAAATTCCAAGTTACTAAAATCCACTCATTCAAAACTACGAAAATATAAAACATCAATTGGAAAGAAAAAAAAAATGCATTTAGAAATATATCAACTTGGTTTATTCACCCAATGATCATTGAAAAAACCCAAAAACAGAAAATCCCAAAAACCATACTAAGGAAGAAACAATGCTGCAAAAAATCATTTTCTCATTCTGTTTTTGGTAATACCATAGTAGAACTCTGTAGTCTGTACTACTTTATAACCAAAAGTAGAAAAGAAGGGGTGTATTTATCAACCAGGGGGTGTAAATATCTATTACCAAACAAATCTTTAAAAAGAAGAAGAAAAAAAAAAACACTTCTTACCTTCTACTAAGAACAATATAATCTCTCATGAATCATCCAACAAGTGAAAAAAGAAAGATACTATAGAACCCAAAATAGCAAAAAAGAAATTATAAAGAACCTATGTATAGAATCACATGTTTTGTACCATTTCAATTCCAAAAATAAGTGGGTGTATGCAAAATCAATCAGGGTGAGTGTAGATATCAATACTCTCAAAAGAACCAACTATATTCAATCATACAAGCCAACATACAACAAAACCCAAAACCCAAAACCCAAAACAGCAAAATCGTATAAATAACGCTTAGAATCTAAACAACCAAACTAGCAAATGAAGTGAAATTACATGAAATGAAATGCTGAATCTTCCATTGGAGAAGCTCCCAGACAAAAGTCTGATCTTGGAATTGGTAGAGTTGTTTCTGAGAGAGAATGGCCTCTGAATTTGCAAAGAGGCCTCCATTGATGCTCGAGCAGATTGCAATCCAAAAGATCAGATCATAGACAACGTCTCCCTCTCTCTCTCGATCGAATATAATAAGTTTCTTTTATTTTATTTTGGCAAAATGATAGTATTAAAAGAAGCGAAGGAGAGATGGAGAAGACGACAAAGCAGGAGAGCTTTAACGGCCATCCTTTCCCGATAGCATTTTGGTGGAATTTACACGTGTTTCATCCGAGCCGTATAAAGAGTTCAACTAAAAGAGAGACTTTCTGGGGATGACGCAGGACGGACGCGGATTGCCTGCCAAATCCTGTCGCACGAACATTCTGCGGCGGAATCTACGTGGGGCCACCGTGATGTTTGGGAGAAATCCACTCCGTCCATTCGTTTCTCATAAACATGTTAGGTAATGAGTCCAAAAGCGAGGTAGATACAAAACTTAAGTGGGCCCCACGATGGAATCAGTGAAGATTGAATGCCTACCGTTGAAATATTCTTAAGGCCACGTAAGTTTTGTATCAGGCTTATATTTGTCTTTTCAGTTCACTCCCATAGGAATGACCTTATTAACGGTATGGATGGCATATAAACATAACGGTCCACTCAGGGAGGTTTCAACGGTGGACATTTTCCTGCACACTTTTTTTTATATCGTGCGTGGCCACTTGAGTTTTAGACTTGCTTGAACTTTGGGTTATGCCTAACATGATATGGTAAAACGAATGAACGGATTAGATTTCTAGTAAACATCACAGCGGGACCTATCTCGCTTAAGAAAGGCCTTCCCATGAATCCAAGCTTAAGAGTCCTGCGTGGGCACGGATTCCCTACAGAACCTATCGTGTGACCCAATTGAATTTACTATATATCTCATGTTTTTGGCATGCCCTGACATGAGAAACTTGGACGACTTGAATTCTAACAAACATCACGGTGGCCCCACCCGGCTTCAGGCTCCCGAAGTTCCTGTGAAAGGGAAGCTATCTTGATTCATGTACCTTACATCCACGCTGTCCATCCGTTTTAAAACCTAATTTTATATCATTATCCAAAAAATGAAGTAAATTCAAACCTTAGGTGGTCCACATCACGGGAATTAGTGGTAATTGAATATACACCATTAAAAGCTTCTTGGGATCCATCTAAATGTTTCTGTGTCATCCAACCTTTTAATAAGGTCAAAAAAGCTTGGATGAAGGGCCCAAATGAATATCAGCTTAGTCCAAAACTTTTGTGGCCCACAAAAAGTTTTTAATGGCCAATCACCACTGTTTCTTATGACATGGTCCAACTGAGATTTGGATCTGCTTCATTTTGGGATCTTGGCCCTTGTTCTAAAATGAGCTGTAAAAACGGTTGTACAGCATGGATGTAAGGAACATACTCAAGGTGGGCCCCACAGTAAGGGATCCTACCCACCTTGGTGGTTCCCGATCCACCAAAGCCGTCCCGCGGGACTGTCAATCGGCCGGGCTCGGGCCTAAAAAATCAAAATTTTAAATAGTAAAATTAGCGCCGCGCAACGGCCCAACTAAAACAATTCAAAATCTGCCCGAGATCTACTCAGGCCCGGTCCACGGACGGGCTTTTACAGGCAATCTGCAACGGGCGCGGACTGAATAGCGAGACTCGCTACCGAAGTGACGTCACCAAGTTCCGTGGGCCCCACCATGATATATGTTTTGTATCCACACCTTCCATCCATTTGGAGAGACCATTTTAGGTAAATATCTAAAGAATTAGTTAAATCTAAAGCTCTGACGGACCCTAGCACAGGAAACAGTGGGGACAGTGACGCCCACCATTAAAAACTTCTAAAGGCCACAAAAGTTTTAGATCAAGCTGATATTTGTGTTTTCTCTTATTTCGTCTCTTTTTTAACTTTTGAACAGGTTAGATTTCAAATAAATATTATGGTGAGCCTTAGGATAGTTTCAGCCGTGGGAATCACTCTTCCCACTATTTTCCGTGGTGAGGTCCACTAAAGATTTTTATCTACCACATTCTTTGGCTCATGACTTAAAATGATATCTCAAAATGGATGGACGGTGTGGATATAACACATGCATCATAGTGGGCCCACAGAACTTGGTGACGTCACTTCAGTAGCCGACTCGCTACTCAATCGAATCCGCGTTGCGGATTGCGTCCTACCGCCGCCCGTCTCCAGCTGGGAACGGGCAGAGCTTTGAGTGGCCACAGTCATGTATGGGTTTATCCACACCGTCCATCCATTTTTTTCTATCATTTTAATTTGTAAAGTAAAAAATTATCCAGATCTAATACTCAAGTGGACTACAAGATTGGGATTAGACTCTTACCGTTGAAAACTTCTTAGAAAACTTCTTGGGCCTACGGAAGTTTTTGAATGGAGCTGATATTTGTGTTTTTCCTTCATTCAGATATATGTAACTTCATGAATAGGTTAGATGGAAAATAAAAATCACGATAGGCCTAGAAAAGTTTCAACGTTGAGAATCATTATCACTGCTGCCTCCTGTGGTGTGGTCTACTTGAGTCTGATATATGCCTAATTTTTTATATTATCATATAAAATGATACAAAACAATTTATGAATGGTGTGGATAAGATCCATACATCACGATGTCCACTCAAAGCTCCAGCCCGTTCCCAGCTGGAGACCGGCGGGGGTAGGACGCAATCCGCGTCCTCCGCGTCCATCTGCAACGGGAAAGCTCTCGGTTTTTGTATTTATTTATGGAGAAATTTGCTACTGTACTACCCATTTATTGCCCAATAACCTTTTTAAGAAAACTTATTTTACGTACGAGAATAAGCCCATGCTGTACGGACGACTTTATCAACCTCACTCAATTCACTCCCTTGCAGTCCAATACACGTTAGAGCTCATCTCTGACATCTCTATTCCTTCTATTCACTCATTTTCTTCGTAAAATCTTCACAGACTCTCCATCCTACTATCACATTACGTCTATTGCATTCTACTTAAGCCTAAGTGCAATCTTTTTCTGAGGGGATGTGAATGCATTGATAAAAGTGAAATCTTGAAGACTTTTTTCCGAAGAACATATTTCACATCAACACACTCTTATTCTTTTTCTCGAACATGGATTTCATCAAGTGTAAGGGAGTGAATGGAGTTTGCGGTCAATTACCTAGAAGTTTAAATTCTAGGTAAATTCTTAAGAAATTACATAGAAGTTTGTGGTTAATTTCATGCATTGCTAAGTCAAATTCACATGGTTATCTAATAAACTTCAAGAAGTTTGTGGTCAATTCCACTTAGTTCCATGCACTACTTGGTCAATTTCATGCATTTTACAATCAAATTGTAGTGCATTTTTGTAATACGACTGTGAATTCGTAATGCATTTTTTGTAATACGATTGTGAATGTTATATATTAAATACATTTGTTGTTTTCTTTGAAATTGTGAATTTCTTACCATTACGATTCAAATTTTCAATAAGACATTCATTTCGCGGTCAATTCCATGCATTTCATGGTCAATTCTATGCATTTTACGGTTAATTCCATGCGATTCCCCCTCACTTCACGGTCAATTCAATTCATTTCGCGGTCAATTCCCTTCACTTCATGGTCAATTCCATGCATTTCACTGTCATTTCCCTTCACTTCACGGTCAATGTCATGCATTTCACGGTCGATTCCACCGATTGGGGAGGCTTGACCTGTATTGGGGAGGTATTGGGGAGGCTTGACCTGTTGTTGCCATTGTTGAGGTGGTCTCGGAAAAAGCTTGAGGGGGTCCAGGTGGCTGGAATCGTGGATGTAGTTTGCAGGCCTCTGAGGATAAGGTGTGCTGGTCTCGCAGCTGGATGCATCATCTGAGGAGGCGGCGGCGGAGGTCGTTGATATGATGTAGACGGTGCATAATGAAGAGGCGACCTGTAAAACGATCGTGGTGGTCCTTGATTCCCTGGATATTGGTGACAAGGTGGTAGAAGACAATGGCGGGTAGGATGGCCCACCTTTCCGCAGTTATGGCAAGTCCCAGTGAATTGCGTTGAAAATTGAATAGTGGCATGACTGGGTATTAATGTTGGCATCATCTTCTGACACTTAGTCGCTTCATGTTGTGTGAGAGATGAATGGGCCGTGGTCTTGGCTCCACTCCTCATGTCCTTCCTCGGCTCGCGATTCTTCCAATGCTCATCAAAGTCTTTTTCTATTACGCTGGCGCGTTCCACTGCTTCTGCATACGTTTTAATAAGAAATGGCGCCAGTCGAGTACGGATAGAAGGTTTCAGTCCTTCAACAAACTTTTGCCCTTTACGAAGTTCATCCGGTATGAGAAATGTCGCAAATCGTGCCAACTCTGTAAACTTTGCATCATATTGACGCACCGTCATATCTTCTTGTTCTAATTTCATGAATTTTGTAACCTTTTGAGCACGCACATAGGCTGAAAAGTATTTATTTTCAAATTTGTGCATAATTGGTCCCATGTCCACCTTTCTATGCTCGGTTCTCCTTAGTCGTAGATTCCCACCAATGATCGGTTTCTCCTTCCAACATATATATTGCTAATTTAGCCTTTTGTTGCTCGTTACATCTCATAGCTGTGAAAATTTTCTCCATCTGCCTTTTCCAACCCTCAGCTTCACTTGGGTTAGGCCCACCTTTAAACGTAGGCGATCTCTGCCTCTTAAACTTTTTCAATAAGGACCCCGTCCCTTCAGCGGCTACATGCGTCGCTTGAGTCTGCTCCTGAGATTGACTTATAAGCACTTGTGTTCCCATAAATGAGGCAAATCCTTCCATCGCCTGGAGGATCTTGTCAATAATTGTTCCTTGCCTATCTGCATCGGGTACTTGAGTCTCCGATGCGGCCCCGAGGTTCATACTTTCATCTGTCATAACCTAGGATAAATAAGGGGATTATGAATTTTACTGAATAATTTTAAGATTATAAGAAATTAGACGGTTCAATGTAGGCATACATGAAGATCTAAGAGAAGTTGAACTAAAATGTAGTTTAGAACTATGTGCAGAAATTTCTGGTCATAAGGGTGCTATTCTATTTGATTTTTTGATATTTTTAGACATTATTTTAACTTAAAAATTTTATATAGATACATCTATAAGTCTACTATATCCCTGTAAAGTTTCATAATATTTCGACGCCTGTAAAATTTTTAAGAATTCAGAGAGTACACGCTGTCCAGATTTGGACGATTTCTGGACGATTTTTTAAACATAACATCAAATACCACTAAAATATCAGTAATATTTTAATTTTACATATTTTTTTTATAAAATTATACTCATCAAGCTTCAATTGAGTTTTTGAATCAACTCAATCGGAGTTTACTTAATAGTTATGATTTTTCAAAGTTAGACATTTTATATGGATTATTGTTGTCCAACTCAATAAATAGTTAGAAAAAAATTCAGAAATTTCCTAACGTCCAGATTTGAATTTGTATGTTAATATACAGCCTAAATAGGATCTAAGTATTATATTACAATAGATTAAAATATCCTACGTATGTATTCTAAATTTCTCATCTCCTAGTTAAGGCTATTTATGAATACTTAGAGCTAAATTTCTATTTTAGGTCCAATGTTTAAGATCAAACTTGGCTCTGATACCAACTTTGTCACGCCCCAAAAATTCGGGTACCCGAATAGGGTGTCCAGGACCCGAATTTCAGACCCGTGACCTATATAAAAAAAATATAAATAAAAAAATAAAGTATGGAAATTTCATATGCATTTCATTTTCTCCCATCATAGCAAAAAAAACTTAAAAATCCAAATATATATTAAGATAACTAATTACATACTCTTTTATTACATCGATGCATAATTATTTAACTTAACTTGAAGTGAGAAAATCAAGCTAACATTACTACATTTAGAGTTCTAAAATAAAATAAAATCTATCCTATGTAGAATGACATGCCACGTGTATCAAATCACATTCCATGCTCCACTACTAATAGAAGTACCCTACATCTTCAAAATATTCATAACCTGAAATGGTTAACACATAATGAGTTGACAACTCAATAGGATCACATCAATCCCAAGTTGAAAATCTCACAAATATTACCAAAGTAAATCTCGACATATTAATCAAAATGAGACGAACATTGAATATAAAATCATAGTAAATAATAAGTCATTCATGAACATGAAATAAATAAATTATTTAAAATAGCTTTTCTAAAGATGTTAAGATTTGGAGTGGGCAAAACACTCATGTGTGTTGATCCTTTTAGGGGATGACCCACGGCAGAGCACCGGTGTTGATCCTTTTAGGGTATGACCCTCGGCAGAGCACCGGTATAACCCTTTTTGGGACAAAAGCCCAAGGCAGTGCACCCGTGCGTATTGATCCTTTTAGGGAATCACCCAGGGCAGAGCACCCGTGCTGATCCTTTTGGGAATGACCCTGGGCAGAGCACCCGTGTCGTGCTGATCATTTCGGGAATGACCCTGGGCAGAGCACCCGTGAGAATCATCGTACAAAAAAAAATAATATTCACATACGATGCATCTAACTTACAAGGAAACATTGTAACAATTAATATCAGAGTGCCTATAACAGATAATACGGTGATCCTTTTAGGGCATAGCACCCGTAAAAAATTAAAATAATAGTTCACATAATAATTATTCATCATTACTAACAAATAATATCAAATGCAAATAATAAAGCAATACATAATAATAATAATAATAATAACAATACATAATAAATATTCATCATCACTAACAAATAATATCAAATGCAAATAATAAAGCAATACATAATAATAATAATAATAGCAATACATAATAGCAATACATAATAAATATTCATCATCACTAACAAATAATATCAAATGCAAATAATAAAGCAATACATAATAATAATAATAATAATTGCATTTGTACAGTAGTCAAATAAAAAAATTTTCTTTCAATAGGAAATTATTTATGAATATTTCGATGTCTAGATTATATAAAGCAATATATATGAATTTTTCAATGGAGGAATGATCACCTACCTGTTGTGGAAAATTTGTGTGATGGAAGGAAAATAATCTGAAGAGATGTTGATTTCTACATGCACTAACTTGGATTAATTAACTCTGAACTTGATGATGAACCCTCACGTATACTCTCCCTTTTCTTGATTTCTCTTTTCTTCTCAAAATCTTTCTTTCGTGATTTTCTTTTATATGGTTTTCTATAGGTAGCATGAGAAATGGGGTAAAAAAAATAATGTGAGGTGAGTTAGTGGGTTGGGAGTTTAATGGACGGTTTAGATTGAGGAATGGGTCCCACCATGATAATGGAAATCATGGTGAATGGGTTCGTGTGCTCAACTAAGCCGCAAAGAACAAGGAAGGAGAGAAAAACGTGGAGGAGAGGGGGTTGCTTGTGGGTGACGTGCGTCAGCACGTCACTTGCTTCCTCCCTTTTTTTTTTTAAGAAATGGGCCCCACAGGAATAACATGATGAATCCACACCATTCATCAGTCTTGCCCTTCAAGGTTAAGGCCTGAGCCAAAAATGAGGGCCATCCACAGCTCAGGTGGCCCACACCCAAAGGCAACGGTGGAACCCACCGTTTTTCAAAATAACGGAGTATTACAACAACAGTTCTGGGTGTCCACTGTGTCCGCAATCCGTGATGGACCACAAGCCCAATGAGATCTATGATTCCCTAAACTTTTAGATTTTTCTGACCTTCCCACATCGCGGTATGGTCCGCACAGGCTATCACTAAGTGTAATCGGGCTACTTGGCTTGACGGCCCACCATGGTCTGATCGTGACCAGACTAGACCACTCGTGTATAAGCTAACGTTGGGTGTTAATGGTCAGTTAAGTGATATTATAAGTTAATTAAAAAATAATTTCAAGGATTTTTTTTTTTGGAGATCCAAAACAATGAAAATCCAGGATGTTACAAGTCCACTACAGATTTTAATCTTCCTCATTCTTTGCCTCATAACTTAAAATGATATCTAAAAATGGATGGACGGTATGGATATAACATATACATAATAGTGGGGCCCACAGAACTTGGTGACGTCACTTCAGTACCGACTCGCTACTCAACCCGTCATAATCTAATCCGTGTCCAGACGCGGATTGTGTCCTACCGCCGCCCGTCTCCAGCTGGGAACGAGCAGAGCTTTGAGTGGCCACAGTGATGTATGGGTATATCCACACCGTCCATCCATTTTTTCCTATCATTTTATTATATAAAATAAAAAATTAGGCAAATCTAATGCTCAAGTGGACTACAAATTTCGGATTAGACTCTTACCGTTGAAAACTTCTTGGAAAACTTCTTGGGCCTACGGAAGTTTTTGGATGGAGCTGATATTTGTGTTTTTTCTTCATCCAGATATATGTAACTTTATGAATAGGTTGGATGGAAAATAAAAATCACGGTAGGCCCTAGAAAAGTTTCAACGGTGAGAATCATTATCACTGCTGCTTCCTGTGGTGTGGTCCACTTAAGTCTGATATATGTCTAATTTTTTATATTATCACATAAAATGATACAAAACAATTTATGAATGGTGTGGATAAACCCATACATCACGGTGTCCACTCAAAGCTCCAGCCCGTTCCCAGCTGGAGATCGGCGGGGTAGGACGCAATCGGCGTCCTTCGCGTCCATCTGCAACGGAAAGCACTCATTTTTTATATTTATTATTGAGAAATTTGCTACTATACTACCCATCTATTGCCCAATAACCTTTTTAAGAACACTTATTTTTACATCCGATAATAAGCCCCTGCTGTACGGACGACTTTATCAATTTCACTCCATTCACTCCCTTACAGTCAAATGCAAGTCAGAACTCATTTTTTCCATTCCTATTCCTTCTCTTCACCCATTTTCTTCGTTAAATCTCCACGGACTCTCCATCCTATCACATTACATCTTCCATCATTACATTCATGTTCATTATCTAGGCTAGGTGCATTATTTTTCTGAGAGGACGTGGACGCATTGATAAAAGTGAAATCTTGAAGACTTTTCTCTGAAGAACGTGTTTCATATCAACACACTCTTATTCTTTTTCTCGAACACAGATTTCACTGAGTGTAAGGGAGTGAATGGAGTTCGTGGTCAATTACCTAGAAGTTTAAATTCTAGGTAAATTCTTAAGAAATTACGTAGAAGTTTGTGGCCAAATTCACGTGGTCAATTTCATGCATTGCTAAGTCAAATTCGCGTGGTTATCCAATAAACTTCAAGAAGTTTGTGGTCAATTCCACTTAGTTCCCGATCAATTTACTGAATTGATCGGTCAACTCCATGCACTACTTGGTCAAATTGTCAAATTGTAGTGCATTTTTGTAATACGAAATTCGTAATTCGTGCATTTTTTGTAATACGATTGTGAATGTTATATATTGAATACATTTGTGCTTTCTTTGAAATTGTGAATCTCTTACCACTACGATTCAAATTTCCAATAAGACATTCATTTCACAGTCAATTCCATGCATTTCACGGTCAATATCCTTCACTTCGCAGTCAATTCTATACATTTTACGGTTAATTCCATGCGATTCCCCCTCACTTCACGGTCAATTCAATTCATTTCGCGGCCAATTCCCTTCACTTCACGGTCAATTCCATGCATTTCACTGTCATTTCCCTTCACTTCACGGTCAATGCCATGCATTTCACGATCGATTTTGGCGATTCCCCTTCACTTCACGGTCAATTCAATTCATTTCATTTCACGGTCAATCCCCTTCACTTCATGGTCAATTCCATTCACTTCACGATCAATTCCCTTCACTTCTTACGGTAAATTCCATGCATTTCACGGTGAATTTCCTTCACTTCATGGTCAATTCAATTCTCTTAGGGCCTGTTTGATTTTCCATGATAAATGTAAATCATGGTAAATAAGTAATTATTACTTTTTCACCTAGTTTGAAAAGGTGAGAGTAATTCCACCTCAAAAAGCGATACAAAAATGTTGACTTAAATATGTGGACCCCACTGTAATGTATATGATATATCCACACCATCCATCTATTTTATTATAACATTTTGGGGCATCAGATCGAAAATGAGGCTGATCCAACACTCAAATGGCTCACACAAAAGGAAATATGACCTTAATTCTTATACTGTTGAAAGTTATTTCCTTAACTGGGCCCACATTGAGGTTTTTTCATCATCTAACCCGTTCATAGGGTCACATAGACATGGAATTTGGGAAAACACAAAAATATCAGCTTTATTCAAAACTTTTAAAGGCCCCAAAAGTTTTTATGTATGGTAGTGTTCGATTCTCGTTGTTTCCTATGATGTGGTCCACTTGAGCTTTGGATCTACCCCATTTTTTTTGCTCATGCCCTAAATTCAGCTAACATAACAAATGAGCGGTGTGGATACATTACATACATCACGGTGGGCCCCACAATGAATTTGTAAATTTCTCGATTTAAGTGTTAAAAAAGCAAATTGTCACATCTACATTGGGAAAGATGTGGTAATTACTTAGGTAAATAATTATTACCCATTTACATGGTAATTACAGTTGACCCAAAAATCAAACAGGCCCTTAAGTTCACTCACTTTGCAGTCATTTTCAATCGCTTCAGGACCGAGAAGTGAGTGAAATTCATCGCGAAGTGAGTGAACCTGCCCTAGAAGTAGTGAAATTGACTGCGAAGTGAGTGAAAATCATCGCGAACTTAGTGGCATACATCCCTGTAATTTAGAACTTTGAATATCTGACCAATAAGTCGGTCATTTTGAGCTAGTACAATGGTGGATTTCCTACTACTCGGTCAAATCCACCTTATACATGTGAATACTAAACAACTTATATTATTGTGTTTATTTTCAGAAAATGGCTTCGGTAATCATCCTATGCTCATATGGTGGGGAATTAGTAAGCGAAAACAATCAATACACGTACAAGGGTGGAGACTTGAAACCTATTGTTGTGGGCGTTGACATTACATATGAACAGCTTCTATCGAAAATGTAAAGAATTACGATGAGTAGACCTGAGGATTACGATATTAGTTTGAAAGCATTGTATCCTTGCACAAACGAATTAGTCCACGAAGATTGAGAATGTTCTTGGCAGCGCAGTTGAAGCATTCAGATCACTACATCCCTTTATTCATCGAGACAATGCAGCGCGTTAATGAGGCAGTACTCGGAGACCCGGTGGCTTACAGTGGTTTTAAACATGACACCCCAGCTGTTGGAAGCTTGGATGAGGAACATGGCTTGAAATATGAATATACGACATCACCTTCACAGGTTCCTCCAAGCAACACTCCAGTACTCGAGCCGGCTCAGCTATCAAACTTCATGACAAGTCAAGCGAGCGCGTCGGCTAACTTAAAGCTCAAAAGTGAATATACGACATCACCTTCATTTATAAGAGTATATTTGCCCTCAACATCCAACGTCAGAAACGTAAGTGGAAGCGACATTTCATACCCGAGCATGCTCGAACATCGGACTTCACCACCGGCCTTCCCATTGTGCCTTTTGAGGATGCTGGTTTCACCAAAGTAAATCTGTCACTGTATTCATATCCACTTGATGACCTAATTAATATAGCTATTAGCCAAACGTTTAAGGACAAGAACCGGTGTAAGTATGTTTTGAGCCAATTTGTAATTCGTAACAACTTTCAATACAAGGTCCTGTATTCCACATCAAAGAAATTCACCGTGGCATGTATGGAAGATATGTGTGAATGGAGGGTACATGTATCTAGGGTGAATGATGCTGGGATATTCAAGATTAAGACTTACAGGTCCATACATACATGTGGAATGTCATGGATGAAGAGTGATCATCGGCAAGCAAGCAGTAAGTTGGCCAGGGAACTAGTTGTCAATCGCATTAAGCAACGCCTGAGATTAAGGTCGAAGGCATTATAATCACAATGCAAGAGAAGTATAATATTCTTATTAGCTATAAGAAGGCATGACGTGCTAAAGAGATTGCAATTGAACGCGTAATGTGGTCATATGAAGACTCTTACAATGACCTTCTAATGTCCTTGCATGAGTTGAGGATGGCAAACTCGGGGACAGTGACCGCCCTGCTTGTGAATCAATAGACGATGAGGTTCGAGAGATGTTTTGTTGCGCTCGGACAATGCGTCAGAAGTTTTCAAACATCTCTGCGAAGGGTCTTGACCGTTGACGAGACGCATCTAAAAGGTAAGTATAAGGGTGTTCTGTTCGTTGCTACGACTTTGGATGGCGACAATCATATCTTTCCAGTCACTTTTGGTATCAGAGAATCAGATAACAGCAGCAGTTGGAATTGGTTCCTTACCTACCTCAGCGATTCGTTAGGAGATCTACCTGGTCATGTGATCATATTAGACTGGCATAAAGGTCTAATGAAGAAGTTCCCCAGGTCTTCCAAGCAGTAATCCATGGCTACTGCGCGTACCATATATACCGAAACTTGGTGGACATGTTTCAAGACAAGTCGTTAGAAATCTACTATTAGCAAGCTGTAAAGACTTGTAGGAAGGCTGAGTTCGAAAGTTAATGCATGATATCAAACTTGTCAAACCCCCGGTACATGCATGGTTGAGGGAAATAGGGTATGAAAAGTGGCCATCTTCGCACTTCCTAGGAAAAAGATTCAATTTGGTCACTACAAACATAGTTGAGTGTGTTAATGCTCTATTAAAAAAAGCACAAGAATATCCCGTAACTATGCTGATAGAGACAGTCAGAATGAAAATTTAAGAGATGTTCTATAAGAGAAGAGAATTAGCATCATTATTCGTTGGACCGTTGACACCGTGGGCTGAGAAACAGTTAAAGGATCTTTTACCGAAGGCACGAGATGTTCGTTGCCACGCAATTTCTCGGGATGAATACTATATTGTGGGAGACTACAATGATACCGTTAAGCTCAATGAGCTTTTATGTACATGTCACGAGTTGGAGTAAATGGATTCATTTGTTCATATTCTTTCAACATGTATAAACTATAATCTTCCTCATTATTCGTATTGCTCCCCGTTGTACACGACAATGAATTACCAGATCACATATGAAGATTCTGTGTACCCAGTACGGGACAAGAGTCAATGAGAAAATTCTTCTGGATTCAAGGAGTATTGTTCGAGTATCAAGCCCCCGCTACAGACGAGGTCAGCTGGAAGACCGAAGAAGGCACGGATCCTTTCCCGTGGAGGGAACGAACAACAACAATATGCAGATGTTGTAAACAAACAGGGCATAATCGTCGAAGTTGCAAATTTCCAATACCTCCGGAATAATGTAATTTGTAGTGCATTTTTTGTAATACGACTATGAATGTTATACATTTTTGTAATACGACTGTGAATGTTATACATTTCTTGTAATACATATGTTGCTTTCTTTGAAATTGTGAATTCTTACCACTACGATTCAAATTTCCAATAAGACATTCAGTTCACGGTCAATTCCTTCACTTCACGGTCAATTCCATGCATTCATGGTCAATTCCTTCACTTCACGGTCAATTCTATGCATTTCATGGTTAATTCCCTTCACTTCACGTCCCTGTATTTCATGGTCAATGCCGGCCATTTCCCTTCACTTCACATCAATTCATCATGCATTTCACACGGTCAATTCGCTTCACTTCACTCATTCACATTCCATCCATCATTCATTTCACGGTCAATTCCCATCACTTCACGGTCAATTCCATGCATATCACGGTCAATTCCCTTCACTTCACGGTCAATTCCATGCATTTCATTTCACGGTCAATTCCCTTCACTTCATGGTCAATTCCATGCATTTCACGGTCATTTCCCTTCACTTAAAAGGAATTGTCTTGGAATTCGTTGGAGTTACATATGGTCCACATTCAACTATAAAAACCCATCAACAATTTGAGTAAGGCTTTCCAGTTGGAGAAAGTCCCGGGACCAGTGTTCAAAGTATCGGTATCGCTACAAGTTTCGCTGGCCAGGGATACGAAAACAATATCGATATCGTCGATAATATTGGTGATAACCAGAAATATCGGTATCGCTACAATTTCGTTGGCCAGGGATACGGAAACAATATCGATATCATCGATAATATCACTGATAATCGGAAATATCGGTATCACTACAAGTTTCGCTGGCCAGGGATATGGAAACAATATCGATATCGTCGATAATATCGCTGATAATCCGAAAATATCGGTATCGCTACAAGTTTCACTGGATAGGGATACGGAAATAATATCGATATCGTCGATAATATCGCTAATAACCAGAAATATTGGTATCACTACAAGTTTCGTTGACCAAGGATACGAAAACAATATCGATATCGTCGATAATATCGCTGATAACCGGAAATGCGGGCAATACAAGCAACGCCTAGAATTTACATAGTTCAAAATATTGGTAAAGCACCTTGTACTATATACAAAACACACATAGCATATCATTGCATAATTGCTTTATTAAAGAAGTCCTTAACATGAGTTTAAGTCTTCAATAAAGAATCATGCACCAGTTGTAAATTCAAAGTTCCACTATAAGAACTACGGATTCGCTTTTCGACAATAAATAGAATCCAAAACTTCTGATCTTGTTGTTGGGCCAGGATTGAAGGGCCTGGAACTCATCGACTTTGGACATCCTACTGCAATTTGGTATGAATTTGGACTTCCTGTTATAACTACATGTACATAATCCATTTTGTAATTTGGGTGTATCATAGTCTTCAATTACCATAGCAATTTGACGGGGGGAAAATTACAGCATATGTACATTGGCACAGTTTGTATATAAAGGGCAATCATAGTTAATAGTGAGAAGTGGTAGAAACTCAGATAGGCAAAAAATAGAATTAGAGATATGCAGAAAGTTCTGCAGAAAGTTCATGCAAGAATCAAACAGTAAGTGGCACTTATCCCATACAGAAAGCCTGTAAGCACTAAGCACTTTGAAGAAAATTACTAGGTGATTCTTGAAAGTAGTATTATCCGCATCTAAAGCGTAATAAGGGTCAGTATCTCACTTAAGTCGGGCTGCAAAACTAAAAAAATGGTGGAATCCAAACAGACCCATATTGAATATAGAAGCCACTTAAGACAAGGTATCATCAGATATCATCATTCATTCACTTGAAGGGAAAACCAAAATGACTACCCCATGTTTGGGTAGTATAATCATCATCCAACAAAAGAAGTAAATTTCCCTTTAAGGACATACAATATTCAAAAAATCAAAAGACTTCTTTAACAACATTTTTCAACTAAGCATCAGGCGGGGCTAAAGGACCGGCTTCGAGTGGCACGGAGTCAACTCGTCTGCATGTGATCATCGATATCAGGTCTTGCAGCTTTTTCTCCACTCGCTCCAGTCCTCTTTGCATTGCACCTACGATCTCCTCGATCTTCGACAATCGTTCATCTTGCTGTCGAAGATGATATATAATCGAGGTTCGACACTCTCGGTGGCTAACATGACGACGGGTATGTGAGACTGGCGAGAACGGAGCATCACTGTGTTGTTGCCTCTCATCTCAAGTCTCTCCTGCCTTGGTGTCCATCGCTTTAGTCTCAGCTCCTTCAGCTTCGGTTTCGGCCATAGTATCATCAAGAGGTGGTATGAAAGAGGAAGCTGGTGTGTCAAGCTAAGCCATTTTTTTAATGTTTTATTTGGTAAATTTGCGAGGCTCTCGGAGACAGTCACTGGTGGGAAGCAATCCCATATGTCGGGACAATAGACAGATAAGATGAGGGAATGGAATGTACACATCTCTAGTGGCTTGGATTGCTACGACCAACTGATGCAACATGAGAGTAGGCAGACAAAGTTCGACTCTTTGGTTGACGGCATAGAGATCCCCAACATGAATAGGGTAAGATCAGACCTGTTGGCCCCTGAGATAGATGTTTATACAAAAAATTGCGTGAAGAATGTGGAATTGTGCAAACATGTGGGTGCCACGCAGGAATTACCCTCATGCCAAGGAATGTCTTGCCCATTGTAGAGATGTTTTGTAATTTATGAACGAACTTCAGGTGAATTAAAGTCGTAGTCTACCAAGCCTTGGGATTTGCAGGAATTCCAATTAATTGACCGATAATGACAGGATTGATGTGAGTTGTGGTTTGGCCAATGGTGACATCTATGGCCAGGAGGTCAGATACCGGTGAATGATAGCATGCTAAAAACTTATATATTTGTTCATTTAGTGTGACTCCACCAAAGTCAAGCATACGAGACCAGCCAATGGCCTCAAGCATTGGTACAATCCCATATGGAGCTACACAAGACCTATCAACTTGTCTTTCATACTCCATCTTCCTTGCTCTAAACTTTTGATATAGGGCTCAAGAGGTGGTGGCACATTAGGGATTTCAAGTTCGGATGCCGGTTCATTTCTAGGTGGTGGAGACATTTTGGGTCGGTTGAGCATTTTTTTTCTTTTGGCAACTGTTTTAGAACGCTTTGGCCTAAGATTTGAGGATTCTCCTTGATGAACAGATTTAGTCTTGCCTTTCCCCATTTAGATGAAAACTCAGAGGATACTTTTAAAGAAACGAAAGGGAAATATAGGAGATTGAAGAAAATGACAGCAAATAGGGATGAACAACAAAAGGGAAATCTAAGGAAGACGAGGGTTTTGATTAATGGAACAACAAAAGCAATTTACCAACCTTAAAAGCTCGGGAAAATGGCTTGAATGCACCTCCACCAGCTTCTGGGAGTGGATGCGTCGCAGATGAAAAGGAAATGGAGTGAATGAAGTGAAGTGAACACGCCGTGATATAAATACACGCGTCACTTCGATATATCGAAGGGAATCCAACGGACAGGACAAAGGGTTTAGGGTTTTTCAAGATTTTTGTAATGAGTATACGTCGAGTGATATCGAACTGTCCTTCGATATATCAAAGTTCAATCGATATCATTGAAAATTCGTTGCAAATGATCATGAAGTCTCTAGACAATTTTGGGTCTTTTTCGATATATCGAATTCATACACATCAAAGCAACCTCGATATATCGTAAGACGCAGTGAATTGTTTAGTTCGATAACATCGAATAGACTTCGATGGTCTCGATAACTTAAGCTCGATATCATTGAGTAGCCTTCGATAACATCAAAGAGCACTTGTAATTTTTCCTTTGACAACACCAATAGATTCATTATTTTTGTACTTGAGTACACTTCGATTGATATCGAAATGAGCTTCGATATATCGAAATTAACTTGATATCATCGAAAATCGATTTAAATGAACATAATGTCTCTGGACAGTTTTGGTGGCTTTTCGATATATCGGATGAAATTTGATATATCGAAGAGTATCATATCGAAGTGACCTAAATATATTGAAGTGAACTTGTTAGTTTTAGCTTTTAAATCATCAATAAATTCAAGGTCTTCGTAATTGAGTATACTTCGACTTATATCGAAATGTTCTTCGATATATCGAAAGGAAATCGATATCATTGAAAATTCGTTGAAAATGAACATAAGGTCTCTGGATAGTTTTAGACCTTTTTCAATATATCATATGGAGTTCGATATATCGAAGTGACTTCAATATATCATGGAATGCTGTGAGTTTTTTAGTTACGATAACATCGAATAGTCTTTGATGTTATTGATAGCTTAAGATCGATAACATCGAATAGACTTCAATAACATCGATAATCAAATAATGTCATATTGAAGTAGATTCGATATATCGAAGAATGTCATATTGATGTAGATTTGATATATCGTAAAATTCAGTGAATTTTCCATGAGCCAATTAGGAATTGAAGGGCTTTCAAAAATGAAAAAGTTGAGGAATGGAGGGATTTGGATTTGAGAAAATCCAAATCCTTCAAAATGGCAGAGATTGATTTGAACTCCCACCTCAAAGCTCTAATTCCAAATCCACTTGATTCTGTATGGATTAAAATCCACTTGATTCCATCGTAAAATTCGAAATGATCCCTTGATTTTTCGTTCATTTTGGGACTATTGCAACCTTTTGTTTCTGTGCTTCTAGGGCAGGGTGACGAGATGATTACCTCTCTGCTGGTCTCGAGTTTTGTTTGCTTTCTTTTTATTATTCTTAATGAATTAGTCATATTCTCAATAAAATGAAATAAAATTCTGCATCTCGAGTTTTGCTTGTTTGAGGCGTCTAGTTGTAGTATAGCAAAGATTCAATATTCAAGTATATATGTTTTTTTTTCAAACTAAAAGAAACATGCCATTTAGCTTATGTACATGTAGTGGGTTTTTTCTTTACAGCTCAATGTGGACTGGTTTCTGCCTTCTGAGGCTTCTCACAAGCGTTCTGTGATTCAGACACTAATCTTTGGGATGTATGGTTATCCTTCTACCATGGTTTTCTTATTGTCTGCAATTTGGATTGTGATAAGCATAGAGGAAGATGTTCATTCAGGCATTTCATCGAACATGCATACATCGCTAAGCTAATGTTCGGAATGGACAATAGAAAATTATCAGACATGTAGGTTATCATGCATTAATAAATCAACAAGTAGAACTTATTAATAGAAGCATAAGTTTGATACACATAACCTCGAAAAAATGTCTGCATCGTTCCATAACAAAACATACTTATAAGCGAGAAGTACAACATTACCCACGATCGTTGCTAGAGAAGTTCTTATAGCGAAAACGATGGCGGTTAGTTTACGGATCAAGGGAAAGAGGGGCACCTTCTCCGAGAAAGATAATGAAGTTTGCATCTCGAATGGGAGAGGGAACTTATGCTTGCACCTTCTTTCATGCCTTTCTCTCAATGTCTCCCAATCCTAGGGTTGCAAATTCGGATGGGAGAAAAAGGGTGAGATTTATAAGATATTTATATGGCCAAAATTTGTACAAATAGCCCTGCTGGGTATGCGTGTGCATATATGCATTTCTATGTATGTATATGCAATAGTAAATAAGCACTTGCACGACACGTGGGAGGGATGCCTCAATTTTAAATGTGAAGGGGAATCGCCGAGATTGACCTTGAAATGCATGGAAATGACCGTGAAGTGAAGGGAATTGACCGTGAAATGCATGAAAATGAGTGTGAAGTGAAGGAAATTGACCGTGAAATGCATTGAATTGACCGTGAAGTGAATGAAATTGACCGTGAAATGCATGGAATTGACCGTGAAGTGAAGGGAATTGACCATGAAATGCATGGAAATAACTGTGAAGTGAAGGGGAATCGCCAAGATTGACCGTGAAATGCATGGAATTGACCGTAAAGTGAAGGGAATTGACCGTGAAATGAATGGAAATGACCGTGAAGTGAAGGGAATTGACCGTGAAATGCATGGAAATGACCGTGAAGTGAAGCGGAATCGCCGGAATTGACCATGAAATGCATCGAAATGACCATGAAGTGAAGCGAAATCGCCAGAATTGACCGTGAAGTGAAGGAAATTGACTATGAAGGGAAGGGAATTGACTGTTAAATGCATGGAAATGACTGTGAAGTGAAGCGGAATCGCCAGAATTGACCGTGAAATGCATGGAAATGACCATGAAGTGAAGGGAATTGACCGTGAAATGCATGGAAATGAGCATGAAGTGAAGGAAATTGACTTTGAAATGCATTGAATTGACCGTGAAGTGAAGAAAATTGACCGTGAAATGCATGGAAATGACCATGCAGTGAAGGGAATTACCGTGAAATGAATGGAAATGATCGTGAAGTGAAGGGAATTGACCGTGAAATGCATGGAAATGACCGTGAAGTGAAGCGGAATCGTCAGAATTGACCATGAAATGCATGGAAATGACCATGAAGTGAAGGGAATTGACCGTCAAATGCATGGAAATGAGCGTGAAGTGAAGGAAATTGACCGTGAAATGCATTGAAATGACCATGAAGTGAAGGGAATTGACCATGAAATGCACGGAAATTACCGTGAAGTGAAGCGGAATTGTCGAAATTGACCGTGAAATGCATGGAAATGACCGTGAATTGAAGGGAATTGATAGTGAAATCATGGAAATGAGTGTGAAGTGATGGAATTGACCGTGAAATGCATTGAATTGACCGTGAACTGAATGGAATTGACCGTGAAATGCATGGAAATGAGCGTGAAGTGAAGGAAATTGACCGTGAAATGCATTGAATTGACCGTGAAGTGAAGGGAATTGACCGTGAAATGCATGGAAATGACCATGAAGTGAAGCGGAATCACCAGAATTGACCATGAAATGCATGGAAATGACCGTGAAGTGAAGTTGTAACGTCTCGGAAAAATCTGTACAAAGACCCGAGTACTACCTCAGGCAGAACTACCCAAGGACCGCATTCTGTCATATAATTTAGGCAAAATTTAATTAAGTACTGAACTAAATAATCGGTGGATTAGGATTGGGCCACCATCTTCACAAATGAGAAAGCCTAAAATCACAAGTACCATTGGCTCAATGCTACCTAAAGACCTAGGAGAAATTCTAAGAGCCTGTCGCTCTCGGGAGTACATTGAAACCCCGTATCGGACCTATACAGCACGTCGAGGGTCCGCTGACCGCGAAACTATAGGACTATGTCCGTTCTACTGTGCTTGACAACCATCGCGGGAATCAAGCCCAGATA